>JAVDPK010002783.1:565701-603606 GCA_034780415.1 Cichlasoma orientale | reverse complement strand
AAAAGAGGAACATGGACTTTCGCTTGGACTGTTGCTCCCAACTGCCGACTGCTGTTAATTTTGTATGGATGATGTACCTGAAATAGTTTGTTCTAAATGATTATAAAAATATGACTATAAAAATAAAGTGGGAAAAAAAAAACACCAACATCATCAAGGTGGTTTCTTCCATGTATACAATCTGGTGAAATGCGTGTGTTTGTCTGTATAAATGTAAATGCAACTATTACCAATGACCGGTAGAATAACACAGATTTAAAAACATTGTTTCCACATCCTGGATTGGGGTCTGTACTCTGAAATTTTTATTGCTCCTATCAAAAGCATCCAATTCATCAAGTATTAGGTCAACTTACATCTCTTTGCTCAAGTGTTAAATAGTAAATCATGCATTTCATCAGTAGAGACAGCACAGAGTTGACTAGCAGTAATAATTGCAACAACCCTGACAGAGCTGCAGAACTACCACCGACTCACCGGGTTGTCTTTACAGTCCTCACTGAGCACCTCTGGAGCGATCCAGCCTTCAGTGCCGGGCACCCCGGACCTCCTGCTGAAACTGTGGCGGCCCACTGCTAGCTTCTTACACAAGCCGAAGTCTGAAATCATGGCACGGACCCGGCCGTGTGCATTGGGCATGGACACTAGAATATTGTGAGGTTTCAGGTCTCTGTGGACTGGAGAAGAAAAAAAAAGTGAGGACAAAACAAGTATAAAATAATAATAATAATAATAATAATAATAATAATGAAGGCTATTTTGTATTCAGTGATGAATACCGATGTTGAGAGAGTGCAGATGGGCCAGTCCAGACATGGTCTGCTGGAGGAGCATAACAGGCTCAAGTCCATGACGATCGAAATCCTTTCGCTCCACATACTAGAGATGAGAGGCAGCAATGAGTACAATCCAAGAGTTATAACAATTTTATAAAAAGGTGGACACTTTGTGCAACATTACTTTTAGTATGGGAAGTCCATGGGAAGAAAATGATAAAGAAAACCATCATGTGGTAGACTTAAATACACACAGCTACATGCAAATTACACGAGTAATGTATTTTTAAGGAAACCTAAATCAAGACCTACTGCAGTTAGAGTACTTCAAATTTTCCCACACTCCACAAAAGTGCTTAAGTTAGTCAATGATTACCTCCTGCAGGGAGGCAGCGCACAGCTCGATGGCGATGTACTGGAACTGACGGTCCCTCTCAGTGCAGAAGTAGCGGATGACGTTTGGGTGCTCATCAGACTCCCTCAGCAGCTGAACTTCTCGGTCTGCAAAGCTGAAGCACTCTGGGAGAATCCTCTTCACTGCAACTGGACGGTTGTCAAACTGACCCCTTGTGGAGAAATGGTGAAATTACAATATTGTGATCTCAGAACATTTATTTTGTTTTACAAGTTAAACAAAGCCTATCGGGAATAAGCACTGGCTGGTTTACTTACTTGTACACAATAGTCCCCTCAGCACCATGTCCCAAGACCTCTTTGGGATGGAAAGTTATGTTGCCCACTTTGACAACACTGGAGTCCACCTCTGAAAACACAGACATTGGTCAGTGAAAACCAGTTCATGTGCTGAACAAGCCTAAAGAGTCTCAATTTTCCCATGTTTACCTCCATCTTCATGCTCATTGGCTGAGCTTCCCAGCTCAGACACGGACAAGTTGGAGTGGTTGGAGGCACGGGGGGTGACATTGGGGCTGCTGTGGTCTGAGCATTCAGAACGAGTGTGGGCCACCTCCAGGTAGTCACTCTCTGGGGCCAAACCCATCCCCACGTCTGCAGGGGTAAAGGGCTGCTGCCTCTGGAGCATCTCCAACCTCTCTTCCATCTGTCTCTGGAACTCCTGGTGCTGCAGCTGCTGCTGCTTGTGCACACTCTGTTAAGAGAGAAAGAATGTGTTACGCTCTAAGAGAAACAAAACTGTGTGAAGTTTTTAGTAGCTGTTTGTTCTGACACTTTCATACATGCAACGAGTGCTGTGAACACAGCAGGTAAGTGGAAATGCTTATTGACACCTAAAACCTATTTTAGGTGATACTAACTTTTCACTCTGATTTTTACTCGTGAAAAGCAATTAAGTAGCAACCTGCAGGTCAAACGTTTCTCTAAACTCATGTATAATATTTTTCAGAAATGCATATTTAAAAACTAATGCATCACTTTATGTTTTGAGAGAAACTAAAGCTAAAATTCAGTTTGAAAAAAGTTGATTTCACTGAGTTCACAGGAAGGCTCTGTGACACTTACTTTGGGGTATGTGATCACAAAGGCAACCCAGCCAGCCAACAGGAACGTGGAGAAGATGATGGTAGCCATGTCTTTAAGCATCGAATCCACGGGGGCCTCAGGACGCACGGTCCGGCCACCGCTCCCAGGTTCTTGAATAGATGTTTCAGGGAGAGCTGAAGGAGGCCTATCATCCATACCACTGTCATTAACCTTCTACATGAAGGTAAAGAGCCACAGAAACGAGAAAAAGACAGAAAAGAATGAGTAAATTTCCATGGAGTTATTAAAAAATATGCATAAAAACTTAAATTAACTAATGGATGACACACTGACACAGACCTCCTCTACTTTCTTGTCAGTAGTAGGTGGGATGACGTTGGCTTGATGGCGAGGGAAGCTGTCGGGGAACTTTTCTAGAATCTTAGTGTGAGCTTCGGGGGGCGTCTCATGATGACCTGAAAAACAAGGAAGATTTTTTATAAAGATCATTATTGTCATCGATCATTAGGAGACTCACGGACATTCACCAAGAAACCGATTTCAAAGGTTATATTTTGTAGCTTTGAGTTTCAAAGAAAAACATATAATGTTCCACAATATATCCAGCAGAGGGCAGCCTCAGTTCAAAGTCTGAAGGTACATGGGATCATTTAAGGTCTTGGGCTGTAAACGTGGTGAACAGTGTTTACAATGAAACCAGAACCCACCAATTTCCACACCTCTGCAGATAAACCAAAGGTGTAGTACCCGCTTCTTTACTGTATCAAGTAAGAAAACAAAAGAAGCTAGTGCCTCAGACCTAATATTAATGTCTGGTTTCTGTTCTGGTGCAGTACCTATAAGAAGCAGGTAGTTCCTCATAAAGTTGACCTGGTTCCGCTCACGGAGCGCAGCGTTGAACTTCACACTGGTGCTGGGTGTGATGACACACTCCTTGTCTTCTTCTGACTCCTGGCTATCCGGACCCTCCAGCATGGGGAATGCGCTGCCACGAGGCTAAACGTGCACGCACACATGCACACACACAGAAAACATTTAAGCAAGTCAGTGTAATCCAACAGATTCCTCATGAGCTTACATAAGACAACTCTTAAAGAAGAGTACATTACTTTGGGGAATCGGGCCTGTGAGTCAAAGTGACCCAAGCTGAGGCAAGCTAAGACAGAAACTCCTTGGCATTCCTACAAATTGCTCACTAAAATGAAGACTGATTTAAAAATGAAGCAACAAGACAAACTTATGAGGATGTTCGATCGAATGACTGACTCAAACCAGCTCTAACCTGCATGTTTTACATTCTGATCTTTCATGCAATACATATTATGTTTTACTTAAATATACATAGAAATGCACCCACCACCACAGTAACTCCATCGTGCACCAGGGAGGAAGAAGCATACAGACTGGTGGAGTATTTCCCCACATACAAAGTGGCCCTGAAAAAGAAAGAAGCAGAGTCAAAATAAAATTCCTTCACAATAGAATACACACCCCGAGAAATTTAAACCCACTTCAAAGCAGTTCCCTGAAATCGCCTCTCTAAAAAGGCGAAACTTTCACAGAGGATCTTATACTGAAACCCGTTCGTTTTTTCATCAGAAGCAGGTGTTGATACAAGATGTAAAAATAAACAACAGTGTGAAAGAACAGCTGAAACCAGAGGCCTGCACTACAGAATTGGCTTTCAGGTTAGCTTCAATGCTTAGTTATGCTGCAGACCTAACCTGCACAATTAAAAGTAGATCTAATTGTGTCTTAATGATGGCACATTGATATGCAGTTACCTGCAAATTCCTCATTTTTAGGATGATTAGTGGTTATCTGGGGCCAATGCGGCTTCTATGAACACGCTCATAGCTAGATTTGATGACCACTGTCGTAACTGTTGCTTTGCTTAGGATATGGTAAATGGCCTGCATTTATGTAACACTTTTAGTCTAAAAAAAAAAACAAACATAAAGGGCTTTAAACTACAAGCCACATTCATATGCCAGTAATGAAATAAAGGCAAGCTGGAGATCCAACACCCAGTTCTTTGATTAGTGGACAGTTGCAGTTCATAAAACAGGCCTCAAGCCTCGGGCCTTCTGGCAGCCTTGTTAGATATTACATGTCTAGACTCCACCAGTACGCAATCACAGGCCGCATGAATAAAAGTATATTTTGATTACACCCTCTTAGTTTTTCAGGCCTCTGTGATTCACACACAAATGCCTGCGAGAACTCGTGGCCAATGCTTGTTTCCAGAAACCCAATGAATCAGTTTGGCTGGTTCTGACAATATTCAGAAAGAGACAGTTCTGACCTCCAGGTACCAACATGCAATATCCACTTTAGCAGTGAAGCATACAAAAGCATAATTTACATGAATTTGTTCTTGGGCTTCTTCTCCTTAGGAAATGGGTATTTCCACTGAGTGATGCGGCCAACCTCTCCGGACATGAAAGTGAGGTAGCGCAGGGTTTCCACGGCCACATTAGTATGGGGAACTTTGCGGAGGCCCTCGCGTTGCCAGATATACATGGCCACCACCGGAGAGTTATAGTTCTGGACCCACTGGACATCTCCAGATTCGCTGTCAACGGTCACCACAAGGCCATCGCCATTGGACACAAAATGAGCCATCTCTGAGGAAGACCATAAAACAGCAGATGCGTTACAGACATGTCAGAAACTAAAGCTACAAAACATACAGACTGTCCAAGGTTCTTACTGTATTTGGTGTCATCATCAGGGAGGGTGGAGGCGTAGTCGGAGTAGGTGGCATTCCAGCGCAGCTCTCTGCTCTTGGTGTCATACATTGTGATGGTATACTCTGACAGGGAGATGAACAGCAGGGATGTATTCACAAAACAATTTTTTGTATGCTTATGCGACCTACACAAAGTGACTCCAGTGCAGCGGTTTACATATTTGCTCAACAAGCAAAAGATCGCTGGTTTGATCCTGGGAGGAGACAAATCCCTTGGGGGATACATCAGTAAGGGCATCCAGCATTTAAAAAAATAAATAATAAATCTGCCAAATCAAATACGCGGAGCTACCCGCTGTGGCGACCCCTTTTGACAAGGGAGCAGTCGAAAGGAGCTTTCAGCTTTCTTATGTAACCGACACAAACGCCAGGTTTTAGTATCAATTTCAGGTAGTAAGAATGATGTAAAGAAATGCTCCTCTGCCACCGCGGGATTCACAAAAATGGAAACGCAATGAAACAAAATTGAACTTATATGCAGTTTATTTACAAATTGAGCTTTCACCTGACATCATGTTCAGGATTTACAGCACTTAATACATTTGCAGGACTCCAGTTCCCTGTCTGCAGTTGCAGTTAAAGCTGAACCAGACATTAAAGTCTGCTAGGAGAGATCGGGGGGATCGTAGTCTCTTTGAGGTGAGGTTGGAGATTAGATGAGTAGGAGGCAAACGATGGTTTGCCAACAGTCTGGGCTTAGAGTATGCAAGACAAATAAGCTCAGCTGATTAGGTAGATTCAAATCAACAACTAAACAGGGTGAACTGCAGAGACTATTGTGTCATCAGTGAATTGTGCTGCTGGGTTGGTTTTGCTTTTACCTGTGCGTCCCAGATAGAGAAGAGATGAAGAGGGACAGAACATCTCAGCGAAGGATGAGGTCAGTGTTTGCTGTTTCTCACCAGTCAACAGGTCCACCACATACCACAAGTCCTGCTTTTTACCTGTACATGAGCACATAACACAATTACTAAGATTTCACCATTCAAAGTGCTCCTTGCAAAAGCAATTTCATAATCATGTCCTACAAAACTTGTTACATTTATTTAATTGCAGGCTCACTTCTTATGTATCCAATCATGCCATTTTAATGCAACTTTCACTATATTTTACTACCACTGTGCATCTGTCTGCCCTAAAATATGTCCCCTTCTCATGAGGTTTCTCCTGTTTTATGTCTTATGCTTTGTTTCTCTCTCTGAAACAAGGGTGTAGTGACAGAGAATGCAAAACACTCAAGACATCTTTGCCTCATTTAAAGAAAAGAAAAAACAAAAACAAAAAACTGGCCAAGCAAAATAATATGCAGCCTTTTAAGCTTGACAGAAATGGGTGTTACCATTCAGTAATTCTAGAAGCAATTTATGGATACTTTGCCTCACCTATTTTGTCAATGCAGGGTGTGGAAGTAACCCTAGTTGTTATTACAGATGAATACAAAAGCCATAAAATGGAAAATGGCCATTTAACTGAGGGAACCCAGACAAAGAGGGGCAGCAGTTTGGCCTGATACAATGATACAGTAACTTCTGCAAAATCTACTCGGCAAAACGTTCATCCGTGAACAAGTTTTAGTGAGAATTTGTAACACTCTGGACCTCCAACGTGCTTTTGCTGGCAGCAGCGCCAGTTGCATGAAAACAAATGCTCGCTGACCACAGGGAGGTAAATGGCAGCTACTTCCCTTTTAAACAGTGACTTGTAGTAACCACAGTAGATTACCTTTTCTGTGCTAACTGTTGTAAATTCAAAAGAGCACAGGCTACGACAGCAGGCTGAGTGGAAAAGAAAGCTACTTAGACATATTCTGTTCAGGCCAGACTATCACCAGCTCAGTTAGGCAAGCTGATACGCAACCACATGGACGACACACAGCTATGGAAAAGAAAATACTGTGCTTAACCAAAAGGCTCATAATTTCATTTATGAGTGAGCCTTACCCATGTAAAGGATCCCATCAGAACTGCGACAGGGAGAGGCTTGGACCAACTCAGGGATGGTGAACGGTAATTTCTGTTTAAGTAAAATGAACGAACATCAGAAAACAACATTAATCTGAAAGTTCTAAAACAATATATAGAACAGTTTCCATTCACTCCCACAACTGCGAGTTAAAATGAGACCGCTTTACTTTTAGATATTTTTCCCCTGAAGAGAGAAGTGAGAAATAACGAGGGGGAGATTATGGTTTGTGATAAATATATTTCCTCTTACTGTGAGGCCTTCGCTGTTCTTCCCGCCCAGAGAGTACAGGCTGCCATCATTCGGGTCAGGCAGAAAGGCCGGCCTGGTTGAAAGAACAGAAACGGCACAGGATCCCAGCTCAAGACAAGCTCAACAGGTTGTCAGAATTATTTGCATTCACAATCGTTTGACAGTTAGGCACAAAACACAAGGGCACGTGTGAAAAGAAAGCACAAAAAAACCCTCAAAGATACTTACTCTGCTACATGTGTGGGGACCTGAAGAACTGGATCTGTGAGAGCGAGATGAGAAGATGCTAGTCAGGACTGACAAGAATATCAACCAACAATGAAAAGCACTGCCAGGAGCTGTTGAGCAAGAGGATGACATGAGCACTGGTGACATTAAATCGCAGAGGACACAGAGTCCAAATGAACATGGATCCCCCCCCCCCGTGGCAAACATTAAAAGGCAAACAGTCATGTCAGCAAACAGCTTTCGGTGAATTAATCAAACATGTAAACGCCAACTGTTAGAGCACAAAATCTGATTGTTTTAATGAGATCACAACTGTAATATTTTCCCTGGGTTATCCCGCAAACACACTGATTAACTCAGGAAAGTTTTTTTTTTTTTTTAACTCTTATACAGGTATGGTTAAAAAAAAAAAAATAGGCATGATTAATCTTTGGGGGCATTTCTCACTTGAAATGCTGCACTTTGTGTTAGGACAAATTACTGCATTAGTATTATCTGCTAGACAGCTGTTCAGTAGAAGATGAAACCTAGTTTCAAATGAAAATAAGAGAAACATTCATATCATTTAGTTTGACAAAAACATCAAAACTGATGATTCACTTTTCAAAGAAACATTACTGCTGTGTTGTGGCCTAAACACTGAACCTAAGATTTTAGCTGTCATCATTTCAATTTCTTACTCATCCCATCATTTCTAAAGTCTCTCATTTCCCTGCCATGTGGTTAAAAACAAACAAAGAGTTGCCTGAAAGAAGGGAAAATCCCTTTAAAAAAGAGAAAACACTAGCACGGCTCACCACTAGAGAGAAGTTTAAAATGCCAGTGTGCTTCCTTAACACACAACAGCTAAAATATGAAGCCCAAACCTCCAATTTATACAAACTAAACACACACCTCCCCGACAGTGTGAACATACAGGGTGTGGACCAGGTGGAGCTGATCTCTGTGGAGGCACCCTAAGGGGTCAACAATGGCAGGGGCTAGACACAGGATTATATGGAGGTGCTAAATTGTATGAGCATTCATTCAGTGCAGTTACAGAGGGTGTGGAGCAAAACGTGCACAAATGCTATGTACAAGGATGTTATCCCCTGACCGGCTCTAACACAAATATGTGTTTACAAAGCCAACATGGAATGACAAGCAAACAGTAAGAGGACGTGTGCACGTGGGAGCATGTGGGTTGAATTGTACAGCCGTGGTCAAGGTAAAAGATTTCTGCCTCCTCTTCATTATGTAGGATTACAGTTGCCTGACAGAAGCACAACAACAGGTGTGTGCAAAGCCTGGAACAAAACTGGTGAAATTTATATTCAGTAGCTGTTCCAGAAAAACAGATGATGCGGGGGAGGCAGCTTCTGCCTCTGATTATTAACGATCCGAGTATGTGGTAGACAGGACTTGCAGGCCCACATCTCTACTTTTACCATTCTTAAAAATGTCACAAAAGTATGAAAAATGTATGCAGGAAACAGGGAAAGTCTGATTTATTATGTCTCTCAAATGCTCTCAAAAATTTCGTCACTATTCCTGCACCAGTTTTCCAACTATCCTTCCAGCTATCTTAGCTACTGTAACTCCCAAACATACAGTTCCTACATTAACATGGTAATTCCAGTACACGTGAAAGCAGAACGGCAAAGTTGCTTACGCTGGCCCACTCTGACCTTGATTACAGGCTATATTTGCCCCTCTCTCAGTTAATAATTAACCAGTTTTCATGCGTAATGGAGCCTTTCGCATCGGTCTCTGCAGGTAAGGACTGAAAACAGGATTCAATACCGGAAAACAATGGCTGTCAATAACTGGCAGTACAAGTTACAGGTACAGTTGTCTCTGGTTATCGTTTGCTTACATAGTTATAGACATTACTGATTTAAAAAGTAAATCCTAGACAGCATAAGACAATTGCAATAGCCTGGTTTAAATATTGCCTAATCTTCAGAGTGACAGCACAATTAAATCCTTGGGTTACAGTGTTGACAGAGTGTACAACCTCGCATTCATGAAAGAAGGAAAGAAAACAGATCAGAGTATTGTAAATAAAAGGCCAGTTTAAGAAGAAAATGTACACTT
The DNA here is from genome assembly GCA_034780415.1 of Cichlasoma orientale. Classification (NCBI taxonomy): domain Eukaryota; kingdom Metazoa; phylum Chordata; class Actinopteri; order Cichliformes; family Cichlidae; genus Cichlasoma; species Cichlasoma orientale. Next base: position 594,099 of record JAVDPK010002783.1, on the reverse strand, counting down.
CAGCTTAAAAAAAAAAGCAGTTGTTTCACCTGTAACTCATATTTTGCTAAATTACAAGTCTTACTTTTGTTTCGTTGTATAGTCTACATGACAGAAATTAGCACTGCAAATAAAATAAACCTGAGGCACCTCATTGTGATAATTTTTCTCTAAAGCAGTGGGATGCATTGTTTTCCTGTGGCTGCAGGGGGAAAAAAACAGCACTTTACTTGTGCTGAACAGAGAAGTGTGCGTAGAGAAAAGCAAAGCATACAAACAAAGACGCAAACTTGACTCCAGTCCTCTCCTCTTACCTTCTTTTAGAGTCCATTTAATAGAGCCTGATTTCTTGCTAACAGCATGCAGGTTTCCATCCAAGGTGGACACAAAAAGCAGGCTTTCAGGAAGGGACACTGTGCTGCCACTGCAAAGCCCCTATGAAGAGCACAAACACAAACACGGCTTTTTAAAACAAGTTATGTGTGATAGAAGCTAATCCAAATTATCACATTTGCAAGTGAAAAAAATAAATAAATCAGACACTGGGAAGAAGCCATGCACATCATTTGCAGTCGGACATTATTTAACACAGCAAGCATTAGTAAAACGTTGAAATTGTTTACACTGCGATATGAAGGCTTCTGATGGAAGAAAATGTTACACCTTCAAAAAGATCTTTTCATCATCACCCTGCAATAACTAGCCTTTGCGAGAAGTTGTGTGGCAGCTGTTTGCTCCGGGGAGTGCTTCACAAAGATCAGTGAACTTCAAATCAATACAGCAGAAGAAGCAATAAGAAGTGGGCTGACAGGCTGGATGACAGGGGGCAGGCTACTGGATGAGCTCTAATGGCTTTTTCATGCTTTTGTGTCAGTCCTACAGAGAGCCTACGGAAGCTTTGTAGGCTGTCAGCGACACAGCGTAGCCATTTACTGTCACCAGGAGGCAGTGTTGCAAACAATCGATATGTGGGCTACTTTTGCACTGTTGTTGGTCCTTCAGCCAGACACGGAGAAGGGCAGGGTTAAAACATATAAAGAGCTAAAGAGAATCATTGTTACAAACAATGAAAAGTGTCCACTGAAGCTACTCCCTGTGCTTTTCATGCTTTTCTTTTGATGATCTTTGATGTTTATTTACAACTTTTCAACCAGTCAGCATTCGACCTACACGGTCAGCTAGGTGCTGTCGGTTTTTCTGACACAAGCACGTTTGTGAAGGTTGCCTCTGCGTAGGCTCTGGGTTTAAACAGACACAAACACAGTACCACGAAATAAGCTTAATACCCTTTCCCCACCAAGGGTCAACAGTGGCAGCAACACAACAATGCCTTTTGTCAGGGGCTGACTACAAGAATATCTTAATTTAAAAGAACAAAAGAAAAAGAAAAGCTTCAACATGGACCTGATGGTAGGTTGTAGGCGCATATGAACAGCTGATGAGGGCTTTATTTGTATCATTTTTCTTGCTAATCAGTGTTTTAATATTTATAACTGGCAGTGGAAACTTGGTGGAAAGATCAGTGGCATGTGGCTGAATGTGTGGGCATTTCATCTTTATGGTCATACAGCCCCACAGCATGGAACTTGATTTTGGACTCCAAGTTCACTAAGTTTTTGTCTAATGCGCAAAAATGACGATGAACCACTTGTGTGCTGGTGATGAGGTTTGAGGCTTGTGTACTGATTGTGGAAGCTGGGGGGCTGAAGTGCTCTTCAGCCAGACACAAACTGCCAGAACTTATCAGTCAGAGCTGTGTGTGTGTGGGTTTGTGAGTCATATGGTGGAATCTTATTCTATAATACCATTTATAAATGTATAGGTATGATGTCAATCACACAGACTCTTGCCTTTCTGTTGAACTGATATCTCAGTGCATGCTATCAGAAGTCAGTACCCACCGGTTGAACAGGCTGAGAAAGATGGTGACTGCAAGCGGTGAGGCTGTGTGCACTCAGACAGTTGCGGCTAGAGAGAGTAACATGTCAAACTGACACTGATGGTGTGTCAGTGTCTGCAGCAGCATCAAGGGTCATCACTGCCTGTTTACAGACAACTGTTAACACCTTATCTATGCAGCTATTATTATACAAACAACACAATTACCTCTATCAGCAGCAGGCACGCTTTTCTTTCATACTTTTTAAAAATAAAAACAGCCATATACTAAATACTCAGATGAAATGAAAAATAGAGGCAGCCAAGCCTCCAAGAAAGCAAATGGAACGGTAAATGGACTTAAGGGGTTTTCTTTGGTCCCTCTGCTTGCAAACAGATTTTGCAATGGATTAACTCAGAAGGGTGCTTCAGCGTCCCTCTGCACAGATGACTAGTAGGCTGACGAGCCATACGGGCCCCCCATTCCTTTCAGAACCTTTTACTCCTACTCAGAAATATGTGGCACCAGAACAGACATGGGTTCAGCACATGAAAGAAGTAGCCAGTATACAAAGAGGCGATAAACTGCGACGCACAAAGAGAAAATGCAGAGAAAGTAAAATGAAAAGAAGATGCAGTGAAAACAACTGAACCCACAAACCCATAACAGCAGCAAAGCAATCCAGCCTCATGACTTGGCTTATGCCAGAATTAACAACACTGTGGGTGAAGACTGCTCCAGTCACCCACTAAGGAATGCTAAAAACTCTGCTCTTGATAACAGAGTCATGGGCCTCTTTCAGTTTTTGGCATCAGTAACACAGGAAGAAATCCAGCGGAGGTGCACTGACTGGTCTGCCCACCACAAAAAACTGCACAAACTCAACCTGATCTGTGATCATTTAAATAAGACATTTTCAACACAACAGAGTCCTGCTCAAAGGAATCTTAAAAATAAAATACGGGTCACTGGAAGGAGCTTTTTTGGTTAAACAAAATAATAAAATAAACAGCAGTGCATCCCACACTTTATCTAACAGTTCACATGTCTGTGTTGGTCTGTAATCACAGCTCCAAAACATCTAGTTTGCAGTGCTTTAACGGTGTTCAGCTTCTCTGTGTGCTTCAAATAATGTCAAAAAAATGTTGAGAAAAACTTTAACTGAAATTATTGCAACAAAGGAAAGAGGGAAGAACTGACCGTTTTATACAATGACTAACAGAGCTGGGAAATAGAGGAAACAGCAGATGCTATGCTGACAGGTCACTGGCTGTGGCGTCAGCATTATAAAGCAGCCAGATACAATAACCGTTTATTACATATTACATTTTGTGGCAACGTGGCAATGCATAGTTGCAGTTCTGGGCAGGTGACCGTCAGGCTGCTTTGGATCGGTGCAGAATCTGACACATCCGAGGCTGATAGGGTGGTCAACATCCAGTTTTAGGCTTTTCTGTTACAGATGTATATGCATATCCTTGACCACTGGTTTCAATTGTTTTCTTCTTATAGCAGCACTCAGTTAAAGTATCTCTACCTTCCACAAAGCCTACCATCTGGCACAGACAAGAAGCTCTCAGATAAGTGCTGCTGATAAGGAGGGAGACACAAAGGAGAGTGTATTTCCCCACTTTTAAGCATCAAGAGAAAAATAGTGCAAGCTACACCTGCGGGAGAGCACCAAATCACGGTTAAGCTCCAAATTTTGCCACATTAAAATTCCCACTTCCTTCTTCTTGTGAGTCATTTGGCTTAAAAAAAAAATGGGAAGACACTAGCATGCTTTAATAGACTGGGCAGAAACCAAGGCCAAACAAACCCTGAAAGTTTCACACTATCTACATAAAGAAACTGTGTCCTTCTATGTTTGCCCACAAATCCCCTGCTGCCATCCTATACAAGCATTTGTGTCAACAATGTGCATCTGTGACAGTTCCCACTGGGTGCTGAACTCACGAGAAAAATCATAACTAATCTGGTTTTAGGCCCCCTGTAGCTTTACCAGCGCTCTTGGTTTCACAAACAAATAAGCCTCCAAACATCTGTTAGCCTCTTAGTTTTGGACGCACACTGATATTCATCAGCTGGTGGATAGTCTACAGCATTCGGTTTCAGGGACATCTGTCTGACAGTGCTTGGCTGCTCCCCATGACTGAGGATGTAAGTTATAAAGCGCTCTATAAGTTAGGGGTGAAATACTGGTGCATTTCCTCATTCTTTTTTGTAACAGAGAAATGTGAGGTTATTGCACAAGAGTGTTACATAATACTACTAGACTGGGTGAAACCAAAATCTTGGCTTGTTTTAAGATCTTCTTTTCCTTCTACAATGAGGCTGGACATGGCTTAAAGGGACACAGACAGACTACAACGCGTACGGTATTGCTGTCAGCAGTCAAAGGAGTGTCAACGGTGCTTCACAGTCTGTTGCTTGCCAGACCAACCTGAACACAGGACTGGCTGTAATTGGCAGCTTTCCTGCTGAGTGTAAACAAAGCACTTTTATAGTACGTTACATGCATTACAACCCCCCGCATCTGATAAGCTGTTAAAGGAATACCGAGCTGCTTTTTGTTCTTCCATTCCTTCTTAGGAGCCAGAGTCAGAGGACTAAAGTCACAGTGGCAACACGAGGTTTGGGGACTGAGGGAGCTCTAAAAACTCATTCACGACTCTGTTCGGGTTGATGTACATGTCAAATGCCTGACAAACTAAGAGAAACCGTGCCTTGTTCCTTTTAGCATCATCATCCTCATAATTTAGAGCAACAGACCATGGAGGGACTACACAACCATGTGTGTAGCTGTAGTCATCTGTTTGGCTGTCTGAGTAAAGGGTACATGAAACAGGCTTTATTATCGGACCTGTCAGGCAATTATGTGATTACAGAGAGGCGCATTAAGGGGCCAAAGAATAATAAAGACTTTCTAAAGCAGGGCTGATTAAGGCAGTGAAGTATAACAGAATATTTAGGGTTTGTTTTTTTCCTAAATAAAAACATTGGTAGAAGCTGTGCTGTGAAGCAGGGGCTTTTGGGTTGTGTATTTACAGAGGGGTTCTGTGAATATAAAATATAAATTCTGTTTAAATTTAATTATATAAAGATATAAGAATATATAAGAACTTCCTGATAAATAACCTCTGCCAATCCTACCATCAGCCTTTCTGCAGCAATAAGCTGTGTTTGCAGTTTGCTTTGGTGCAGGAAGCAAAAAAGAAAAACACAGGAACCAAGAAAAAAAAAAAAAGATCACACATTTGGTTACTTGTTATGGGACATGAAGTGCAGCAACAGCAACTTCAAGTCATTAAAAATATGTCAAATATAATGGTAGTGACAAAACCACTGCATTAAGGACATCTTGGTAAAATTTCCAGACATAAAAAGTAGTACTTTGGAGCTGTGTAACAAAGACAGGTCTGAGGAAGTTTGAATTGTTTAAAAATAGGAGATAATACCCTACACCACAAGAAAATTAATACAGATCACTGAAGAGATTACGGTGTTATTTCAGAATGGAAGATGCCACGTCAACCCTCGATTGGGCCCACTCACTCAAAGTGGAGTCAATCCACTGCTGTAATAAAATAGAATAAGATGACAGCCTTTTATGTTTTTTTTTTTTAAACAAATCTAAATCTTGTCTCCATACAGGGTTACAGAAAAATAAAATTCTAAATAAAATGCTGTCATTGTGAGCAACAAACAATCAGAAATATGACAACTGAGGGCAACACTGTTGTCTAAAGTCAGTTAAAAGTACTAAATGCCATATAGTGTTCGTTATAAACAGCCTGCATGAACATAAGGTGAGGCATGAGCATAACAAAGTGCATCTAAAAACAAATATTACAAGCAGCTGAAACAGCAGGCCTTTAGTCACAGATGTCCTTCATTCAATGGAAAATCAGCTGACCTTAAAAACTGTGAAGAGGAAAGAGTGAAAGAGATATATTCAGCCTTTTCTCTGACAATATTCCATTTGTATCTACCACTCACATACGCTTTAGTCACAATCTATAGATAGCCTATCATCTGTTAGCCTCACAGACCATCTAACTGGCTAAGAGAAGAACCTGAGATATGATAGGGGATTACAAAGCTAGTTTAATCTCCTGCTTAGCTGAAGTGGTTTAGTAACTTGGTACTGAAGGGTCTCTGCCTCAAGCCTTTTTCTCTGGGATCTGGCTCAGTTTCAGGAAGTTAGCTATACGGGATAGTTGAAGATGGGCTAGGTGTTGGTGGATAATAGGGACGGTCGCCATAGGGGTTTTGGTCAGAACTAAAAGAAAGCTCAGATCCAGTTGCAGCTTTTCAAAGCTTTTGTGAGAAGCCTATCTTTTGCAAAAAAGAAAAAGATATCTGATGATAATACATTGCAGCAATCACTTCCAGAGTTTTTGATTCATGTATATTCTACTTATTGTGTGCACTTATTGTGTCAAGGCTGTGCAGAACAATGCCATGCTTTGGCTTAAAAACCACAGAATGAGCAGACTTACTGTAGCCACCTCTCATTACCTTGAACTGAATTGTAATATCTGATCTATGTCTCCAGTGTTTGGAGACTATTTATTGAAACCTTCACTGGTTTGTCACCTTTGAAACTTAAAACAAACAAGCAAACAAAAAAACAAAAACTCAAGTGATTAGTGATGCTAGTGATGTGGATGTGAAAGGGCAGGATGTGTACTGAGGTTTGTAAAAGATGCTGCGTGTTAACTTATCACCAAACCACAAAACACAAATCTTGTTCGTTTTGTATTAACAAGCAAATAAAGACTTGTAGCGTTTATACGTACTTACACGTTCATTTTTCGTTGTCTCCTACAAGTTAGGTCTTTAAAGAACATACAAATGGAGATAGATTTTTGCTTCCTTTGCGATGCGGGTCTAAACTGGTGAAAAATGAAATTTCCTGACAGTAAAGTTGATTTTTGAGCTTTTTTAGCCGAATAGCTAACATTTGTGTTAGCTCCCTTCTGTCATGTTAGGACAACACGAAACACACACACACACAGAAGCTTCAGGGTACGCTGAATGACAACACTTTAACTTTCTGCGGCGACATCTGCGGGTAGAAATGTCTGCCCACGTTAAGTTCAAAGGTGTAATTTTGCTGGTAATGCCTGCCAAGTTCAGCTAGCTTATCCAGCTAGCCCTCTTACCTTTTGTGGGAGACCAGCGTAGCTAAGCAGGGCTAAAATGCACCACACCAGGGCCCGACTGCTCACTGTCCAGTCCATATTCTCTGGTCTCAAACCGGAATAGACAGCTGGGATGGTCCGAGCGACCGCAGACTACATAGAAACCGCTTTCGGGCTTGCAGGCAGGTGTTATAAATAGTTTTATAAATGTCGCAACGTTAAAGGCATTGAGGCAGCCGCAGTGGATGCGACGTTTGAGGTGCCTCTTCCTGAAATGAAAACCGTGGGGGTTGGACTTTGGGATAGATATCCACACAAGTGGAGGAGGGGAGATGCCGAGAGTCTCTGAACCAATGAGAAAAACGCCACAGAGACCGGATGTGGTATAAAATACATCCGGGGGACATTTTCTGCTGAAGTTTGTAGTGAGTGTGGAAGCATGCTTTTTGTAGTTGCGCAAGCGGCCCGCGAAATGCTTGCTTTTAATTTATTTATGGCGTTATTTTTATTTTTGGCGTTTTCTAGTTATTATTATACCTGACTTAAAGCACGTAAGTGATGGAAAGGTGAAAAATTGTTGGAGTACTAAAAGAGGAGCTGCACGTTGGAGCAGCGTGACTCGACTAGGCCGCATGTGCAGGGAAAGGGTGACGGTGAGACTTTACAAGCCTCTTTCCTAACATGAAATTGCAAAATCCGTTGGTCTCCCTCCCTCCGCCTTTAACCCAGTGTTTTGCTCCCCTTTATAAAAGGCTGGTGATTAAACTCGGATGGATGGGGTGTTTTCTGCACGTGCACACGTGGACAGGGTGGTGTCATGGACGGCCGTCCAGCAGTACTTCATGATGGTGAGGATGAAGTCTCAAGTATGGGTGGGGGTGTTTTCACACTTTTGGTTCATGATGATGATTTTTGTGCGTTAGACTTCTGATGTGAAAATGAAGTCAGCATTCCAAACTGAGTTAACTCACCAACACAACTCAGTTTTGCAATCAAATGATCCAACCCACTCAGGCTCTTTTATCATCTTCACAGAGGGGCTGCACCGTCAGAGTGGGTGGATGTCCAGGATAACCACACAGTAAGTAATTTGAAGAAAATTTAGAGCATTTTAATGGTATGAGTGATAGTGAGGTGTTGGACTAAACTATTGAAGATAACCTTGATCTTACATAGCACATGTCTGAACTGTCTTTTAATTACTGAGCTCATTCATGTTTTCTTTTTCAGGGCTGAGCCTGTAATGCTCAAGAAGTGGACTCCAGCCTTGAAGTTATAGTGACTTGGATGATCATCCTCCCCACACACACAATTTTCTTTGTCTTAAATAAAATGAGAATAAAGCCTTTTTTCCCTATAAACTGACTGCATCGTTGTGCTAATTCCACCTATATTTGGGCACTTTTCTGGACCTGGCTGGCCTCTTCCGTGACCACGCACATGGGTCAAGAGCAGTGCAAGATCATGATCTGTCTTGTCATAACTGGGGTTTCTTGGCCTTCTTTTACCAAGTCTCTCTTTTAAAGCAAGACACACTCAATGTAGTTCAGCTAAAGTGTTAAGTGCAAAATAAAAGTGCACAAGGGAGTTGTGAAAACTGAGGGTTTCAACATATTGACTTGTTAACACAAGTCAGAACTATTAAATAAAAAAATGCAGCCTGTCAAGTATCTAAAAAGGAGTTGCAGGACCCGCGATAGTGCGCCAATTGTTATTGGCAAAAGAATCGGCCTGAGTTTTATCCTCGTTTTCCCCAATTCATACTGTACAAGGAAGAAACCTTAACCAGACTTTTCTGCGGAAATGTTGATGTGGCACACCTGCATCATAAATTTATGGCCTAACTACGTTATATCTACAAGTTTTCATTGCTCTGTTCATATTTAGGATTATTTTTAATCAATGACTTTAAAAAAATGGAAATTCTAAAGGGCAGAGAGTTTGTTCACTTTTGATTATCTTGAACAGAACTACAAAGGACCAGCTTGCACCCCTAAATGTATGAGACTAAAAACCTAATAAAATGCTGGTATATGTACACTCACCTGCCATTTCATTAGGTACACCTTACTGGGACTGGACCCACTTCAGAACTGCCTTAATTCTTCATGGAACAGATTCAACAAGGAGCTGAAAACATTCCTCAGAGATTTTGGTCCGTATTGACGTGATGGTGTCACACAGTTGCTGCACATCCATGATGTGAATCTCCCACCACATACCGAAAGTAGTCAAATGGATTGAGATCTGGTGACTGTGGAGGCCATTTCACTACAGTGAACTCATTGTCATGTTAAAAAAAAAACATCTGAGTTTTGATCAAAACTCATCGGACCAGGCAGTGTTTCTCAATCTTTCCCAATTTTGGTGAGCTCCTGGGAATTGTAGCCTCAGTCTGTCGTACTTACCTGACAGGAATGGCACCCAGTGTGGTCCGCTTCTGTAGCCCCTCTGCTTCAAGGTGTAAATGGTGTGTAATCAGAGATGCTCTTCTGCATACCTTAGTTGTAATGAGTGGTTATCAGCTCGACCTACTGAACTCGATACGCCTAAATGCATTGAGTTGGGGCCATATCATTGAACAGATGTACCTAATGAAGTGGTAGCCAGTGTAAATGGCTGTGCTTTACCTTCTTATTCCTCATCTCTTCTGTTCAAACCACAAAGCCTTGGATACTCTTTCCAAGCAAAATGTTTTATTGATCCACAATGATCAGAACTGTAACATTCTGCGACATCACTGACCACAACAGCAATGTTTGATGTTTTCTTCACTGTGCAAATAAACAACACCGAAACGTGAAAACAAAAAGGGCATGTCTTAACAGACACAGCAATGGCACAAAGACGCTTTTTTTTTTTCTCTCTAACCTCAACTTATGCAAGAAACATGGTGGCTCACTATGGAGGAATGTTTAATTACTTTAAAGGCACTTTCTGCCTCATACACTTGCCAACACATACACACACACACACACACACACGTCTGAACATAAAACATATAAAGTAAAAGTCACCCGTAAAGCAGACGGGTGTCTTGGCAGATTACAAAGATCCTGCAGTTCTAGTGTACGTTGTGTTGTTCCTCTTTAATGTGTGCAACAGTAGACAGCAAAAAAATAATAATTCAACAGAAATGGAGCATTCATTAGCTGGATGTCTGCTGAGAGCATTAAATAATATGGCTAATATCCAGTATGTTATTGATTTAAATAAAACAGCATGAGTGGATGTCCCCGCTCTTTAAACGACACATTTCTGAGTTTACGTGATTCCATTTGACTAAAACGGTTTCAGCCTCCTGCTCATTAAAATCACTCCCTGCAGATTATTTCTCTGTCTTCTGAATTCCTGTTTACCTCACACACACACACACTCCCCTCCTTTCTCTCTCTCGTTTAAATCAGGCTGAAAGATTGCTTTGGCAATAAAAAATAGAAAATTATTACTTTTTTTGTCAACTCTGAATAGAACACGAAAAGAGCGCTTGAAACATGTTGCTTAGAAGCACGTTTTCAGTGAATGAGCTATTCCTCGCACAGCTAGGCAGCTGCATTCCTATGTATACATTCAACAGACCTAGGCAATGTTTCGCTGTTTGCAGATGTATTTCAATTCACACGAGCCCCCCTAAAGCCAGTTTTAGCTGTAATTCCTATGACACGGTTAAACGCACACAGGCCGTAAGATACGACAGTCCTTAACTCTAAAACAGACCCAGTGTCGTTTATGGACACAGTGCCGTTGAGTGGTTTGCATATAAGTGCCAGGCAGCTGGCACAGGCAGCACTGTGAATGGTTGATAAATGTGTCTCGATATCCCCTGTGAAATGTGTAATAACAGGTGCTGGAGGGGGTTCTCAGCAAAATCATCTCCAAATTTAAAGGAATATTACGTCAGCTGTTTGATCGCTCACATGTACACGCTCTTCGTTAGTGACCTCAGGAGTTCTCAAAGAGTTATAGCAACAATAAACCAGTCAATTAGAAATGTCACATAAAAGGTTTCCACTGTACAACTATCATGTTTGGTGCAGCTGTACATCACAGGTATTATGGTTCCTCCGGTTGGATCCGATGGCTATTCGTCAATCCACCGTGACGCACACTTGTTGAACAGTTCCCAAAAAACTGTATTTCATCAGAGTGAATCATAATATCTGATGTCACACTAAAACTGTGTGAATGGTCGGCAATCCGTGAGTCACTATTCTCTCTTTTCTGTTGCTTTTAGTAGCCAGAAATGGGTAGATTTCAGATCGTTTTGAGCGCACACTTCATGAGAGGGTATGGACAGGTGCGGGAGTGGGGGTGAAAATATTGGGAGGGTCGGCCGAGCCCGTCGCTGCAACCGCGATTTACACGTCCGTAAAAACTGTCCGCCTCGACCGGCGTGCCTTCACATGTCGGAGACATCGGATTCGGGTTCTGGATCCTTCAAGGCATCATTTGTCACAGTAAACAAGTTGGCATTCGAGCGCGTATCCATGGCAGAGTGCATTATGGGTAGCCACACGTCGTCCATGTTTGGCATCACAAATATTTTCTGTGAGAAGATAAGTAGAAGAAAAAGCAAAGATTAGCAATAAATATGGAGGAGGACGATGATGCTTACTCGAATACTGTTGTGAGAAACTATTAGAGAAACAGAACTTATAGATTATTGTAGTTTTGTCATTAAAAATATACAAAATTTAAAAAAAATACTTTAAAACAATATATTTTAACAAGAAAGCAACAAAGATCTAAACTCTGTCCCCGAGCAACCGACCCTGCATTGTTACGTCTGAAACCCGATAAGGCCTGAGTCCAGCGTTTGTTGAAAGCCACGATGTAAACACTCACTCACAGATGGCAACAGTGTGCACCGCAGCACTATATTTTACTAGAAGCATTGTGGAGGGGCTGGAACGTAATTACAGCCCCTGAGGAGGCGGCGGAGATAAATGTTGATGTGTGGCGGAGCTGACAGGGACAATTTGCTACAGTAGTTTGCAGAGGTGCTCTTTGTCCTTGGCGAGTAAACTTTGAGCTTCTCGGCCATACCGATGTTAGACTTTCAAACATTTCATCAGCTGATAAATACCAAAGGATATGACATCATGCACCAGCTATAGCTCTGTTTGCAAAGAAAGTTAGGGTGCTGCACATTATTTAACCCTGTATTTGATTGGAAATTGTACAAACACAACATATTAAGTGCCTTAAGAGCTGTCTTAATTCTTCGTGGCACAGATTCAACAATGTGCTGGAAACATTCCTCAGAGATATTGGTCCGTATTGGCACGATAGCATCACACAGTTGCCGAACAACACTCGTTCCACCGCATTCCAAAGGTGCTCTATTCTGGTGCCTGTGGAGGCCATTTGAGTGCAGTGAACTCACTGTCATGTTCAAGAAAGCAGTCTGAGATGATCTGAGCTTTGTGACACGGCGCATTACCCCGAAGCAGCCATCAGAAGATGGGAGCACTGCGGTTCGAAGGTTGGACGTAGTCAGCTACAAGACTCGGGAAGCCTGTGGCATTTAAATAATGTTCGAAGAGTACTGAGGGACCCAAAGTGTGCCAAGAAAATATCCCCCACACATTGCGCCACCAACAATAACCTGAAGCGTTCATACAGTGCAAGATGGGTCTGCGCTTTGATGTTGTTTATGCCAGATTCTGATTCTGCTACCTGAACATCGCAGCAGACATTGAGACTGGCTGATTAGATATGTGCGCTAATAAGAAGGTCAACAGGTGTAGCTAATGGTCAGTGAGATTTAAAACGACACAATTTAACACTTTCAACATTTGATATTTTGTGTTTTTACTCTTATATGATAATCATAGGTTTATTGATTTACATTTTTGCACAGCACCTCAACTTTTTTTTGAATTGGTTTGTATATTGACAATAAATAGACTTTATTATGACTTAACATTAGAATGCACTGCTGCCCATTTCTCTCAGTGTATACCTGGAACTCCTGATCCAGTTTCTTCTCGATCCACTCTGTTACATGCACCAAAGTCACCTCTCTTTCGCCGAGTTTAGGCCGTGCTTTGAGCTCCAGGTGAGGCGGACTCCGGAAACCATACCTGACAGCAAAAAAAAGGAGAAGTTCATGATAGTCACGTCACGTCATACAAGTTGAATCACACTGAGTTCATGAAACTGGCAACTTGATGATCTTTTTTCTTCTATTTTGCTTCATTTATTTTTAGAAGTATTAGCAGTATTTCAGGGGGGAAATAACGTTTTCTTCATATTGTTTTAATCACATTTTTCTTAGCACCTTTTTAGTGGCCCGGATGAAGATGTTCATATTAATTAAGCCAAATATAAATCACACAGTGTGTACTTAAGGCTTTAATGCTCCTCATCTGTAATGAAAAACATACCTTTGTGCCCTCATTTCTTAGCTGTTAAGTATATTTAGCTCACTAGTGGTTTCACATTTTTATTCTTTCAGCAGGTGCATGTCTTTATTTGGCCAGCAGAGGGTGCAGTGCTATAATCTCAAGCCATTCACACTTTCATCCTACAGTTTTCCCCGTCCTCCTAAACATACCATATCCTGTCTGTGGGGGGAGGCGGGATGTTGACAGCCAGAGTCCCGCGGCACTCTTGCACCTCCACGGTGAGCAGCAAGGGCGTGTTGGATACTTCCTCCATCTTCTTCTTAATGAACTCGGTCTCTGTGGCTTTCTGGAAGTACTTTGACTTGGCTATCTTGTCCACAAAGCGCATGATCTTGCTGGGTCTGTGGCCTCCCACATAGCTACATGAGCAGAGGAAGGAAACAGAGGAGGAGGTGAGACAAGGAGTGAGTCAGGTTCATAATTAATTCATAACGGCATCTCTTGCTACTCAGCACCCACTATCGAGGGGCTATGTGTGGAAGTGACTGGGTGCTACATTAAATCACCAGCGAGCTTTCAAATATGTAGGTCTGAGTGGGTGGGTGGATAGAAAGGGGGAAAATGTTCTATTTCAGCAACTCAGTGCTAATCGAATTCTGCCCATTTTCAATTCAGATGCGCACTGATGTTGTTATAAAGAGACCCTTGCTCACCCCTCTGCTCCAGGAAGAACAGGTTTGTCACTAAGGAGTTCTGGAGGATCCTCCTCGTCCGATGAACCAGCACTAGATGATTCCTCATCACTGTCTGCCAGACAGTATGTCCGTGGCCTGGACCTGTCACACACACATAAACACACGTGATGCTAAGGCCGCAGTGGCTTTGCAAAGAATCCTTACCAATCAATACTAATTCCCATTAAATTCATCCTTACTGGAAAAAAATTACAGGAACTCGCTCAAGAAAAGATCCAATAACCAAAATGCGTAACAAAATATATTGTTTCAGTGACAGCAACAGCAGGCATCCATTCCCAAACTCACCAGTTATTGGACACATCCACAGTGGTAAGCGTCCAGAGGAAGGATTAGTATATAAAGAGAAGGAGGGAAGAGCCAACACAAGAAGGGGAGGAACTGTGAAAAACACACGTGACAGCTAACATGGCTCTAGATGCAAATCCAGCCAATTATACCATCCAGCTCAGAGCTGGTTTTCTTTAGCAGGAAATCTAATCCTTCAAACATTTTACTTTGGCACCTTCACTGAGAATGAGACGTTAACAAAAAGAAACACAGAAGAATCGGGACAAGCTGTGGAAGACGACTCATACAAGTCTGTAAGCCAGCCCGAGATTCATTAGCAACATTATTTTGTACTTTCAAGCCTCACCATTCTTTGCCATGCTCTCCAAGGCCCTCGCCCTCCTTTCCCAGACGGGCCAAGTTCATCTTGGTCTCCAGTGTCATGAGGAACGAGCCCGTGTAGGAGACCTCCAGATCAAACCACAAACCTGGACAGAGAATGAGAAAATGACATAAAAACACATGTTTTTGATGTCAAACCCATGCCTGCGGACATCCCTACCAATACCATAAAGGAAAATAAACAATAATCTAATGATTTGCGTTTGTGTGATGTGAGGTCAGCTACAGAGCTCCTCTAGCCAACAAGGTCACCTCTCAGGAAGCAGTTCTTTATCAGGCTACTTCCTGTTTACACATCACTCTCCTCTGTAGGCGGCAGGAGAATTATTCAGATTTCGATCCCCCCGCTGTTTGTTCAATGAACGTCTACAGCTGATAACTGACGTTTATTATCCCCTCTGCCTGGCCCCCTCCCTCCTCTTCACTTTCCCTCCCCTTGTAAATGCTCATTGATTTGTACAGTCTGTGTGACAGCAGTGCCAAAGAGAAGCTAAATGACAGCAGCAAGGCACATCATGGAAGACAGTGTCTCATTGTCTAGCACAAGACTCACAGGAGGGAGAGACAGTCTGGGCTCTCTAATTAAATTTGAAACGAGTCAACACATCTCTACCGCAGACATCTCCACCACAGACGCACTCGCTCTGTATTCCTTTAAATCTGTCTCATTGTAACACATACATTGTGGCTTATTTGCTGCACTTTACATTAATAATTCTTAATGCGTAATTATCACACTGGAGTCCATGTACAGCATCTCTATGACCAAGCAACTGCAAAACCGACACTTCTGCCTGACTCGCCTTTGAGCTAGTTATGAAATGTTTGCATGCTAAAGGTGGTAAGACGGCGCTGTGCATAAATCACGGTAAACAATGTCATATCCAAATGTTAGAAAAAAAAGACTCTCCAGCTCATTTTCACATCTTTGCTCAACCAGCAAACATCAACGTTTGTGCGCATTTAGCGGTTCGTCAAGCACAGTATCAACACTGTCAATCAAGACACGCCGCCTCATAAATATGGAGCCGAGAAGCCGTCTCGCCTTCGATTTTATCATCACGCACGCTTGGGTTATGCAGCAGAACAATGATTGGAAACACAGCAGCAAGACCACCTGATGTGAATCTCCTGTTCCACCACATCCCAAAGGTGCTCTATTGGATTGAGACCTGGTGACTGTGGAGACCGTTTGAGTGCAGTGAACTCACTGTCATGGTCAAGAAACCAGTTTGGGATGATCTGAGCTTTGTTACATGGAAACAGCCATCAGAAGATGGGTACACTGTGGCCATGAAGGGGTGGACATGGTCAGCAGCAATACCCAGGTAGGCTGTGACATTTAAATGATGCCCACCTGGTACTGAGGGGCCCAAAGTGTGCCAAGAAAATCTCTCCCACACATTACACGACCACTACCAGCCTGAACCACTGATACAAGGCTGGATGGATAGATGCTTTCACGTTGTTTATGCCAAATTGTGACCCTACCATCTGAATGTTGCAGCAGGAATTGAGATTCATCAGACCAGGCATTGGTTTTCAAATCTTCTATAGTCTAATTTTGGTGAGCGTGTGCCGACTGTAGCTTTAGTTCTGTTCTTAGGACACTCGATGTTGTCTCCTGCTGCTGGAGCCCGTCCGCTTCAACATTTGACGTGTTGTGCTTTCAGAGATGCTCTCCTGCGTACCTTGGTTGCAATGAGTGCTCATTTGAGTTATTGTTGTATTCCTATCAGCTCACAGCAGTCTGGCTATTCTCATCTAGCCTCTGGCATCAAGAAGGCATTTCCACCCAGAGAACTGCCACTCACTGGATATTTTCCTCTTTTTCGGACCATTCCCAGTAAACCCCAGAGATGGTCGTGTGGGAAAATCCCAGCAGATCAGGAGTTTCTGAAATACTCAGCGCAGCCCATCTTGTGCCAACAATATGCTGCCATGTGATTAGCTCATTAGACATTTGCGTTAACTCCCAGTTGAACAGTACCTGACAAAGCGGCTAGTTTGTTATAATCATCATATCTACAGCCATTTAGAGGATAAGATACGATTTGAAAGCCATAACCAAAAAAATTAAAAAGACACCACAAGTGACTGAAGCTTTTGGCAATCTGCTTCTTCCTTTCTGCCTTAAACCAGCTCGCTCAGTGGGAATTAATATGCCCCACATCTCTGTGCAGTTTCTGTGTCTAGAAACAGTACAGTCCCTTTGCTGGGGCTCAAGGCAGGCTGGGTGAGTCAGTGTTTCAGTAATGGATGAGGGAGAACCAAGACATGAAGTTTAATTACTGTGGTTTAATAGTGCAAGGCAGGCAAAAAGGCTAGACTCCAGAGGAGAGAAGGAGAGACGGTTGGAGGGTAGGGGGTTATGACTTCATCTAGTGAGAAGAGGAATAAGATGGAGATGTGGTAAGAAAGGTGAAGATTTATCTTTCTCCATTCAAGTTCTGAATGGGGAATGATATACATATAAAAGCTTTAAGTCACTCAGAAAAATGTGAAAATATGACACACCTAGTGTAGTTCTTCCTACCTTGGTGATCCACTGAAGGTTTGGAGGCACGGAGGATCTTAGGAATGGAAAAGCCCATGTCTAGCTCTGTCAGAGTCAGCTCGTTCATAACATACGGCAGCTAAGACACACAATATGTAGACACGATAAGAAGATACAAATACAACCAACATGAAGACAAAATGATCTCTCATTAAGTCATCACATGGAAAAATCATCTTGCATATGGATATTTGTGCAAACTGGTGCTACTGCTCACCCTGATCTTACTGAGTTTCATTTGGATCTTTTTGGAGACTACGTTCGCCCAATACTTCTCTCCCAGGAAGTCCCAGAATAGCCTTCCAAGAAAAGCATTGACCCAGGCCTCGGGCTCCGCAGTCTCTTCTGAACTCTTGCGCAGCTGAAGAACACACGTACATGTATGCGCTGTAGTTTTTAAATCGCTTTAATCGCTTTGCACATCAAGCTTGTTTTATTGAGTTTGCTGCTAGGCACCACATGAACCCTTCACCGAGATCCACTGAGGTGCCAGCTGTTGGAATCTCTCCAGGGTACCTTCAAGTGACAACACACTGATTTAGCTGATATTGTGGTTTAGACGTGAGGACCCCAGAGGCTTTTGATTGATGCCCACTTTGCATGGCTCTCTTTTTCTATTTAGCCGTACATGCATCCACCTGTCTCCTACCTTTTTGGTAGTTTGGGGGCTGCTCTCGGGGCTGTTCCCAGGACTGTCAGTGGCGGTCGGGCTTCTTGGTGGCGCTTGGAGACTCACGTATTTGGCCATGTAGACATTATAGTCCAACAGCATCTTCTGCTTCAAGCCTGCAGTAGAGCCACAGGAGAGAGCAGCGGAGGTCTCTCTGTGACGAGACTGAGACTGAGACAGCTCCTCCAGGCTTCCCCGGCTGCTGCTCCTGCTGTCAGCTTCCAGGCCTCCGGCGGACTGAATGCTGCTACTGCGACTGTGGGAGGGTAAGAAGGCTACAAATGGAAGGAGGGAAAATGTAGGATGTGAGGAAGAAGAGGGGTGTATTTTGATATAATTCTGTTTCAGCAGCATTTTTAGTGATTCCAGTTTCATATACAATAATATATGCTCAAAATTTAGTTCAGTCCTGGGTAGCTATCATCTCTTTTGTATTCCTTTGTCACGGTATTACTGCAGCACTCTGAATTAGCTTGCTTTACACTGGATGACACACATCTTTTCAGTAATCCAGCCCTACCTTTACTACCTTTATTCTCCTGACCCACACAATTCTGGCATATCTCTTTGTATAGGGCCTCCTCCGTACAGGCTTATATCCCACTGTGGAAAAGGATGCTATAATACGCTGATTCTCTGTGCTTGTAATCCTGCTGACCCACCACACTCATCGGTTCACTTAGTTGAGGGGATTGGCAGTCCCTAAGCTGGGGCTTATGCACAGATCTGATTGCTGCGCAGTTGCCTACTCAATAGAACGGCTATTCAGACTGTGAGGAGTGATGCTTGTCTGTGCGAATACAGCAGGTGTGTAAAAAAGAGATGGATAACAAATGCTTTACACGCGCGTGCTTACACCTTGAGCTGTGATCGTGTGCATTAGTCTGAAGCTCACCACTCTTGCAAATGCCAGGCAAACCGGCGCCTCTCCCCTCTGACTTGATTCGGGACGCTAGAAGAAATCTACGGAACCACTCCTCCTTTTCCCGACCCGTCCTCCCGAAAAGGTAGATAGTCAGATCCCCTCCTCCAAAGGACGGTTTTTTGGGTTCCTCTGCTGATGCCGATCCTTCTGCCTTCTCGCCCTTGTCTGTTTTATCTACCTTCTCAATCTGAGCTGTCGATTTTTCTTCCCCAGCTTCAGGCCTTTCTCCCTGGGCCTTGGACATGAAGTCATCCTGCTTGGCGAGCTCGATGCAAATGGGATATTTCTTGTTCCAAACTCTCTTCCTAGCCAAGCTTTGAGGCATCAGGTATATCTGTGGGGTATAAAGACTGGTTTCACCAACTCAATCCTATGAACATGAGTGATTTTTTTGGGGTTTCTTATTATTAATGTGTCAGATTTGCCTGAGGGTATGAGTGGAAACAACTGGAGGCAACAATTTAAGAACATGCCTGTTTTTTTGTTGATAAGTAGCTAAGATTTGGGCCCTATTCGGGGCTGTAATGTAGTCATGCAGTTTTGCTTACATATTTCATTCAGGCATAAGCTCTGGCTATAGCCCAACAATTCTCTAATACAGGCATTAGCATTTCATTTATCCCTGTGCTGGTATTTGGGTTGGAGAGGCTTCGGATCTCAGATTACTCAAAACAATCACATTATGAGCAGAAACGGGACCTTTAGGGACACTCTTATTGTGTGAGTACCTGAATACACAACTACACACTAAACATCTGCAGCAATAACTGAGAAAGGGCACTTTTGGAAACCAGAGAAGAAGCGTAGGTTAAGGACGCATAATGAAATCTTTGCTCCATGATACACTGACATGAGAAATGTCTGTTGCGCCTGGAGATATGCAAAACTGTCGAGTCAGCGCACTAACACACAAGACACACAACTGTGCACGCAAGGTCAGTGACCTGTGATATTCACTCCAAGTTTACACACAGTACGCGAGTCACATAGTGTGATTGTCACTGAGCATGACCTATTAGCGAGCATGCAGTCGGGCAAAGGCAAATGTGACGGGACGTGTGCTTGATGTCGCTATCTGTTAAGCTTATCATCAAGCACGCTAATACACCGTGGAGCCAGCAGAGACGCACACACGCTTAACACATTAATTTCCCCTCTCGTCTCTGAGTGGCGTTCACAAGCGCAGCAAAATCTCTCTTTTCAGGACCAGCAGGCTCCTTCGACCACCGCACCTTGCTGTCAGTCAGGTCGTAGATCTTCTGGCTGATGTAAGTGACGTCGGGTTTAGGCTCGTTGTGTGTGGCACGGCGGGAGATGCTGCGGTTGGGCTTGGACAGACGCAGGACAGAGCCCTCTAGACGGACGTAAACGGAGTGGGTCAGGGTGGCGTGGTACGTCTCCGGGTCGTAGCTGTGGATCTCATTCATCCAGCCCTGAGAGATTGCGAGGCGGAGAAGCAGAAGCGTTTTCAGTGACAATGAATTCAAACTGTGCAAAAGTCTTGAGCCACCATGCTGAGACATTGGCCAAGTTTTTGGCCAATAGCTCTTTCGGAATCACCTTGTTGGTACAAAAATACAATTTTATGCCTGTCAAACTGTGTTATCTTTGGCATTTTTTGCAGCTAATAATAATGTGTCTAAAGATACAATTTAAAATTGGTTCCTTGCTACATAACTACATAAACATCCCTCTGAAAACGGTCAGGTACAAGGAACTGAGTAAATGAGTAAAAAGCAGCCAATGTCCAAAGAAAAACCTTCAGAAAGCCTGGAGAACTATTGCTCAAGACCCCTTTCAAAAACTAAAATGAAGTGTTGACTCCTTGGAAGCAAAATGTAAAGAAATGAGGGGTGACTCAAGGTTTTTCCTTGAATGCCCACGTGAGGACGGCTCCAAAAGTAAGCCAATCCCCACAGACTCTGACATTAAAATTCCCACCTTTAAAATCGGAAAAAGCAAGTTTACAGTGTGGAACAAATACACACAAATATTTGCGTGCTACTTGGCACTAATTAGCAGGTATCTGTATCTGTGCCGAGCACCCATACAGACTCTCGAACCATCATACCTCACATACTATTAATCTAAAAAGACATTTTCTCTCAGAGATGCAATCGCCCAAAGTTTACGCAACACAGCAAAAGATAAAGTGGGGCATCTGAGTCTTTGTGTATTTCCAAAGAAAAACAAAAGTATGAAGAAAAAGACAAAGCTTGTTGGAAAGCTTCCCTACACTTGCGCTCGAGGGACTGTCGTTCATCTGCCTGTATCATGTTCTGCAGAGCTCCTCTTTTGGAACAGCTGTGCCCTCTAGCCATAAGGCTATCCTGTGCAACAGCTCGGTACCCACTAAGGCACACACACACACACACACACATGCTTGCGTAACTCCTCCAAACTGCTAAACATTTCTCTGCTGAGTTTCTGCAGCACTGAGTGAGGTTACTTGAGAATAAGAAGCAAATGGTGATGCTCTCATTACAATGTTTAAAGTAAAACTGTTGCCATTACTGGAGAAGAAGTGTGATACAACCTCGTGATTCCCCAAGAGGCTGCACAGAATTTAATTCTCATCCAAACTGCTACCTTTTCGGTCCCAAAGGACACTGTTAACAAAGCCAATTCAACTGAAATAACAGGAGAAAGTCAGCGCTGGGTTAAAACTACAGAGTAGAAACATTTAGTCTTTCTCAGAATCAGTCATATAAGTAATCCATCCTGTGTTACCTTGAATATTCCCGGTTCTTTGATATCCAGCTGGGCCACATTCCATTGCTCTATCCATCGCCTCCTTTTTCTGCTTGCTGATGAGGAGGGCCGAGGAGAAGACAGCCAAAGCACCAGCAAAGCCAACGCGAACCCCGCTATTATCCCGTGTACCACTGAACATACACACGGTGGCACGGGAAGAACTAAGTACCAATACACCAGCTGTGTTAAGATAATGAGGCCAGCGACGGGCACAGTCTCAGCCTCTTCTTCGGCTCTCTCTTCCTCAGGATCGAGCTCACTACACAAACCGGTGCTACCAGTATGGGGCTGCCGGGACCCGGAACGATCCCCGTCTGGTGTCTCTGTATCAGTACAAAGCTCAAAGTCTTCGCTGTATAGTTCGCAGAAGTCCTCATCCTCCTGTCGAGCTACCAGAGCTGACATTGAACAGCGGCCCAGAGTGAGAGAGGGAGATTTGTGGAGAGTAGAAGATGAGGCCTGGCTGAGGGCTGGTGCGAGCGACGGGAAAGAGAAAAAACCTGACTCAGGGCCCTTTGCTGTGGGGGTTTCTTCCTCTTCTTCTCCTTCTGCCCCCTCCTCCTCTTTGATGCTGTAGTTGTTGTTGCTACCTTCTCCGTGTCCGTTTACCGCCGTTACTCCGCTGAGCTCTGAGGCGCTGGAGGACA
Organism: Cichlasoma orientale; assembly: GCA_034780415.1. Taxonomy (NCBI): domain Eukaryota; kingdom Metazoa; phylum Chordata; class Actinopteri; order Cichliformes; family Cichlidae; genus Cichlasoma; species Cichlasoma orientale. The sequence continues at coordinate 571,764 of JAVDPK010002783.1, read as the reverse complement.
GCGATTTGGCACGATAAGCGGCACTTCCAACAGACCCCGTACCAGACTCATCCCCCATGATCTTACTAAAAAGCTGCAGAGGATCTGACATCACTTCTGACAGTCGCCGCTTGGTATCCTCTATCTTGGCCTCCACCTCTTGGACTTTGAAGAAAGACCTACCATCTGGAGACATGATGGGAGAGGAGGGGGCTGTTTTAGAGTCTCCACCTGCTTGGGTGACAACGATGGGACTGGAGGATAGACGGGGTTGGGAGAACTGTTTGAAGAGCTGCATGTTGCGAGGTGGAGGCCGATGGGATGACTGGATTTGCTGTTGCTGAACAGGCCCTTCTGAATGTTCAGCCTTAGAAGTGTCTGTGGACAGGGACTTAACAAAAGACTTCATTAAGTGTCGGTGGCGCGCGTGGGTTGGTGCTACAGTGGAATGTGAAGGAGCAGTTTCTCGAGACTCAACGTCATTGGACAAAGACCTGACCAGACTGAGAAAAGGCTTGGAGGATGACAGTGCTGCAGACTTGCAAGGTGAAGAGGAACTGGAACTTGTGGGCAAGGGATTGACCGGGGGTCTTTCAGAGGGCCAGGAGAAGCTGGCAGGAGGATTGGAGCTCTGGTGGGAGAGGGTGGGGGTTTGAGTAATAGTAAAGGCAGGAGAGGGTATGTGTGGCTGAGGGTCTGAGGGCTGCACAGATAAGGTGGTGGATGAAACAGGGAGAACAGCAGGTCCCGAGAGTGTCTCTGCACCAGCAGATTCAAACAGCAGCTCCTCTTTTGCTTCCAAGCCTGTAGCGACACACTGGTCATCAGCTGCTGAAGCTGGAGCTTGAAGTCCCCCTGCGCCATCAAGGACAGACTTGGCTTTAACAGATCCAGCAGATATCCCAAAGAGCTCTTCTTCCTCATCATCTTCCTCCTTGCCCAGAGCGGAGAAGTGTATTGTAATGGTGTCGCGAGAGAGGGAACGCTGCACCTGCAGCTTGGGTCCAGGAGTGTGACGAGGGGGAGGAGTGTCAGCATGCTGGCCACTTCCCCTGCTGCTGCTGCCCTGACTGCTCATCATCACCCTGCACAGGGCTCACGGCCTGGGAGAGAAAGATGGAGACAGTGGCAATACATGGTTAATAAAAACAATGAAACAATAGCACATCAGCGCAGGGGAAGGAGGCTGGGAAATTGTAGTGCAAACTGGCAATTCGATTTAATCAGTGATTCCAAACCAGATGTATAAGTACCCCAGGGGCTACTTCTGCAGTAGCCAGGGGATAGTTGGGAAGATGAGATCAACTAATGGAAAAAAATGACATTACAATTTAATTACAGAATTGAGCGGGCTTGAGCAAACAGGTTTGAGCAGAAAACCACTTAAAGCAGTGGATAAGCAGCGGAAAACTGACACACATAGAAAGAGATACGGTAAGTGAGTAACAGATAAAAGCACAGATTCAACTATTAAATTTGTTAGCCAGTAGCACAAGCTGCATTCGCGGCTAAACATTATGGATAAACACTTCAAAGTTTTCAATATGCATCGTGAAATTATTGGTCGCTAACTCCCCATAACTGATAAATGGTAAGCTGAAAGAAGCGAATTCAACTGACTGGACGTATTTGTGCACGAGGTGCTGCTGACGAAGGGGTTCCCGAGTTCACGTGACAAGGCTGCGTTGGGAACCACTAGATTAAATAGCATGCAGACCCCCACAAGCTCTAAATGCGCTCCTTGAGATGGAAAAGAACAGCCTTGCAGCCTTTCTGTTCATCCTAATGTGAGTAGACTGGACAGGTATGTCCATGTTCCCCAACCCATTAGCCCTCATTATGTAAGGTTGTAGCCGGAAGACCGGGTCGCTCCCAGGCTGGGCCTCTCTCTCTGTCTTACAAGCACCCAGTCACTCACACCGCTGTGGCAACATGATTAATGGGTTACTTCAGAGACACACAAGCTTTAAGAACAGGGGCCATCAACATTTCAGCTATGTTTAACTCCACCCTCCAACGGGGGGCAGAGTGCAGCTGGTTAAATGCTGAGAGGAGGTGAAGACGAGAACAGATCATTCATGAACTCGTGAATTCACATTTAAAATACACTGTCATGCCTTATATAATTTTGACGCTTTATAGGACCCTGAAGACATAAACGTTTACATGAATAGAAGAAACTCACTTTCCCTCACCAATACAAAACAATACGCAGGCCATAATCAGGCCACAAAGTGGCCGTTCAGCTGAAGCGATCACGGGAACAAGGCATCTTTTGTGCATTGTCAAGCGCAGTCATTCATCATGCAATGATTTCAGTGAATGAGGCCTCATGTTGTTATTGAGTTATTGTGCTTGTTTATTCTTCCACATCTCCCGTATTGGTCCATCGTCCCCGGTTAGCATTATCAAACACTCAGAGCACACATATGTGCAAACATGCTGTTTGCACACACACACACGGTGCCATGCAGCCTCTTTGGTGTTGAGGCTTTCAGCTGGTTGATAAAAAAAGGCCTATAATGGAAGAAGGAGGGACGGGGGGGACAACATAGCAGTTAGCTTGTGTGATTGTCTGCATTTCTGAGAAAGCCTCGGTGCCCCTCAGGGGCTCTCTGGTTGGCACTGCATCTCCAGAGATTGCATTTGCTGGGATGGAATAACAGAGCATTTGACTTTCCCAGCCAACCATTCACTTGGCTGAGCTACAATAGGTTTTGTGTGTGTTATTTTCAGTGTATGTGTGTGCGGATGTGGCTGTTGCTTCTGCTATGGCAAGTGCTAGGGGCAGAGCAGATCGAATAAAAACAAAAAAGGACAGATACGGGGGGAAAAAAAAAGAGCAACATAAAGAAGAAAGACGAAGGGCCACGGGGGTCTGCAGAAGCAGCAGACGACCTTTCAGAGGCAAGCTTTTGAAGTGGAATTCACTTAAAGACAGCAGAACGGCAAGGACGGGACGACAAAGACAAGAAGTTGATGAGAGTGAGAGGAGAGCGCGGGGGGGGGGGGGCAAATAAGTGGGGAGACAGAGCCACGGAGAGGCGAATAGTTGTTGCCGTCATCAAAGCCTGAAGGACAAATTAAAACATTATGGAGGTTGACAAGGTGAGCAGGGAACAGCGTTTCCAAGTTTTCCTAGAGTCAGGCTTTAGCAGGGTGCAGCCAAAAGACAAAGCCTCGCATACTGAATCAATGCGCAGCATCCACCTACACATTTGAACACATTTTGTTGTTAGACCTAACCTTTGCTATTAAGATGAGTGCTGTTCAGGTTCACACTGCCACACAGTGTTTGCTGACACACCCACAATTTTTGGTACTTCCTGTCATCGATGCACCACTGCCATTAAAAGCCTTGTGTGTGTTTGTTTTAGCCACTTCCCTTAGAGGAGAGGAGAGGAGAGGAGAGGAGAGTGGCATGGAGACAAGACTCATCCAATTAATCAAAGCAAGCATTGCCTCTCTAATCAGCTCAAGCCAGCCCTCTGGAGACTACAGAGAAAGGGAGGGAGGTTAAAAGCAGTAAGGTAACATAATGACATAAGAGGGTGAACAGACAGTAGGGCAACAAGCAAGTCAGCACAGGACACAGTAGCCCAGTTATCCCAGATAAAGCTGGCCAGTGATGACTTCTATATAAAACAATGAATATTGTATACAGAAAACAAAAACAAAAACAAATCCACGTCCCATCTCAACATCCTGCTTCAATTCAAAGTGCACTCACTCCACAGAAATTCCCACCGATCCATAATTAGGCACAGAAAGGGAACATGAGAAGGAATATTAATGGAGGTAGACTGCTGAAGGAGAGGTCAACAGAGGCCAAATGGCTTTTACACCAATATCGACGTATGTTGCTGTTTCCTAGTTACCCATGTTAAAAAAAAAATCCCAACCTACTAATTGCATCTCTTTAAATAACAATGTGCCGTGGTGATTGGCTGCATGAGCAGGTGTTTAGGACAGACTGACGTGGCCTTGGTTGAAGTCTTCAAAGTTAATTTCCACAAATTTGTTTGTATAAATAAAATGAAAAGATAAATAAATGCAGGCATCCAGAGTATAGTGAGCGCATGAAAAATGGTTGCAAGAGGAGAACAGGGAGGACATCAAAAGAAGAAGCGAGTCAGCGAAGGCACTGAAAGGGGAGGGCGACGGCGGGAAGATAAATCGAGGGAGACAGAGAGATCGGAGATGAACGCAGGATGCAGAGAGAGAGAGAGGAGTCGAGAGAGGCTGATGGCGCAATTGATTGTCACTAACAACCGAGACACATGCATACACAGAAGCCCTCTTCCCTAACGAGTGCACACACACACACACACACACACACACACACACGACGCACACACACTCCGTGGACTCGTGATGCGCACAGTTGCCTGGAAGAGTAGGGTGCAAACTCAAGCCGAGACAAAGGGGAGAATAGACTGAGGGCTCGAGGTAATGAGCATAGAGCACCTAAAGCAAGTGGAGGGAGAGAAATAGAAAAAGACACAAAGGCTGAGGAGGCTTTATCACCGAGTACACTATAGGCCACAGAGTCACATGAAAGCTTGGAGCAGGTAACCACACGACGCACCTTGTTTCATGCTCTGCTGCTCCCTCTGGGTAACACTGGTCCCAGTCACCACCAGCACCTCGGACCTATTATGCAAACTGTACTGTGTTTTGTTTTTTTGCATTTTTTTCCACAGCGGGTTTTATCGGCCGCGTAGAGGGACAGGAAATGGGGGAAAGATACGGGGGAAGACACGGGGCTAATTGGCGACAAGCCGGGACTCGAACTCGCGCTGCCCGCACCGCAAAGCAGCATATGAATGTGGTCGCCTGCTCCACCCCCGAGCAACCCAGGCGCCCTGTACTGTGTTTTTGTTCGCTCACATACAGCATATTGTACAAAGGATGAGACTGAGACATTTTCCACTGCAGCGTTTTCCAAATTAAATCACAAGAGTCAAACACGGATGCAGAGAGTTCATCATCACCGCATCATAACTGTAAGGCAACATGAAAGTCAGACTGCAGCCACTTTCATCAGCCAAGGAGTCCCTGATCTGACTCTCACAGTGAGGAAGAAACACAAGCAGCAGTTCTTAAAATAGCTCAGAGGTGCTGTGGAGGTGTTGTCCCCCAACACCAGACCGGCCATTTAAAGTGCACGGATGGGAGAATTAAAGGATAGTGGATAGAGATGGTTTTGAGTGTTAGTGTTTCTAAAGGAGTGTCTTCCACAGACGAGGCAAAGATTAGAACAGTACTGTACATCAAAACGACATGAACTTTTTTTTCCCAATATTCCACGTGTGGAATATGAGTTTTTGTTTTTCCAAGTGTTCTAAATGATTATTTTAATTAAACTTTTAAGTGTATGCTAATTTCACACTATTTAAAGCAGAAATCTGAATTCTTGTTTCATTTTGTCAACGTTAAAGGGCTTTACAGAGGGGTTTTTAATATATCTTTACTCATTATTCCAAAAGCAGCCAGGAAAAGTCCATTTTTGAGGCATGAACAAAAATCTTTAGATATAAATAGAAATAAAATTGTGAAGTTTGGTGGTAAAAATTTTTTATTTCAGGCTCAGGGCAAGAGAAAAAAATAGACTGAAATTTATGTTTTAATATGCATTAATCACACACTATTTGCATGTACACTCATAAGTCGCTCTGTTAGGTGCATCTGCTCAACTGCTCATTAATCACAGCCAATCACATGGCCGCAACTCAACGCATCAAGGCAAGTATACAACCTAGACATCAAAGTAGACAACCTGCTTAAGTCCAAAGTGAGCATCAGAATGGAGGAAAAAAGGGGATTTAAGGGACTTTGAGTTGACCTAGATGGGCTGGTCTGTTCTAAAACTATTTCTAAAATTAGAAACATCCTGTCTCAGAGTGATGCTGAAAAGCTAATTCACACATTTATTACTTCTAGGCTGGACTATTGCAATTCATTATTATCAGGCTGTCCTAAAAGCTCCCTGAAAAACCTTCAGCTTATCCAAAATGCTGCAGCTAGAGTACTGACAGGGACTAGAAAGAGAGAGCATATTTCTCCCATATTGGCTTCTCTTCA
>JAVDPK010002783.1:525426-540750 GCA_034780415.1 Cichlasoma orientale | reverse complement strand
AAAAAGTAGGAAGAGAAGGTGAGAGACTAACAGAAATGCAGATGTTTCGGGGGGAAAAGTGTGTGTGTGTGTGTGGGGGGGGGGGGGGGGGGGACAAGAAAAGAGAGCTAAAACTTGTTTATTCTCTGTTTTCATTACCACCCGGAACAACATCGGCCACAACAAAATGTGCCCCAAATATCAGACGAGGTCATGTTCAGTTCAAATCTGTTTGTCTTTTTGCAGGAAATGTGCTTATCTAACTCCATGAGTTTTCATGGTAAACACATATTTCAGGTGAGTTTTTGTAAAAGCCAGATAACAACGATAAACGCAAAGTTCTTCGGGAGCTCCAGACCTGCCGTCACGTAGCCCCCACGCAGCAGCAACAAGCGTATCTTTGAAACTGAACTTTGAACGACTGCTTTACATGAGAAGCAGCTGAGCAGAGCTGAAATGTGGGCCGGCTCCTCACCGCACCGACGTGCCGCTCGGCCACGCTGCTCTCCTATGGAGGTCCCCCTCACTTTGTTGTCTTCACAGCAGGCACCTGCATTCCTTGCATTGCTGTCTCAAAAGTTTCAAGAGCAGCTCACTATCTCTCTGTCTGCTGCTCTCTCTCTCCCTCTCTGCTCAGACCTCCGTTGCCTTGTTGCCTGGAGATGAAAAGGACCGAGAACGGGGACAACGGAGGGAGAGGAAGAGGGGGTCTTACCAGAGGACGATGAAAGAGGAGAGAGATCAGAGGGGAGGAGAGGCCGGCAGGGGAACGACCAAGTTTGTTTGGGATACTTTGGATTTTTATGGCTATTGTGTGGTGCCAGTGTCCTCTCTCTTTACTCCCCGAATCCAAGCACAAGGAATAGGGTTGTAGCTGTAGACACAGTACTGCTCTGCTCACTGAGCAGGTGTGTCGTAAAGCAAAGAAGAGCCTGGAGGTCAAGCTCTGACATATCTGTGATAAAATAGTCCCACCCTGTCTTGCGGCTGACCTCATTATGGCACCGGAAATCACCCAGAAAGCACGATGGCTGGTTGGCGCGGCTCCTTCACAGCAAGAGCATCCTAACTCATGTTAAGGGAGCTTGCATTTTCTCCCCAAGCTCAGGTTTCTCCTGCCATCACAAAAATGCGGTGAATTGCTTTTTTACCCTTGACCAAAGCACTGACTCACATCTGGAGTTGGTCACCGGGCACAGCATGCTGGCAGCTTCTAATACTTAGGATGGGTTTCCTTATAGGGATCAATAACTGTATCCTTCTTTCCTTAACCTCAGCCAGGCCTGAGAAGCCAAGAGTCAGTGGACAGCTAGAGGAAAATTTACCGCATGCATAGTTACAAGTTACAAAAAGGAGGACATGAGGCAGCATCTGGAAAATCCAAATATCACATATACAGTGCTTTCTTTAAAATTTAGAGAAGCCCTTATCTCAAGGTCCACCCTACGCAAAGAAGAGCGCCTCGTGATGTGCGGGTGCAGCCAGCGAGTTTGCTGTTTGCATATTATTTACTCCAAGGCAGCAGGATGAGAGCCATGATGTAAAACATACGCCATCCACTAGCACGCAGCAGTGGAAGGGAGTTGTTGTGAAAGGCCGTCAGTTTGAAAAACAAATCCATAACAAACTTCTAAAACTCGTGTTCCATGGTTACAAAACACACACACGTCTGTTTACCATTCCATCTGAACCTGCATGTGTGTTTATGAGAGAGAGAGAGAGAGACCGAGCGAGAGAGTGAGAGAGAGAGAGAGAGAGGCACAAATTTTCCTTTTGGAATCTCAACATTCCTGCTTCCTCCTTTGCCGCTCTTTGTGCAGCCATACTGACTTATTTATCTTTCCCTCCTATCCCAAACACAGGAACGCTCCCTGCGGATGTGATCTCGCCAGCCGCCCTGATGTGTGCACAAACCGACCCCCATGAACCCTCGTGCTCTCTGGAACTCTCCGCTTCTCTCTCTCCCTCTTCCTCATTAAACCTCAACTCTCTCATGCATCTTTGTTTTCCTGCCCCTGCTCTGCTCCGAGAAAGGCTTCGAGGCAGCGAGGGGGTTCGGTTAAACGTCCTGCGCCCTCCGTGACGTCATCAGCTGTTGTTCTCTGTCACAGCGCCTGAGGTTTGCCTTTGAAGCCAAAGGCTGCTCTTGAAGATGCGTCTGATGGCTTTTGCCCTCTCTTTCATTCGCCCACTTTCATCCCTCTACGCAGAGGCAGACATCAAGGGAGATTCCTAACAAGCATGTTATTTAGACAATGATGTCATTGCCATGGGGATGTTGTGTTATGTCTGAGGCCATGCATCACCAGAGAGGAGAAAACACAGGACTTAGACGTGGTCAGATCTGCCTTTAGCATGCAAAATATAATGACAGGCAGTTATATCATGGACTGCTCACTTCAGCTTTTTATCTCCCCTGTGGTGGAGAGAGGCTTTTCTACTCTGAACGTGATAAATCTCTGATACTCTTTGGATAATATCCTTGTTTAGGCTGATGAAGACATTGTTAAACAGAGACAAGTAAAACCTCGTGTGCCTCTCAGACTGCTGCACTTTTAAGTAACTCTCAGAAGCACTGTGGTCTAGGCATGGTATCCACCCATGTCCAGATCCTAGTCTTTGATAGACGGCCGGCTGGATCAGCAGCGTGTCCACCCTGTATAAAGCCTCTATTGTTGGCTGCAGGTGCATGCTTGTGCATATCAGTGGTACTTGGCAGAGGGGAAGGGAGGGTAAACGAACACCTTGAGTCAGCATGTGCAGGTGATGGGTCAGGAGGGCAAAAAGTACTCAGAGAACAACTGGAGATGGGGAGAGGAGATAAGATGTGGGGGACGTTGTGGCAACAAAACAATATTTAGATGGACAGAAACAATAAACTGTTTTCATTAGTAATGAGTACTTTTATTTATACTTATACTTTCTTTGCTTTCTTTTTGTGCATTCTACACAAAGGCCACTACATAATATGGCCTGTGCCCCTTAAAGTGCAGCACATTTACAGTGAAGATGGGGAATTGTTTGTTTTTCCACTAAATTATCTGGAACTTGCACACTAATTACAAGTTGCTTACAGTATAATTATTGCGTTCCTGTAAAAACTTGAATTGTTATACCTTATTCTAGTGCATCTAGTATCTGTATTTGTAGGTAAATTAATTGCATTGCAGTTTCAGATAAAATACACCATTTAATTCTAGGAGAATTTCACCCTTTGCTATGGGCCATGTTATACACATAAAATTAAATGATATGATTTAATTTGTTAAGGGGGGTAAAAAAAACCTACCTGGCCCTGACTGTTCTGTATGAACTGTTTAGGAATTACAACTATTTTTATACGCAGTCCCCCACGTTCACAGACTCAAAAGTAATTGGGTGATTGACCGACAAGCAGTTTCATAATTTGTAATTTATAGTTTTTCACTGTAATAATATACGACCCAAAGACATGTTGATAGCGGTGAGTTTGACCATCAGTAGGCAGAAAAAAACCAAAATAAACCCATCATGAGTGATCAAATCAACAATCTGTTGCATTCTTACAAAGAATGAATGCACCGGCTGGCTCAACAGGAGACAACTAAAATGCATGATGACAATTATTTCTATGGTTAAGAAAAACCACATCACAACATGCAACAAAGCTCTGGAGGAGGTGGGCGTATCGCTGTCAAAGTCTACAATCAAGAGATGCCCTCATGCTTGGAAATACAGAGGGTTTACAACAAGATGCAAACAAGTGGTTACACTCAAGAATGAGAAGCCAGAAAACATCTGCACAGTGTTGGACAAATGAAACCAAGATGAACTGGAAAAAAAGAAGTATGCAGAAGGGTGAGAGAAACATCTCTCTCAGAAACACACTCTCTGTCAAACATGGTGGACACAGTGTTATGGTATGTATGGCTACTTTTCTCAATGCCGTGACTGCTTGTAGAAGCAGCAGGATGTACACGGCTCAGATTCAGCTAGATTCAGGAAAGCTGATCAGACAGCGCTTCGCAGTGCAAATGGATAATGAGTCAAAGCACGCTGCAAAAGCAACCCAAGAGTAGAAGAAATGCATATTCTTCAACATGCAAATCAATGCAGAGAGACCCACAAACAAGCAGCGATTCAATGGGAAAATATGTAACTCCTTTAAAACGAACACGTCATGGCTGTGTGTGAATTCCTGCATTATATATACATACAGCACACGCTTCTAGACTCTCAGCGTGTACTGTCAGGTACGAAGTGTGGAAAAAAAAAAGGTTTCAGGAAAAACAAAAAGATAAAAGAAGAAAGAGGAGGATACGCTTACATTTCTACTGAGAAAAATGAGGGCCGAGTATCTCAGTGTAAGCAACACCGAAACGTGTTGAAAAGTGAGCGGCTGAAACTCGGTATGGGCTGCCCCATAATAGGAGGTGGCGGTGGTGGTGGGGGGGGCTAATTTGAGAAGATGAGAGGTGACAGTTATCCTATCTGGTCAGACAAGTCTGACGCTGCTGCACGCACGCACACACACACACACAGGCGCTCAAATACACAGATATGATATGCAGGCATACAGCACACGGGTAATTAAAGTGTTGGATGACAGAGTGTTGCTTCCTTTGGAATCTCAAAGTAAGAGCCGCCATCGAGCGCTCCCCAGTTTTGCTTGTCTTTTCAATTCTGTGTTTTCTAGTCAGAGTGTCTGATTTGCTGGCTTGGCTGAATGGCTTGTTAACTGACAGCCTGACTAAATGTTCTTTCTAGCTGCCTGACTGATTAGCCGACTCATTGACAAGCTGGCTGGCTTTTCAATCCATCAGTCCTGCTGGGTTTTTTTCTGCATCCACTCCGCTTTCATCCATCGGATCAGATCATTGTCATTCACATGCATCAGTTTGACCTCAATCAGTAATTTAGAAAGCTGAAAGCACAGTGCTTCCTCAAAGGCTTAAGAATTTGTCGATTTATTTTTTTTGTTTAAGTGGAAATTGTGCCAAGCCCCAACCTGAGCCAAGCCCTCAAGCCAGTGCGTTCTCACATTTCAACCACCAGGAATGGGCAAAGGTGAGACAAGAGGTAGATTCACCACAAAGAGTTGTGTATGTACGTGCACACATTTGTGTGTGTTCAGTTTGTAATCTAACCCTGCCAGATAGCTCCGGGGAAAAGGACATTCACTGTTGCTGCTTCCCCTTCTCTGCATTCCTACCTCCCCTTGACGTGTGGCACCAAAAAGGTGAAGCAAGAGGAGGAGGAGGAGGCGGCGGAGGATGGGAAGGGAGGAAGAGATGTAACAGATTGTTTCATGCCAAACTGATTGCCTCGGTGCTCTCTCCCAGTAACTAATCAAATTCATTCCAGCAGGCACCTGGAAACAAACAAAAAAAAAAAGTCACATGCAGACATTTGGTCTGCACTGTCTCCTCTCTGAGCCACCTTCCAACCAGGCTGCTCTGCTGTCAGGACTCAAACAGGAGTCGGCCCTGCTCTGAAGTGAATGCAACACTCTATTTTTGAGTACAGTGGATGATGATGAGGCCACACTGCAGCTTTGTGCCAAGTGTTCAGGGCTGGGGAAGCTAAGAATACACAAAATAAAAGCAGAGCGTGACAGCAGGAAAAGAAGGTATGCTCGGGTTTTGTTTGGAGTTGAGCCTACTATGTGTGCAGCGGATTCAGAAGTTTGTTACAAAGAGCAAAGTAACTCTGCTCCTGAGGGAAGCTCTACATCAGCCCACCTGCACCGAATTCTAATATCAGCCTCTCAAAGTATGTAAATACACAACATAAAACTGCAAATGCTATTCAAACCATGTGCTGTGCAAAACTGCGCAGGTTACATGTAGATGGTGTGAGCAGATCCGTAAAGTATAAGGAGCTCTGTTTACACTATTTACATCTCTGGAGCAGGATTTTAAAGGTACTGACGGAAGACAACAGTGAGGCCAGAGTCCCTCAGTGCAACCACGCTCCCGGAGAAATGCCTGACTACACAGCAAAACAACTTTGGTGTGTAACTTTACCATCTTTACCACCATGTATTTGTTTTTGCAAATGTAATTTAACCCCATGTATGCCAAAGAATTTATTCATATGGGGGATTCATTGCCAATAAAGGGCAGGATTTCACCACTATAGCTGTTCTTGTTACAACAAGAACAGCTATAGCATAAATACTATGTCCCAGTCTGCTTGGAGGTCATATGTGTGTAGCTGGTAGCTATAGAGTAGCGTCTATATGGACAAGTGCATATGATTGCAACAAATTAGGCCAGTCGGGCATCCAATCATTAGGCGGTTTTTGGTGCAGCACCCTCTTTGCAACCGATTTCAAACAGCAAACGCCAGCAACTTCCAGGAACCACTGCCAATCAGCAGGGGAATATACATGTTTTCCTAGCAACCGGTAGTTGTATCACATCCAATATGGCGGACAACTCTCTTGCAATGTGTGCATGACATCATGTGAGAAACCTCAGAAATACTGAAGACAACTTTTTAATTATCACCAGAGCAGTATTTTTTTCATTGGATATTTCTTCAATGTCTGAAAGCAATTTGTATAAAACGTAGAAAAGTCTCAATTGTCACGTGACCAATCAGGCTTATCCTCTTCATGTGGGTCCCAAACCCCAGATTTATGCAACGGAGCATCAAGTAAGGGTGTGGAGATCGTGTGTGTGCGAGAAATCTGAACTGGAGCACTTTTTTTTTTCTCATTTTTAACCACTAACCAATTTTGATTTTAGGATCAAGTCTAAGTAGTGATAAGTTCAGTTGTCAAAAGCAGGGCGGAACCTCTCAGGCTGTGTCCAGATTCCCAGTAACACTAACAAGAATACAATGTTAGTATCAGTTTAGTAAATATTCACGAAGCCGTAATCTGAAATAAAATGCTTTCATACCAAAATAACAATTTTTTTTCTTCTTCCATCAGAGCTGCTACGCTGAATGCTGAACATTTATGGATGTGAGTGTTGGTGAGGAGCTGCAGATTTGTGTTGATGCGTTGCTGTTCTGAGACAGACAAGACCTTAGCATGTGTCCCAAACACGCATAAACACACACGCACACACAACCGCATCAGCACAGCTCTTGCCCAGCCTTCCATCCACAGGGATTAGGCAAGCTTTGTTAACACGATGTCAAGCAAACTTCAAAATAACCCCCATTTCAATCCTCTGCTCTTTACCACCCCCTCCACGCACACACGTCCTCATCCCTCACTCTCTCTCTCTCTCTTTAAAGCATCACTGCTTTGCTGTCAGGGGAGAAAAGTGATCAGAAGCTCCCAAGATTGTGGCAAAGACTTCTTCTCTGTCACACAAACACATACACATCTGACTCTCATCACCCACACTAAGCAGCAGTAATTAAGTCACACACATTAGACAGCTTAAGAGGTGTAGATTGATGCTCATCTGAAGCCACTTAAGCAGCAGATGATGGTAAAATGTGTATTTTTACGTTTGTGTGTGTGCATTTGCATGTGCAGTCACTTGTGTGAGTCTCCAGTGTCAGCTAATTAAAGCAGAGCATGTTGCAGGGGGTTAGCAGACCTGTGTGAGGCGTCCCTGACATGATTGATTGTGACTGTCAGGGCTCTCAGCTGGGTGCCTCCCTGCGTCGGGTCCCGAATAAAGGATTACACAGACCCTTGGTAACCCTGGCTGGCTTTGTGGTCCCAGGTCCTGCATCAAAGACCCAACGGGAGACATTAGCATTTTTAATCAGCCGACCGGGCCCCGTGCTGGCACAGGATGTTGGATCACTTTCATCAGAACAACGCAGGGAGCAGAGGTGGGAGGGCGGCACTAATGGAGAAGAAATCAACATGCTACATACATGAATGCAGCCAGACACAAGGACACAAATATGTATGTTCACTATATGTCGCAGTCCTACTTGGCTTTAGAATACAAACCAATGCATACGCTAAGATTCATGCATCTCTGTGACAATGCTCGGGTCAAAAGTATACATACAGGCATATATACAGAGTATATATACACCTACTTAAATCTTTTAGTAAGTGGTGCTGAAGGCTCTACAATAGATTTTAACTTGACAGGGCCAAGGTTTATTAACTCCCCATTAGTGAACATGAGTGACTCTTCTCTTTGCCAGCATGAAAAGGATTTGTTTGATTGCACTCATTAGATTGACCAATACTCAGAAGAATTGTAGATTTGCACAAGTCGGGAAGGTCTCTTGGAGCCATTTCTAAACAACTGCAGATTCCAAGATCATCAAACAATTGTATGTAAGTACAAGCTATTTAGATGTGTCACTACCTTGCCAAGGTCTGGAAGAAGACCAAACTGTCACCCTCAGATGAGAGGAAATTGGTTAAGATGCTCAGGAAACATCCAGAAACCACCAAGACTCAAGCCTGCAATGATGGAAATGGCTGGAACACCAGCATCACTGTCTACAGTGAAGCCAACCAAGAAAGAAGCTCCTGCTCAGAATGAAAAACAGGTGAAAACACTACTTTTTGAAAGTGGGGGTACGGGCACATGCGCACTATGATTGGGACTCCTATATCCGCACCACCAGCTTGTGTCCCTGGCAATGGGAACTGCAGCGTTTTCAACGATTTGTGTTTTCGTGTAAACAGAAATCATTTTTGAAATGTTTCCGTCTGAACGTGTTACTTTTTGATAATGAAAATGGTAAAACGACTTACTTGGCCACAGTGATCAGAGGTGTGTTTGAAGGCGTAAAGATGAGGTGTTCAAAGCTACAAACACTGTACCAGCTGTCAAGCATGGTGGTGGTAGCATCATGCTCCGGGCTGTTTTGCTGCCAGTGGTACTTGTACTTTGCACAAAGTGGATGAAATAATGAAGAAGGAGGACTATCTCCAAATTCTTCAGCTTCACCTCAAATCAGCAGCTAGATGGTTGAAACGTGGACACAATTGAATATTCCAAAAGGACAATGATCCCAAACACATCAAAACTGGTCTTGGAATGGATGAAGCAGGCTAACATGAAGCTGCCTTTCCAAAACCTCAACCTCAATCCTATTGAAATTTTTGGACTACACTTAAAAGCCAGGTTTGTGCAAGGAAACCAACCAATTTAAATGAACTCTACCAATTCTGGCAGAAAGAGTGGTCAAATATCCAGCCAGAATTATTCCAGAAGCTTGTTGATGGCTACCAAAAATGTGTGGTCGAAGTGCAACTTGCTAAAGGATATTTAGTCAAATATTAGTGGGGATGTACGTATACATTCGAGCCTGTATATATACACACTTTTGACCCTGTGTGGATTAGAGAAAATGCTAAATGAATTCAAACAGAATTCTTGTTCTTTAAAGTCAATAAAGATGTCCGCTACACAAACATTCCACCCTGGAACAAGAACTGTTCAAAAAAATAATTAAAAGACCAAAATCATCATGCCTATGAAGTATGTAAAGAGTGCATATAAACTTCTAATCACAATTTTAACCCTTTTTTTTTTTTTTTTGGAGTTTTGTAGCATCTAAAACAAATGCAGGCCTCTTCTTCCTTCGAGCACAATAAGAACAAAGTAGGCTGGAATTTAAAGGGCCAGATCACCCCAGAATTGAAATGAATTTTTTCTTCCTGTGGTTTATAGTGTTTCGACTGGTGCAGTGGTTAACACATTTGCTTGTCAAACAAAAAGTTGCTTGTTTAATTCTAGCCAGAGGTACAAAATCCCCTTTGGGGTTGTGGCAGGAAAGTTATCTGGGGTAAAACTCTGCCAAGTCAAACATATGGAGCTACCTGCTGTGGTGACCCCTTGTGTCAAGAGAGCGGCCGATAGTCGTGTTTCCTGTGGTCTATAGTGGGATTTATCCATCTAGATTGTTTTGGACACGACTGCTGTAGAGAGCTTTCTCTTTAATATAATGGAACTGAATGGCATTTGAATCATCACGCTGCAAGTAAGGAGGTTCATGTAGAAACGATTTTCTTTCTACCGAACTACATACGCCAACCAAAAACAAGCATACACTGCAGTGAAAAAGTATTTGACTCCTTCCTGCTTTTTTGCACATTTGTCACACTTACATGTTTCAGATCATCAAACAAATTTTAATATTAGACAAAGATGAATACAAAATGCAGTTTTTAAATAATGATTTCATTCATTAACAGGAAAAAAATGGCCGGTTCACAGCAGAGAAACTGACTGAAATACAAAAGGGTCACGTTCAAAGAAGTTAATATTTCAAGGAAAACTGTACTTCACACAGCAAGCCTACATTTCTACCTTGGTGCCAAACTGTGTTTGTTAAATTGCTCACGACATCAGCACCAGAACCTCCAGGAGATGATTAATGAATGCATGCCTCCGACCTTATCCCGGGCTGAATATTAGGAGAGCAGCAGCAACAGGGGCAAACATATGCCATTTGTGCCATCTGACGAGTACATTAAATCTTCATCACAGGAAAAAGCCGCTTTATTGGCAGCTGCTGTTTGAACACAATGCCAAGACGAGCCAGAGGACAAAACAATGCAGGAACACTGAAGGAGAAGAAAGGACAAGAAGGAAAACAACACTGATAATAACAGCAACAGCTAAAGGGCAACAGGAAGTAGAATATGAATGAGAGGAATAGCAGATTGAATTCAAATCCAGTCAGGTAACATCATCAGGATACCTGGCTTTGCTCTCTGCGGGGGTTTATCATCAACAGATTCCTTGCGAGCACATGACCGTTCGGAATAAACCCCGAACTGCAGAAACAGTCGAGCCAATGAGATTTAGCCACTATCAGCTGAGTTGATAGTGGCTAAATCTCTGCCCTTGAATGGCCCGGTGAGAGACTTCCAAGACTTAATATCCCTTTAGAAGTCTATTATCTCTCCCTGGCAACTTGCTTCTCCACCAAACACACAACCCTGTACGACCAAAGCTTTAAAGTAAACTGCAGTCCCTGGATCTGGTGCTTTTAAATAACTAAACCTTATTAAGAGCTCAGTCCGGTGAAACAAAGACGACTGTTTATGCGTGTCTTTACTTCTTTTTTTTTTTTTTCCCTTTAGTGTGTCTTCCACACAAACAAGCTACACACACCTCCCCCAGTTTTTCCTTTGAGGATGACGTTTAGATGTGGACACAGTTTGATGTGACTCATCAAAGCAGAGATCAGGGTGTGACAGGAGCGTCTCCCGATGTTTCCTTTGCTCTCCCGCTGTCAGCAAAGCGGACACACAGTCAGGCGCCCGGAGGTGACCACTGGAAACTTTTCATTTGATCAACTGATAGGCACATACAGAACCCTTCACCAGCTTAGTTCAAAACAAGAATCGAGGATATGGACGTGGCAGGATGCGTATGCAGAGAAAGGTTCCCCGGTGGGCTCCGCTGAGTGTGCGCGGAATATAAAGGTGTGTTAAATCTGTGTGTATGTGGTGGTCTTTTGGCAACGTCTACACTGGACTGTGCACTCTCTCCCGAGAGAAGGTAGAGCTCGATGAAATGAGAAGAAACAAGTGCAGGAGAAGAGAGGCAGTCCTCAGCAGTATCCCGCCTGTTGGACTTAAAAGAGCGGAAGACCGCTCGGCTTTTCTTGCCTGGCAGCTGCAACAGATAAGCGGAGGAGCTGCAAAAGCAACATGAGGGACAGAAAGCAAGAGGAAAATAAACTGACTGCGAGATGATAAGAGCTATAAAAGAAACTCAGACTCATTAATCTGTCGAGATGATGGCGATTATCAGCAACAGTTGCGTTCAGTGTTAGAAATTAAAGACGCTTCTTAGAGAACATTTTAGTGAGGATGAAGGCCCCGCTATAAAGCAACTCACTCTTTACCCACAGCTTTGTAGATGACACTGATAGCAGGCATTGAAAGCTCGGGTTGCGTTCAACTCAAGTCACCTTTTCATCTGTCATTGCTTCAAAACTGAAGTTTTGAGGACTATGTATTTATGTCTGTATCTCCTCCAGCAATTATTAACATGAGATTTATTATAATGCCCTATAATTCTTTTGATTTTTCTATATATCGTGCTCATTTCATCATCCCCCTGCAAATGGCTTTAGTTTCACGTGTCCCTTTAAATGCACTTCACCCGTACTTCTCAAGTTGTTTCAGTTGGAACCGGTGACTGTAGCGCTGGTCGGGGCCCAGGGAGACACGCAACAGTTCAAATGAATATACCCTTCTTCAGTTTAAAACATTAGATCTACTGTATTTCTCCACAGGAAAAAAGTTGAGCTAAGTGACATCATGTTCAGACCAGTTGTCTTTTTTTTGTGCCGCATCAAAGGCAAAGCCTTGCTTTTATAAACAGAGCTGCAAGCCTTCGCCCACTGCTACAGTATGCAGTTAATGTGATGGTTTGTAATAGCAGCAGCAATATAGTGTTGCAGGCAGTGCGATGGCAACTTTAGCTAGTTGAGCTAAAGTGGTGAAATGAATGCAGAGTCTACAGCTGCAGTTCAAAGCCTATCAGTGTTTGAATCTTAACAAGAAGGAAAAAAGGCCCCTGTGCATAGGGAGAGAGGGCAGAGCCCGGCTTAGATCTTCAACCTCTGCGCGCGCGCACACACACACATACACAAATTCACAGCTTAGGCAAACACATACACTGACATCAAAACACAAACATTAAAGGCCACACAGACAATCACATCAAGACACACAGCAAGAGCCACAAGAGTGCTGACACACAAACATACAAAAAAAAAAAGCAAACAAGTTTATGCACACACACACATCAAGACATCATCAAGCGCGCACACGGACACACACACATGGCAGGAGTCCTGTGTCCCTGGCTGGCCAGCTGTGGGAGGTCACACAGACATGACAGTTCTGCTATCAGGCCAGCATTAAGGCCTGCCGCTTTAAACACAGTCTTTTGAAGTCACACCAAAGTCAGACACTAGGATCTCTCATCTCCCATCTCCCTTTTAACACTGCAGTGCCGACATTTCATTCTGCCCTCCTTTTCATGCTCACAGCTTTGAATTCTGCCTTTTAAAAGACTAATTTTAACTTCTTCAAGGCTGGAAAAACAGGCGAAGGCGCATCGAAGATTCTTCTGCCTGACGTGCCTCTTTTTCAGCCAAGTAACGAGCGTTCAAAGGTAGCCAAGGTCCACCGAAGTAACGCCGTGCCTCTGATGTTCAATGTCAGCAGGCCAATAAACTGAGTGTCGCATCGTTGACAGGCTCGGTACATCAGCTTTTATCTTGAGGGTATGACAGTGTTTGTTTCCGTGCCAGCAAAACTTATTTGTGTCTTTTGTCGACGCGGTGCCCCTACTGGGACTAAGCTCCCAGTCTAACCATCATTTAAAGAGCAACATTAAGTGGATTTGCTTGCATAGATTTCAACCTGGATGAATTCAGGGAGCTCAATCCAAGTTAAGCTAACCCTCTACACTAACACGAACACAGGTCTGGCTCTGGGCTGGTACTAGTAGCGGTTTAGAGTTGATTAAACTTTCTAAGAATTAGTTTGCCAGTCTGGAGAAGCATGCCAATATGTGACGTTTCTGCTTTTGCAGCAACAGTAGTGCCAAGCACCAACATTCCTGGCTGAAAACTTTGGCTGTCGAAACATGCAGAATTGGCTCAAGATTTGGCATCGGCTTCAAACGCACCCTTGAACTTCCTTGAACTGGTTTAGCTCACCGGTTTTAAGCACTGTTGCACAGGCCTGGGGTTTGAGTTGCCCTGGGCCATTTGTTGTGTGTCTTCCCCCTGTTCTCTCCCAGCTTTCACTTTAATAAGAAAGGCTAAAAATACTTTGAAAAGAAAACTGCCTTAATCGTTCATGGTGTAGATTCGACAAGGTGCAGGAAAACACTCCTCAGAGATTTTGGTCCATGTTCATATGATAGCAGCACAAAGCTGCTCTATTGGACTGAAATATGGTGAGTGTGGAGGCCATTTGAGTACAGTGAATTCATTCATGTTCAAGACACCAGTTTGAGATGATTTGAGCTTTGTGGCATGGCACATTATCCTGCTGGAAGCAGCCATCAGAAGACGGGTACACTGTGGTCACAAAGGATGGTCAGCGACAATACTCAGGTAGGCTGTGGTGTTTAAACAAGAAAATATAAACCACACCACTACACCACCAGCAGTCCTAACCATTAATAGAAGGCAGGTTGAATTCATGCTGTTTATGCCAAATTCTGACCCTCCCATCTGAAAGCTGCAGAAGATCGAGGCTCATCAGAGCACACAGTGTTTTTCCAGTTTCCTGTTGTCCAATTTTGGTGAGCCCGTGTGAAGTAACAGGAGCGGTATCCAGTGTGGTCTTCTGCAGCTATAGCCCATCTGCTTCAAGGTTCAATGTTTTTTTGCATTCAGAGATGCTCTTCTGTATACCATGGTTGCAACCAGTGGTTATTTGAGTTACTGTTTGACTTCCTGGCAGCTGGTCATTCTGACCTCTGACATCAACAAGGCTAGAGAACTGCTGCTCACTGGATATTTTCTCTTCTTCAGACCATTCCTTGCAAACCCTAGAGATGGTTGTGTGGTAAAATCCCAATAGATCAGCCATTTCTAGAATACTCAGACCAGCCCATCTGGTACCAACAACCATGTCATAATCAAAGCCACTTAAATCACCTTATTTCCGCATTCTGTAAACTTCAGCAGGTCATCTTGACCATGTCAACTCGAGTCGCTCCCATTTGATTGTTTTTCATAGTACACTAAGAACTTGCTGTCTTAGTGCTCTGTGCTAATGACCTCAACAGTCCTTAGATCTCAATCCAGTATGGTGGAATGGGAGATTTGCATCAGAAGCCAACAACGTTGCAGCAGCTGTGTGATGCAATCATGTCAATATGGCCCCCAAAACCTTTCAGGAATGTTTTCAGGACCTTGCTGAATCTATGCCACTAAGAATTAAGGCAGTTCTAAAGGCAAAAAGCGGTCCGACCCACTTTGTTGGATCCCCTATTTAAACCCAAAAAACTTAAGACCACGACATCGTCCTGCTTTGCTGCTGCTATATAAAGGTCACTGAAAAATGTCTCAACAAATGACAGCTAACAACTTGCTTTAGTTTTTCTGGTGAGGACAGCTCCCATTAACGTTTATGTTGGATTTACATTACTCAGACCATTCATTTGGTAGAATAACATCCTTGTTGAATTCAGAAGCCCAGTTTGCTGGAAAGTGCCGAGTTTCATCGGAACTCAAAATAAGTGATGACAGGCTGAGCTTGAGGTGCTGAAAAGTGGTCATAACAGACGATGGTGAGAACCCCCATCCATTTGCTTTTGGGTTGGAACAACTAACTTGCTTTGGTGTGTATGTACTTACCCCCCTACCAAACACACACACACACACACACACACACACACACACTCACACACACACACACACACACACACACACAAAAAA
>JAVDPK010002783.1:494169-517560 GCA_034780415.1 Cichlasoma orientale | reverse complement strand
CACACACACACACACACACACACACACACACACACACACACACACACACACACACACACACACACACAGAGAAATCATAGGAAGCAATTTGCTAATTTGAAAAATAGAACATTTTATTAAAGGCTACATCTCTTCATAATTACAATAATTAAAGTACCGAGGCATCTTTTCAACTGAGCTCTATAGAACGCATAATTTACAGTTTACAAGAAGAACCAAGGAAGCCATGAAAAATATCATAAAACATAAACATGATGATACTAAAAGGCATAAAAATATCTTTTCAACATAAGGCCCCTTGTAAAAACCAAGGGAGTAACAAGACCCTGAAAACTGGGTAAAACATGGCAAGAATCCATGTAGGCACAGCTACTGTACTCAAATAACGACACTATGAACATAGTGTATATATAGATATATATATCTCACCACCATCATTAGCATCTGCAGCTCATAGTGCAGGCTCGAAATACTCTCACGCACTCACACATGCATACACTCACAGGTAAGCATATAGGGGAACACATTATAGAACTTTTTGTTGGTAAATATGAATATGGTGTAAACACATTTTTGGGGACTCAAGGACCTGTTCAGGGCAGTTTCCTCTTGGTAAATATGTAGGCTATTTGTGCGATGCCTGCGCCGCTGAAACAAAGGCACTAAGACGTGACAGATCAAGGCTAGCTGGGCACAGTCCCAGAATATGGAATTAAACATTAATAGCGTTTTTTTTCTTCTTTTTTTTCTCTCTCTTTTTTTTTTTTTTAAATTCCATAGCACACTAAAGGGCTCCCTCAGAGCAGATGGGGACACATCCACAAATAGCACTGCAGTAGTAAATATATTATTGAACTTTAAGTGATAGAGAGCCATTCTCAAAGCTTCAGCAGTAAGCTCTCCAGTCAGGAGAGTGGAGATGTCCCAGAGTGGGAGTGGAGTTCTTGAAGAGGTATTGTTGATGCTTACAGTTCAATATGACGGGCTGAAAAGGAATAAAAACCTTTGCTTGAGAACTGATGCTCAGATGGGGAAGGGGGGGGGGGTGTTCACAGATGTGGATAATTTGAGAAGTTTGTCCAACTCCAAGCAGCTTGTCCATGGAAGAAGAATAGGATTTGGGAAAGGGATATTTCCAATAAATAGCTATAGAAATCTTTACACAGCAATACGAGCATCACAATACAATGCAATGTACATGTATATCTGCGTATACATATTAGTGATGTGCTAGTGAGCAACTACGGGCAGACACCGGCACAGGCAGGGTCGAGCAGGCTCTCAGTCTCAAATTAAACCCACCGTGCCCGGCTTCTTTGACAAGTGGTCATTCCTAGAGTCTCGAGATATTCCTCTTTTGGAAATGTTTCAGCCCCGCAGCATAAAGTCCACGTTTTCTTCACTTCATGGGGGCTTTTCTACTTGATAGTCCGGTAATATGGATATCTTGTTCCGCTTTCGTTTTCTTCTCCATTGTTCTTCCAGTCCACCTGCCCAGACCTTAGCGCTATGCCAACATCTCCAGTCCTTCAGTCTTAGCTTAGAAAACAAACAAAAATAAAACACACACACCGCGTATGTGTGTGTGTGAGAGCACGTGAAGGAGGGCATCCGCAGATGTATTCCACAACCCCGGCAGCGCTCACTCCATCCTCTCCACCTTTCCCAGGATCTTGCCCTCGTAGGTGGGAAGCAGGGAGCCGTCGTCGGACACCTCCTCGAACACGGCGCCGCACTCGAACTCGTCGCTCGCCTTCTTGAAGTAGTACCTGCAACGGAGAGGTGAGAGTCTTAATGCCAAAGTATTTTCCTTTGATTCAAGATACTTCAAATCTCGCAGGCGAAAAGTCAGAAGAAAGCCCCGATAAGTCAGACGGCATTTTGCCGCTCCCTTTTAAACATAAAGCCTCATTTCTGCTATCTGCAACCAAGCCACTAAATACACAATCAGCCAGGCCTGCTGATACTGGGGCAGGGTGGAACCTGCTGCTGAGAAGACTTGGTTTTAAACAGCAGGCTTCCTCTCTCTACATCCCTCCCTCCACTTGTTCTCTCTTTTACTTTTTCTCCCGTTCCTTTTCTTCCCCCCGTTGAGTTGCTGTGAGTTTTGCCCTGGCTAACAGGGGCCAATTAGACCCGTGTGCAAATGAAGGGGTCCTTTGACAAAGGCTAAAATTTTGGGTGCCTGCAAGTCTGCCTGTCATTACCCCTGACTCCTACACACCCGCTCGCGCACAGAGCTTTCACTCACTCCTCATCGCCGGTTCATTATTACAGGGACAAAGAAAAGAGACAAAGTTGAGGAGGAGAAGGAGGAGGACGAAGCGCAGGCAGTACACCGTGTCCTTCCTCACGCATGTTGACAGTGCGCGCTCTTACTGAGAACTATAAGAAAGGCAGCTGATGAACAACTTTTTGTGTATGTGTGCAGAAGAAAAAGAAAAAAAATATCTCAGGAGGGGCTTCTTGTCAGCTATGACTTCACTGGGCCATAATGATGCAACACCCCCACCCCCCCATTTTAGAGGAAGAGAAATCAGCAGGGGTGGCTTGGTTAACCGGGACTCAACATCCACTCATTAACTATGTAATGGAAAAATGCCTCGATTTGCTCTGTGTGTGGTGACTGGAATGCGGGTATGTTTGCGAGCATTTTTTTTTTTTTTTTTAAGACAAAGTAAAACAAGCAACACCTATAAAACCAGATCTGCAGCACTGCAGAGGTGCACAAGAGCGCACACGAGCCAACTGGCACGAGCATAATCGCTAATAAAGAGCAACGACACAAGAAGCTTTGAACTGGGTGAAATACAAGAAACCCGTTTTAGGAAATTGAAGCGAGTAAATACGATAAAGCACGCTGATGAGATGAAATCAAAGAGTGAAGGACACTCCTGATAGCTGTTTCCTCCTTTTCTATCTGGAGAGGAAGAAAGAAAAGTCAAGCCCTCCTACTTTAAAAAAAAATTCTTCAAAGAACTGTGATCTTTTTTTTTTTTTGCTAAGAGAGACAGACAGAGACACAGAGAGCCCGAATTTCCACTGGAACATGTTTTATGTGGCTGGATCTGCCTCCCCTCCCCTTCTCCCTCCGTTTGCACTGACATCTGGCACCAATATCGTCTGGCAGGGCCGAGCAGTACTGTTCTTTGTTGAACTGCTGCCATGTTGAAATGACCCAACTCCACACATTCTCTGGCTGCTATTAAAGCGCCGCACGGCTCTCTTTCCAAAAAATGTGGATGGTATGACAGAGGAACTGAGAGCGTGAGCCAGAGAGAAAAGGAGAGCGGTACTGGGGAGGGGGGGCAAACAGACAGATGTGGAGAACTCAGAGCTAAGTGCTTGTCACATTTGTTGATCTGAAAACGCTCTGGACATCTGGACAGGAAGAAGTTTTGCTAAGTTCTTTTGCACCCCAGCCCCCCCCCCCCCTTCTCCAGTTTGATACCTGTAATTATTAACACAATACTCAGGCCATGCTTATCTTGGAGACCATGGCAGTCTAAACAATAAATGTTTGATCTTTTTCCTTTAATGCCCACTGGAAAGAAACAATCAAAGTCAAATCTCTCTCCGCAAACACACATCGAAGCCGAGCGGCCTCAGCGAGGGCCCTCTAGAAGGGCAAACAAGCGGATCTGGCATTTAACAATCTGCCTTTCAAAAATATCCATAAAATGATTACAACATGTGTAAACACTGCGCGCGTCCACCGAAAAGCGCATTAACGTACATACACACACCCCCAGAACAGGAAAAAAAAGGAGGCCCTGATAGCATCAGTGAAGAATTTGCACGCTGGCCATTTGTGTGAGTCTTTGTTGGTTGAAATGAAAGGGGCTGGGGCTTCAAAGCCATGTGTATTAAGTGTGCCTTAGCATGGAAATCAATACCAGATGGGACCCAAAATCGCTGCAGTTCAAACTCTCCCACTAACCCCTGCACCA
This sequence comes from Cichlasoma orientale, assembly GCA_034780415.1. Classification (NCBI taxonomy): domain Eukaryota; kingdom Metazoa; phylum Chordata; class Actinopteri; order Cichliformes; family Cichlidae; genus Cichlasoma; species Cichlasoma orientale. Next base: position 513,610 of record JAVDPK010002783.1, on the reverse strand, counting down.
CCCTCCCTCCCTCCCTCCCTCCTCTTGTCCCTTCCTTTTCACTGCACCCCTCGCAACAAACACACACACATCCACAGGCCTGCCTGAGTGCAAACACACACATCGAAACAGTCTGTAACAATTTAGATTGGCCACCACGTCTCAAATGCCCTCAGTTATGCTGACGTGACAGAGGTATTGGCCCGGTGCCTCCACACACCTGTAGTTGCCCTTCTTGCGGAGCTGCTCCTTGAAGTGACCCAATGTCAGACTGTGGCTCTTCATGGTCCTCCGATAAGGAATTTCCTCACCGCAGAAGAAGTACGTCACCACCATCTCCCCGCTGCTCACCCCGTGGCTTCCCGGACCCTTTTTACACCTGCCGGGAAACAAAGATGGAGAGGAAGGGAGTCAGAAGGAGTGAGCACGCTCGTGATGTTTGACAAGATCCAGACAAAAGAGAAATAAGAATAGAAGCTTCTAAAGATCTCCAACAAACAATCTACTAATTAGACCAGAAATACAGTAACTAACAGCACCCTGAGTGAGAGTGACCCAGTGACATCAATAAGTTTGTGCTTGTGTGTGCATGGTCTTATCAATTCCCCTTCAGCTATGTCCAAGGCTTTGTAGGCCCACTTCAGAGGCACACTCTCTTTCACCCTCGCCTAGTGCCAGCTCACTGAAGGACAGCCAACAAAAATGAAATATATATATATATATTTATATATAGTATGTAATGGGATGTCTCCATCAGGTGGTGCAGTGACCATACGCACACACTCTCCAAGCAAAGCACAAATGCACACAATTCATGCAAACGTAAGAGGCAGTGCTACGTGTACAAAGCCTTAAATAAGTGAGTGTCTGTGGGGGTGTCATGTGTCTGGTATGTAGCTTTGCTGCGTTTCATCTATCTGTGTGCAGTAAGCGGTGCAGGTGACAAGTGGGAAGAGTTAAAAAGGGTCAAAGTACACTTGAAGTTGGAGGCTATAGCTGAGAGGAGGAGGAAGAGGAGCAGAAAGGAGGAGAGGAGAGGGAGGGCAGGACTGTAGAGGCATCGTACTCTTCTGATTGGAGATTGGTCGTGGGGGGGCCGGCGGGGCTGGGATTGACGAGAGACAGAGGGACAGACGCCCCACACTGAACAGGCGTGAGGTGGGTCTTCTCTCGCTGAAGACTGGACACTGAATGCCTGCGACGAGAAATGAAACAGACTTCAGTGTAACGTAAAACCATTTTAAAGAGCACTGGAACATCTGGAATAGTTAGCAGTTATAACCAAGAGCACTACTTCTGCTCTCTAAGGTCTGTGTGTACCTTTGCTTGGTGGGCTTGGTGGAGACCTCCTCCAGTCTGCGGCAGGCCTCCTCCAGCTGCGCCAAAGTGTTGGGAGGAGGCAGGGGAGGCATAGCTGGGTCTTGGATGAATGGCTGGGCCGGCTGGTGACTACGTAGGTGGCCGCAGCTTCCACCACCACCCCATGTGTGTGTCTGAGTGGATGAGCCTCCAAAGGATTTCTTGGTACTCTGGGTACTGCAAGGGACACAGGAAATATGACTTAACAACATGAAATGGTGCCCCTAATATTCACATAGACACGCCAAGTATTAGCGTCCACTCACCTGTGAGACTTATGCCTGCCCTGCCGCTTACTTTCCAGGATCCACTGCAACACATTCTGCGTGGGGTCTGTTGTGTCAGTTGGCAGCTGTAGGGGCCCACAGTCCTCCACGCACCTCTCTGCTACTCCGTCCTCGGCCCCTGAACGACACACCCGCCTCGATAGAGAACTTGAGCGCCTGGGAGGAAGATAAATCGCATTGCTCGTTTTAATACACACAAAACAATTAAAAGAAAAAATGTACGCTAATACAGAACAGGAGCTTGGGACTGACCCCACGCTGTTGTCTGTTGTGATGGCCCCACACATCTCTCTGCCCAGGCTGCGGCTGCGCTGGTAAGGCTGACAGGGCTGGCACTCGCCACTGCCGGAGCACACGCTGTGCACCCTGAGGGCTGCCTCCCTTTCGATTTGCTCTTTAGACTTAGGACCAGCGTGATGGTGGATGTAGTGGTGGTGGATGTGTTTCGTGCTCTGTCTGCTCACGAGGGTTCTGTTGGGACCCAAGGCCAGAGTGAACTGCCCTTGGTCAGGACTAGATACAGAAGAACTGGAGGGCCCCGTTCTTACCAGGCCCTTGACACCAAACCCTGCACGGGTGAAAGGCCGGTGTTCTGGCGAGCTGGATCGAGGGGAATGCCGGATTACGGCCGGGGACTGGCACCCGGGGGTCTTCAAGACACGAGAAAGGTGTTCGTCCAGGATGGCCTGGGGGTCCTCGTCAGAGGAGCCGGAGAGGAGGGGTAAGGAGTGGGGTGAGAGCGCAGGAGCACTTCCAACTATCTCCGCATCTTCTCTTTCATCCTCCTGATAAAAACAAGGTGAACTAAGTCAAGGTCAAAACAAGATAGCTTGTATCATTCATTTCTCCAGCAAGAACCAGAGTCACACAAACCTCCTGAATCTGCTGCAGCCTCTCCTCCAATGTGTTCGCGGTGTCCTGCTGCCTCTTCAGGTTCTCCAGGCGGGCGATGAGCTGAGCTGCAAACTCTGCCGGCTCCATTGGTATCATCTCTTTGGGAGGATGGCGAGTCCGCTTTGTAGGAAAAAGGAGATTCGTGAGCAACTGTAACACTCCTATCATCTCTCCATGACTACAGCACTTCCCTCACCAAAGTCTACCAACAGATCATCTATAGCTATGCATTTCCCACTACAGGAAGTACTGATCAGGGCACTTGCACTGGCACCCAGGGCTACAGGGCTGTTTTAAGGGCTGGCAGGCCTGGTGCATGGTCATGCTGGGCCAGGCCTCGGCTGGTTCCTTCTGTCATCATCAGCAGGCCTCTTTAAAGTCAGCTCACTTCAAAGGCTTCCTCGTCAAATATCAAACACTCAGTGGGGGGAGAATAGAGCGGTGAAGGGAGGGATGGAGGGATAGATTGATGGGAAGCAGTGGCTTTACATCTAGAAATAAAAGCCACATATCGACAGGGGGTGGAAGAGAACTCCAGGGAGGAAAAGGATGAGGGATTAAAAAAAAAAAAGAAACTGGGAGAAGCTGAGATGTAGAGATGTGTGTTCACGGGAGAAAACGAAGAGAGCGAAGGATTGAAGGGAAGAGATAAAGGTGCCAAAAAACAGGATGAGAGATCAGAAAGGTTGAGGTAATTTACCCACCCCGCCCTCCCCGTCACATGCTGGGCATCTTTAACGTACAGTAAAGTGACAGCATGAGAGTGGGTGCGCACACAAATCTTAAATTATTTTTGCAGTTGGGCTTTCTTGTACCCCCCCCCCCCCCCGTTTCTCATAAGCCTTTGTAGTCAGGATAAAGGGGAGAAAAAAGTGAGAAAAAGAGGGGCTGTCTGATGGTGCCTGGAGCTGGTGCACCATGGGAATGGCAGCCATCGCCAAAAAAAATCAGACAGAAAACAAAAAAACAAGAATAAAAGCAGAAAAAATATATAAAGCAAAAAGGGGGGAGAGTGAGAAAAGCAGCAAGATCCAACAGCAACAGCTACTGCATACCTCATAATGTAGAAAAAAAAGGGAGTTACATTAAGTTTGTTTTAACAAGCTGCTTCTGTTACAGCTACTACTGCAAGTTGCCCCCCCCCCCCGCGAGTCGGACGTCCTTTCTTTTTCTTCTCTCAACTTGAAGTTAGCTTCTCTTAAGCCTTAAGCTACCAACTCCCCTCTGACCTGCTGAGAGCTCACATGACATGCTCAAACTCTTCCCTTAGATCCCTCACTTTTAGGGAGGGGGCTGGCTGAGCATTTGTGTTTCTGTATGTGTGTGCTGGGGGTTGGAAGGGTGGCAGGGCTGTGAAAAAAAAAAGATGGGGGGGGGGGCAGCTCTGCTGGAAGTTGTCACTTTCCTGTGCGTTTGTTCCATTCATCCGCGGATCAAAGCGCCGCGTGTGCGTGAACGGTGCGTGCGTGTGAATGCGTCTGAGTATCTTTGTGTTTTTGTTGAGGAACCAGGCTGATTTCAGAGCCCTCGGGATAAAGCGGCAGAGATCTTCCTCATCTCTCCCTGTTCTCCATATTTACAGCATCGGTGGGGAAGAAAAACCCTGGTGTGTTCCGAGCACTGCGGCGATAAACAGCTTAGAGACCTCCCCGTCTCCTGCAGACTTCAAGGAACCCTAATGGGGGTGTAGGTGACACCAAAGGTAGGGAGGGGGGGCTTGTGTTTGTATGCGAGCTTATATGAATGTGTGTGTGTGTGTGTGTGTGTGTGTGTGTGTGTGTGAGAGTGGGAGGCTGAGGCTTTGACGTTACTCTTTAGATCTTTGCTGGCGTTGTTGAATTGAAGATGCCAAATACAGTTTGTGCGGTACTATTCATAGAACCAAGAGAAACCCGGTACACAGGGTGGTATGGAAATTACTCCGTGGCACCCTGTGCTCAAAGACTTCTGAGCATGTGTATGTATGTATGTATGCACGTGTGTGTGTGTGTGTTTGTGTACTTACAGGAAAAGCAGGCAGAGAGACTTGGCTGTTCATCCTCATGTTGCGCTGCATCTCCCTCTGTAGCTGCTTCTTGGAGCCCAGTTTATATGGAGGGATGCCATCTCTGTTTGGGGGGGGGGGGGGGGGTTACACACAGACAGACCACAAAGGTCAATTACCCAATCGGATACATCATTAAAGACCAAACAGACATTCAGGAAGAAGCTTGTTAGCCAAATGGGGAGATCAAAGACAGTTCAAGCAAGAACAAATCTAATTTATTAATTCTCCAATTCATTTAGCTTTTCATGTTTCAGGCTTAATCTGAGAACAAAAAGGCTACTCAGAGGTAAATTATGACAGCATTTCCGCTCTGAGCAGGTCGGGTTACACCGAGTGAGGCTTTATTTGCCCTAGAAACGACACTCGTTTTCAGAGCTGGCTGCAGCACAACGCTGGGCACCCTGCTGGCCATTTCCTTTCAACAACGCACGCGCACACACACACACACACACACGCTGCAGTCAGTGTGCTCTGCTTTACGGGCCAAAAGTAGTGTCAGCATTAGCATTTCCCTACTGACTTTTATGTTAAGCTGAGGACACTGTTAGCATTAGCTACTCATTATACTTATTCAAAGAGTTACTGCAGGATAGGACCCAAGAGTGCAGGTAACCTGGTTAAATCTGAGGGGCTGAAGGGCTGGCTGGCTCAATAAAGGCAATCAAACAACAAACTGCAAAGCTTCAAACTGAAGCACTTGACAGTGTAAAACAATCTCTTTCCTTCCATGCTAAACAGCAGTTTCCTGGTGACCTAGCCTAACTGAGAAGCACTTTTCCACTTTTGCTTTGAAATGCCACAGTCATGCGCATAAGCAACAACCCCTCCCTCCCCTCCCAATCTTCATTTGGCAAGCGCTGCTGCAGCCAGCCTCTGATCTCCGCACATCAAAAGGCTGGTTTGTAAGATAAGGTAATGTTTGAAGTCTGCGCAGCTGCATTCCCCAGCGTCCAAGCAAATCCATAAATAAGATATAAGCAAAAATCCCCCCTCCACCACTCTTTTTCTCTTCCCACCCAACCGCCTCCTCCCCCGCTGCATTTTCCCTTTTTCTATTTTTTCCTCTTTATCTGTAAATAAGATTCACATGTTTGTGGGTCTTTTTTTTTAATTGACCTAAAGGGAAGCAGATATTCAGATCAAGGCCAGAACGGGCGGAAAATGAGGTGGGGAGGTTGTGTCCCTGTGGCCAGGGCTTTGTCACCGGCTTTGGGCAAAGTACAGCAGAACAGGACGATATAGGCCTCCGCCTCTTTGAAGGAGTGCTGTGTGTGTGTGATATGCCAGAGCAGAGGACGTCCCATTGTAAAAAAGCCTTTATAGCTGCCATATTTATATGTAACCTAGCCCGCTGGTTGAGCTGAACATCAGTGTGTCAGTCTTTTGAGTTTCTTTTGCTTGGTCACAGTTACCGCATGAACCCCCTGCCCCTCCCTCGGGTGAGATGAGGTAAAGAGCAACTTGTTGCACTGAGGCTTTTCTTTTGTTTTGTATCTAAAAGCCAGCTGACCGGAGCGCATCTGGCCTTGAGCTGTGCACCACGCAATGACTTCACAGCAACTTGTCACTTGAGAAACACGTGATTACGCCAAGTAATTCTTTAGAGGAACGAGGGCCAAGGCACGTACACAGATAAGCACCAGCCACATGTGGACAGCGGTACAACATGAGCAACTGATTTGTACATTCCTTCATGAGTGACCAGTCAGCTCTAATTTAGTAAATACAAATGTCAACTTTTAAAATGAGCATCTTTGGGTTTTCATGATTTTTACATGCACTTCAATCCAACTTCACCACAACAAGCATCTCAAGGGGGTAAAGACCTTACAATATTAGAGGGAGAACCCCACTGAGCTGCCACTTGTCAACAGTGGAGAGGAAAAACTCCCCAATAACAGGAAGAGAGCTCCAACAGAATGAGGCTCATGGAGAGGCAGGTAACTGCATGACCAATCACTAATCAGAAAGAGTAACAAGCAAATTAGCTGATATCAAAACAGTGCTCATGTTCACTGATCCATCCAATGTAAAGCCGCTGTACTCATTTCCACTAATAGACTGAAAGTCAAAAGCAGACGTGTTTTATGACCGAGCTTGGCATCAATCTGCGCCACGTCCTGGATGCTGGATTGTATCTTCAGGTGTTTTCAGAGGGGCCACAATCCATCAGTGGTAACCTATTCTTGCAGTCTGGCCACGGCGCCAAACACCCAGCTTTTCTGAATTTCCACAGCACCTCATTTCACCCTCCCGTGCTCTCATTTTCTCACACGCGCACATGTTGGGATGATATTCACTTACATGCTGCTGTCAGTCACAGACATGGCGTCGTCCGTCAAGGCGTCGCTGGAAACCTCGCTGTCATTTGTGCTGCTGACAGGGGCGAAGGAGCCCGAATGGCAGGGGTTGAGGGAGTCTCCCCTCTTGTATGACCTGGGAAGTTTACAACAGCACAGATCGGATTAATCAATAATCAATGAATCAATATCCAACAGGTGGTTGACAATTCAGTTCTACTTCTCATTTTGAGGCTGTGAGTTCAAAACAAGTTTAGATCTTCTGATGTTTAAGAAGAAAATGATCAAATGTGTGAATATAACCTCACTCATCTGCTACCAGCAACAAAGAACGAATGTGGCAAGCTAGGCCTGGGAAAACTCTAGTTTCCTCCTTATTCCTTCTTAAATATCCCATAATTCCTCTTTCCATTTTGCTCACCTACATTCACTCTTTCCTCAGCATACATCTCCCGCTGTGCATGCATTCTTGCCACAGTACAGGAGCAGAGAAAAGTGGAGGAAAGTGGGAGACTATCCCCTCCCACCCCCCAAAAAAAATGTGTCAGAGAAAGAAAGAAAGGGGAGAGGTGGGTTCTCCACAAGGAGGGAGAGACCCAGCATGACTAAAGCTCTAGGCCCCCAGCTCCAGGCTGACCTTCAGAGGGGCTCGCAAAGAGTCAGGTATTTAACACAGCTGGCCTTGCATTCTTCCCTCCCTGCCTCTTTCACCCCCTCATTTATGCTTTCTCCTCCCTCCCGTTCTTTCATGAGCCCCCCCCCCCCACTCACTCTCTCTCCCTCTGTCCTTCCTTCATTTTGCTCCCTTTCCCTCCTCCCCACCTTCCCTCTCGCTCCAAAAGCATGCCTCGTAGTCCCTATCCCTGAGTTTTCAAAGGAAAAAGATAAAAGTAGAGAAGGCGCGCGGGGTGGGGGTGGGGGGGGGGACGCAGCGAAGGAGGGAATCAGAGGAGAATTGACGCAAACAAGAAAAGGGGGAAGAAGAGAGTGAGAGGGTTTTTGGTGGGGAAGTGGAGGTGGGTGTTGATTCTGCACTGTAGCTGATGCCATTAAGGGTTTGTTTTTTAAAAGACCATCTAAGTCAGATACGAAGAGGTTGGGGGGGGGGGGGGCTTATTAAGAGCACATGTTTTGAATCGGAAGGGTGACAATAATGGGAGGGGAGAGAAAAGGGAGAGCTGCCAATCCCTGCCGTCCAGAGCAGGTAGCTGTCAGCTTGCTCGGCCTGTCATTGTAAGTTAGCAACAGGAACATCAGAGGATGTCCCACAGTTGACACTAATGTCTTTGCTGTATTAGACTGGCCTTTAAACTCATGAATCCCTTAAATGTATTTGGGATGCAGCCTTAATCTAAAGTCTGCTCTTTTAAATGCAACAGACAAAAGAAAAAAAGGCCTAACAAGCACCCGAATGAGACTACAGAACAGCCACTTCAAAGTTCCATCTATAGCTCTGCTATACATTTATCTCTCTGCCAAAAGCTTGAGGACAGTGTGGTACAAGAGGAGGCATAGCACAGCAATGTCATCATCTATTATTTGCTGGCTGGGGCCAGAGCCAGCGTGCTCTGTGAACTTTTCCTGTGGAAGACGATCCCTCACTCTGCGGAACTATTTCAAAGCCCCGGAAATCCAGACGAGCGCCAGCAGAGGGCTGCTGCTGGAGACGGTGAGAGGGGAGAGAGGGGCCAGAGTGGGACAGCGAGGGAAAGGATAACCAGAGTTTTCTGCAGACTCTGGTGGTGCTGAGAAAAAGCACTTGTACATGAGAGAAATGTTTTCAGTTGCCTTTAGTATGCAATAACTCAGCATGAATTCAGGTTTGTTTTTGCACCAGAAAACAGTAAACAGCCATACCTGAATCCCCCGTCCATCACCTCCACTGCCCTCAGGGAAACCGGGGCCCTCTGCGCTTTAGCCGAAAGTCCAATCAGTGCTTTAGCTTTCAAATCACAACTCCACTCCTCCTCTTCATTGAGCGTGGGCAGGTATCCACATACAACTTTCAGGTCTGCCAGCCCGTTCGAGTTAACGTGACTCGGGTTTTCTCCCCCAGTTCTCACGTACTCGAGGTAAATGTCAGAGGTCAGAAACATCTGGTACGCGTTCTCCTCCATGTTGGTTTGGATCTCGGTCTGCGCCTGATCGAACATGGCAGAGTCTATGTGCTGCTTCTTAATATTATCCCGTATGAAGGTTTTAGTCGCGGGCTTCAGCTGTTTGGCGACAATGCTGTTGTTTTCGATGTAGCGCTTGTAAATTGCTTTGGCGACTCTCTGCGTTTTGGTATCCTTGAGGTCCATTTGCCTGAATCCATTGCAGGCGAACCAAAAGTCTAAAGTGTCCACACATTTCTCTCGCTCGAGGAATGTCCTAAAAAGAAGAGCACCGTCCTGATCCCCGAGGAGAGAGTGCAAAGACTTTGTCCACCGGGAAAGCGGGGAATCCGGGGAGGCACTCCCCTCTGGCTCCCCGAGACCATCCTCGTTCCTCCTCGCCGAGGAGCCCGGAGAGCCGAGCAGAACGGATCTGGGCGACTCCAGGGGTTTCATCACTGGGAATTTGCCGGGGTAGCAGGGCGCGTCGCCCTCCTCCCCAGGCACAGGGGGTCGAGGCGCATCTTCGCGGAAACTACTGGCGATATTGTCCATAAGCGCCCGGCTCATGGCTCTGAAGGCAGCAGGAGAGAGCCCGTGTGTGTAGTTCACCTCCTCTGAGCTTCTACTGTAATCTCCTCACTCTCTTATGTCAGCGGGGGGGCTTCTCTCTGGCTGCCCGGCTTCTCTCTGAAACACAAAGTATTGATCTAATCAAAACCAGATCCGCCCCAACTTCAAAGGGGGGCAGAAACGCAGTAAGAGCCTTTTCAGACCCTCGCTGACTTTTACAGAAACAGACAGCCTAGTTCAGAGGAAAAAACTGGAAGAAAACGCTGCAGCAGAATTACATAAACAGCACTTCTTCATATCTCACACAGGGATGTGATTTCTACAGAGGCGCTATTGGTTAAATTAAAACATTAAACAGTATATACACATATTTTTAAAAGCCATGTCTCTGCTGGATCACCGCCATCCTTTTCGATAACATCATGAGAAGTAGTAATTACATGCATGTCAAACTGGGTTAAGACCTGAGCGCCAATTAATAAGTCATGTATCCCCCAAAATGCCAGCGCATTACGCACGGACGCCGCTTCCGGATCGTTTTCCTTACCATCCCTGCCACTCTCTCATTTCTGGACCAGTCATTTCTCTACAGCTCATCGCAAAGCGCCTAAAAATTACGCCAAATTGAGCCTCTGCCTCAAGTACCTGTAGGACACCGATGTGGGACAAACTCCAAGAGATGGAAAAACGTGACCGAAATAGTTAATGCGGGCAGGCAGGCTGCTGCTGCTGCTGCTGGAGGAGCTTTAGCCTCCACAAATGTTTAAAAACATCCAGCAGTTTGTTGCCGATGATCGCTACAACGTGTCCCCGAAGCATCAGCGTTAGTTACACTGTATCAGCGGCTGATGTGCAACCTTGAAGATGTCACTTTGTATCGCTGATCCACTGCTCTAGTGTTAAACATGCCAAGAGATAAAAAGGGCTCGGGGCACAGCTACAAGTCAAAAGCTTCCTACAGGATACCGAAAAAGAGGGAGATAACGAACATTAACGACCCCACTTGTCACACATTTCTTTAACGCTGCATTTAAGGCGAACACACAAGCCCTGTTAAACATCCAGACCCCAAGTGCACCAAAGTCTCAGATCTTGTGAGGAAATTCACTAAAAAAAATACTTCTTCGACACGTAAAAATGTAAGCACAGAATACTACCTTAAAGGAAATGTTATTGAACGGCACGGGGACGATTCGATTCCTTTAAAAGTAAGAAAAACGACCAATCACCCCCCACCCCCCAAAGAACATTACTTCAAAGACGAGTCAACAGCACATCAAAGAGACCTCCAATGGGGGCCACTTTGAGGAGGCACACACTCGCAACTTACCATCGATCCACGAGTTCTTCTCCTTGAATTAAACTCCGGGTTTGTTTGTGGAGGGTTTTTTTTATCCACAAAAAAAGCGCTTATAATCCACAATGCTGGTCTCCACAGCGCGTCCACATACAGTCCGTTCAGGTTCGAGTCGGTTTACGGAGAGAAAAATGCACTCGAGAGGGAAAAAAAATATCGCTTTTCTCCCTCCTCCTTTTCTCCTCCCTATGGTTTCAGGCTGCCATGCCGCACTGTAGGTCTCTCCTGTAGGCGACTCCAACACCAACTGAACCGAGAGGCTGGAGCAGCGCACTTCAAAGTCAGGAACCGACTGCCGGGTCCCGGCAGCTGTATAAAAAACAATTCCAACCTCGTGCCTTCGGAAAAAAAAGAAAAGAAAAAAAAAAAGGAAAACCTGTGGCGGAGACCCCTCAGTTTTGGTGCAGTCACTGGTGACGAAATATTATTTAAAGGTTGCTTGGTTTATTTCCTGACCTGCCAGTTTTTTCCCCCAACCTTTTTTTAACCAATCTTTCCGCAGACCACGAAGTTGTAGCTACAGTGTGAGGACCTTATCAAAGACAGGCAATCTTGAGCCAACTCCCCGAGGCTTTGGAGCGTCAGAAGTAACTGATCTGCCGCCCCAATGGCATTATCGCTACAATCCCTCTGTTGCTACATAAACTTTAAAGACGCGGGCATCTTTTCTTTTCTAAACCCGCATCATTTTTGGAGATCAACTCAGTGGAGTCCCGGGGTTGCACAAGAAATGCAACGTCGCATTTCAATATAGCACGCCTAACATCTCGATATGATTTTATTTTTATGTTTGAAAAGAAGGCAGACATCCTGCAGACTAATGAGAATGCTATTGTTACTTCGCCCTGAGGACAGAGCTGTATAGATGTGTACCTGCTGCAGGTTTCAAAGATTTGAAAGGAACTCCCAGCAGGGAGAATGGAAACCTGTTTTGAGTAAAGGGCACTCATTTTACCCATCTCCAGTCCTTATACAGATACAGTGCGTTGCCACAGGAAAGGAAATCATAGTGGTGTTATCACTCCACAGCTCCTACCAGTGGCTATAAGGGCACATGCATACACAGCAGATTAAAACATCTGCTCACTGTGGATAAGTTCTCTGACAGATGTTATCACATCACTTAAGCAGCACAAGAATAACTCCTCTTTGCACCTCTGACTATGAAGCTCTCTGCTTTGTGCGTGCTCCTTAACTGCAGCGTGAGATAACATGAAAAAAGGAGTGGAAAGCAGCTCAGGCAACCAATATGCATCCTTTCACGGGTCAGTCCGAGAGGAGCAATGCAGATTTTGGAAGCTGCACTTCCTTTCTGCGTACCAGGGCGGCTACAGCGGTGTTAATAGTGTTTACTGGACAGACTCGGTGGTGTTTTGCAGGGGTCTTTAGTGTTCAAATGAGCCACCACAGGGGACCCTTTGTGCAAGATGACTGGCTATGTTCTTGAAAGAGAGACAGTAGGTGTCTGTGTGTCCTTGTTGTCTCAGCGGACAGGGATCCAAAAAGTACAGTACAAAGACGGCAAACACTTTGATCAGCCTGTTTGCTAAAGGTGCTGTGAAACGTTCTCCCTTGATGCCTCGCTTCCCATCAAGGTTAATAAAAGAGGAAACTGGAAGAGGCCATGATGACTAAGGGATTACTCATCATTCAAAGGCCACTTTATTGCCTTCAAATTCTGTCACATCCTGCACAAAAACATTCTCATTGTGTCTACTTCAAACGCACCATCCCGGCAAAAGCTGAACAGCCCTGGGTATTTGTACCCCAGCGGACAACCCTGCAGTTTCCCTGGGGCATGTGGAAAATGTGCGGGGAAGCTCAGCTACTATATTGAAAAAAATATCAGTTACACTTGACCAGCTTATTGAGGTAACTGTCCCACCTGAAGCTGAAAGAGATACTGCACAAAAACATGGCTGAAAAGTAATGAATAAACACTGAAAATAGGTCAAAGGAATAAACTGCAACAGAAATGAGTGTGACTGATGAAGGAGTTCTTGAACTGATCTGACATGGCTGTGGAAATCATATACCATCTGGAACCATGCAAGACAATAACCAGTAAGACTTGTAATCCACAAACAATGTCCCATCTCACAAACATCCACACAGCAGAGGTCTTTCTGTGGGTTCTCCAGGTCATCTCTGACAGAGTCGGTCTTTGTTAACTTTGGACAGCCCAGGTTGACCTCTGACAGTAAACACATCAGGGTGGAAGCCATCACCAGGACGACGTTGGGGACCCCCTGCCGGTACCAGGGGCCAGTTGGGCCCTCGTGTCCTGCCTCTTCAACCCCCTCCGTGGTTCCACAGGTCGGGTGTTCCCTGCTGCCCCTCAGGAGCTGACCTCAGGTCTGTGACCAGCCTGAGACCAGAGGTGCCCGGGGTTTCTAGCCCCTATAAAAAGATCTTTGAAAAGGGGCTTCAAGGGGAGAGGTTATGGGATGTAACTGTCTCTCTTTATGGGGAGATATTATTACAGGGACAGGTCAAATTCAGACCTGCTACAAAGAGCTCTATAAATAAAGACGGGGGGCACATAAATCACTTGTAAGCCCATTGCTTCTTTAATGTTGACTGCTTCTTTCTTTCCACGTGCAACATACACAAACACCTCACCTTAAGCCATGTTTGAAGAAAAACACTCTTTTCCAGAGGACGGGACGTTTTTTAAATTTTGTTTATGAATGGGTTATGAGTAGCCTTGACCGGTCCTAGCTGCTGATGGCCACTTCAGCTGCAGCCATAAACACTAAGAGTGTGCGTGTGTGTGTGTGAGTCCGCCGGTGCTGTCCTCACTGCGCAGAAGCTCTGTGATCACTAACTGCTCTCAATTACAGTATTGTGTGCTGTTCCTTTTCGGCTCGGGGTTAAACTCTTTGCAGACCCCTTTGAAGTACTCATCCCTTTATCTCAAGCCAGAGCCAAGAATTTGGGGGAGGACAATGGAAAATGAAACCAAGAGGGAAGCTTACGGCAATTATCAACCAGGGCCATGAGGTGTAAGTCAGCTCTCACAGACAGAGAGAGAGAGAGAGGGAGAGAGAGCATAGATAAAGAGGCTAACCAGTGTAGGACAGGGGGTTACTGTTTCAAGTTTGTTTGGTGTGTACACACTCCAGGCGACAAGCGACTGCCGAGAGAGGAAATGGGGGCCACCTCTTCAAAGTAGGTGACAACAGTGGCGGGGGGACAATGGCCTCTAAAGGGAGGAAGAAGCTGATGAGAGGTGCACCAGTGTTGATGGCGGTGCAAGGTGTCTACACACAACTTAAGAAAGGACCAAGAAGAGTATGGGTGGAGAAGAACAGAGGAGAACGGAGGGAGAAGTGCTGTTGTCAGCAGAATCAAATGGCACGCAGCGAGCTGGGGAAGATACAATTAAAGTGTGGAGTTAAGACAGGCTTTGAAGTTGGACATGGTGCATAATACCCTTAAAAGTTAAGGAAGGGCAACAATTCGCCAGTTTGTTATGGGGGGCTGTTTTGAAAGAGAAAGAGGAGAGGAAGAAAAAAAAAAGAGTGCTAGTTGTGTGTGTGTGTGTGTGTGTGTGTGGGGGGGGGTGTTGTTTTTGAAAGGGTTCAGTTTGAGGGGAGTAAAGTTGGATTTCAAGCACCAATTGGCCCCAGAAGGATGTTTTTCAGTTTTATTTCATTTTATTTTATTTGCAAAACAGAGAACGTAAAGTGCGAGTGGGAGTCTGCGCCTACGTGTGAATTATGACGACGGGGAGGGGAAAGATAAATGTGTCCCAGAGAGCAGAGAAGGGAGCGAGACAGGTGGAAGAGAAAAAGACTAGAATGAGACATGAAATAGGTAGGGAATCGGTAGGCAGGGAAGACAGAGAAGAAATAAAAGAGAGGCAAAGGGGCGTGAGTTGGAGGTTATTTATTGGTTTTTTCCCCCCTCGTTTTAATCCCATTTTGCGCTTGACTTTTAAGTCTACCAATGTATAGAAACAATGTCGGATGCACTGTCTAATCCCGTTTGGGCCATGAAGCTCACTCCACACTGACAGTAATGACTTTCATTTCCTCTGCTGCTTGCACTGAAGCGCCACGCAGACACTTCACAAGCCGGACGCCCCAGTTCTGCCATGCTTGACAGGACAGTGATCCAGTCTCTGAATCAGTCTTAACCTACCCCCCCCCCCGCGCTCATCCTTAATTTATCACTTTAACCCCGTCTTCCTCCTTCCTGACTGGTGCAGGGTTCCCCGACCGGTAAGGTGATTAACTTGCTCGTCCATTCATCAGATGCCAGATTTTATCTCTTTCCCCGCTTCCTGTTCCTCCATTAAAAGGGTGTGACATATCAACAGAGTGAGCGCCATGGCAACAGAGGCATGCTGTGATGAGGGCAGATGGCTCAAATGCTCAGCGTCACTTAACAAGAAGATTTGGAGTTTCAAGTGTTTTTTTTTTTTAAAACCAGAATAAATCTGATGGTGTTCATCTGTCAGACGTTAGACCAAATCCAGAGAGAAACAGCGAGTCTGTGCGGGCAGACACATGACAATCAGATCCACAGGATGAGATATTTAGACTTCCCCTTTCAGAACTGTAGCTACCATCGAGTATATCAACCCTGTTTCCAAAAAAATAAGTTGGGAAGCTGTGAAGCTGAGAAATTGTTCCGCATCAGCTCTTCTTTTAAACTGAGAGTTCAGACACTGAGGAGACCAGTTGCTGCTTTGGAAATTAAATATCTTGCTTGATGCAGAATTTCACCTCCTCAACAGTTCTGGGCTTCCTTCTTCATATTTTTAGTTTCATAATGTGCCATAATTTGTTTTCAACGCAGGATGTGGTTTGTCATTGTCTTGCTGAAATAAGCAATGGCCTTGGATGGCAACATGCAACTCTTTAACCCTCAGAACTGCCTTAAATCTTCGTGGCACAATTTCAACAAGGCGCTGGAAACATTCCCCAGAGATTTTGGTCCATAACGACATGATAGCGTCACACAGTTGCTGCAGATTTGTCGGCTGCACGTCAGTGATGCCATTCTCCTGTTCCACCACATCCCACAGGTGCTCTACCGGATTGAGATGTGGTGATTGTGAAGGCCATTTGAGTACAGTGAATGCCCAGGAAAGCTGTTTGAGATGATCTGAGCTTTGTGACACGGTGCGTTATCTTGCTGGAAGCAAGATGGGCGCAGTGTGGTCATAAAGGGATGAGCATGGTCAGTAGCAATACTCAGGTAGGCCGTGCAGTTTAAATGCTTGGTTGGTACTAACAGGGGCCCAAAGTATGCCAAGAAAATATCCCCTACACCTTTACACCGCCAGCAGCAGCCTGATCCGTTGATACAACATCAGGCTTTCATGATGTTTACACCAAATTCTGGCCCTAACATCCAAACGTCGCAGTAAAAATCAAAATTCATGGGAGCAGGCGACATGAGCCTGTGTGAACTGTAGCCTCGGTTTCCTGTTCTTAGCTGACAGGGGTGGCACCTGGTGTGGTCTTCTGCTGCTGTAGCCCATCTGCTTCACGGTTCAAGCTCTTCTGCATGCCTTCACCTGATAAGACATTTGCGTTCAACAGTTGAACTGATATAACAAAATGTTTCTTTATAACCTTTATTGTTTAGCATTAAAGTAACGCATTCTTTAAAGGTGAGTGGTGTGACTCAGTCAGCAGCATCTGGTCTGGATTCATCATAAGGTGGATGAGAGAGCGCGCAAGCGCATGAATGAGCTTTTATAGTCCAACTAGATCAGCTCTAACAGCCCTGCCATGTCAGTCTGCTTTCTTCTGAAGTTCATCCCCCAGGACGGTGGGAGTACCGTGATAGCACAGAGAAAATCCGAGGTAAACTACGAAAGACTGCAAAAGTTTGAACGGCCAAAAAAACAGATGCATTTGCAAGTGATTAGTGCCAGTTTTGCCAGCGTCTACAGACCCATTATCACTTTAGGTAGTGAAGCTGGGAGAGATAAAAAGAAAGAGCGAGACAGAGATACCACATACCCAGACAGAGACATAGGGCAAGTGATACAGACGAACCTCCCACACTGTCTTGAATGCATGGACTTCTGTCCTTCTGCTCAACCCACACGATCAGCCCAGACGGCAGATTCATGTCACAAACACACAAACACAACCTGCTGTGCCTTCTTCACTTGTAGCCTGTAACCCACTTCTTTCTGAGATCACACAGCGGCATATCCTTTTCATAGCTCCTGTTGCGTTTGAGTGACAGGGCCGGGAAAAAAGAGGCGTGTGTGTCTGTGCGTGTGCGTGTGTGTGGGGGGGATCACTGCCATAAATACCGTGTCAACAAAGGCAAAAAAACAACAACAAAACAACAAGATGGAAGACAGAATAAACAGCGTAAGTGAAACGCGTTGAAGGTGTTGTGTGTGTGTGAGAGGGAAGTGTTGGCGATAAACAGGTTTATTTATGCAAGCTGTGTACAGCAGCCAAACGCCGGCCTCCTAGGGTCTGACTCACAATGCAGCTCTATAAAAAGACCCAGTTGCACGCATGATCACGCACACACAAACAGTGACTTTGTCAATCACACGCTGATGTACAGTCAAACCCCTGCGGCTCGTCGCAAGCGCTGAGCGTAAGGTAAGCGCGCGCACGCACACACACACACATTGCACGTGTGTGTCTCAAATCAGCCTGTTCAGATTACCAGCTACTTAAAGTCCCCAAATTTATGTCCTCAAATAACCTCTCTGATATCCCGAAGGAATAAAATACATAAAGAAAAGAGCAGTTTAAGGTTCATCTGCACAGAGAAAAAGCATCGTTTCAGATTCGGTGTCATGCAGCAGCAGTTTTGATCTTGGGTGCAGCGGAATTTAAATTCTCGTGCACTCGAGAAAACCCCCTCATTAAGACAGTGAAACATCACAACCTCCAGCTGAATCTCAGCTGAACAAGCATCATACATCAGCACCGGCAGCAGCGAGTAAGAAGACGGTGGATGAGTGGAAACCTCCGGAGCTCCCTAACTGCCCTTGACTGTTGTCACACAACAGTCCGCTGTCTGATGTGGAGATAACTGAAGCGAGCGCTTTGATCCTTAATGGGGCCATGTCGGCTCTGTGAAAATGACATTCATGGCTTGTATTTACACAAGCGCAATTATGGAGGTAATTTTGTTGGTGGACAATCAATTAGAGTGAAACTATGTCTGAGTAATAACACAGATTAAAGGAAAGGTTATGGCTGCAGCCTATTTGGGTGTAAATGAGGAAAACGGGCTTCTGCAAAATAAGCCCAAGAACACATTAACCTTTAGCTCCACAGCCAACCTTAATGGCTCCGTATGCTTCAAACAAAGTGCCTGTCTTATTGTCTAACTGCGTCTGCAACCTTCTTTCTAATGACAGACTAAAGGAGTGGGGGGTTTGACAACTTTTGCAGCCAATCTTTATACAGGGGCTAACCAGATGCGGCTCGATGGCAGGCCGACGACTCAGTTGCATCACTTACAGTGATGACGTCTGCTCAAAAACACTGAATTTTTGGGTTGGTGCCTCGTTTTCATCTCTACATTTGTCATAATTACATCAGATTTTCTCGGAAGCTGCAGTTCGGTTGCAACCTCTTAATGCACAACCATAAATCAAGCTAAATTTATATGCACACACAGTCACTTTATTAGGCACACCTGTTCAACTGCTTGCCAATGCAAATATCTAATCAGCCAATCACACGGCAGCAACTCAACATTTAGGCATGATCGAGACAACCTGCTGAAGTTCAAAATGAGCAAGAGGAAACATCCGTGTGACGTCAGAGGCGAATGGCTAGACTGCACCGCGCTCATCGGAAGCGAAGAATGACTTAAATAATCACGTGTTAGAACCAAGCTTTGCAGAAGAGCGTCTCTGAACGCACAACCCGTCGAACCTTGAAGCAGAGGGGCTGCAGCAGCAGAGCACACCGGGCGCCACGCCTGTCAGCTAAGAACAGGAAACAGGCTACAATTCACACGGGCTCATCAAAGTTGGACAGTAGAAGATTGTAAAAATGTTACCTGCTCTGGTTTCAGCTGTAACATT
The DNA here is from genome assembly GCA_034780415.1 of Cichlasoma orientale. Taxonomy (NCBI): domain Eukaryota; kingdom Metazoa; phylum Chordata; class Actinopteri; order Cichliformes; family Cichlidae; genus Cichlasoma; species Cichlasoma orientale. The sequence continues at coordinate 494,686 of JAVDPK010002783.1, read as the reverse complement.
CACATGGTAGGGTCAGAATGAAAAAAACAAAACAAAAAACATCACGAATGCACTGAGCCATCCTGCCTTTCATCAATAGTTCAGGCTGGCAGTGGTGTAATGTGTGGGGGATATTTTCCTGGCACACTTTGATTAAGCATACCAAAGTATTGTAACTATGTCCATCCTCTTATAGAATAGAATGGTCCCATCCCAAATAAATATAAGTTGGTAACTTATGTACGGGCTCCACAGAGAACACGTTGCTGTGCAGTAAACTGCTCTAAAATGATATTCTGATGGATGTGCAGGTAGTTTGAATTCCTGTTTTAAAGGCTAAATTAATTAAAGGAATGTTAGAGTGTAACCAATCTTTTAGAAATAACTGGTTATTTAGATGGAAAAACAACAAAAGCAAGATTTTTTTAACCAGAGGTGGACTGTGAACATCTGTAAGAGGGTCACTGCATGTCCTCCACCGGGGGGGGGGGGGGGGGGGGGGGGGGGGGGGGGGGGGGGGGGGGGGGGGGGGGGGGGG
>JAVDPK010002783.1:458847-488752 GCA_034780415.1 Cichlasoma orientale | reverse complement strand
ACACACACACACACACACACACACACACACACACACACACACACACACACACACACACACACACACACAAACAGAAACACTAACAAAGATAAGCTTCAATAGCAACCAGTCTAACACACCTCCACACACCTTTTCCTGAGCCTGCTTCCATCACTTTTCCTTCTCTCCTTCCTTTTTGGTGATCAAATGCATTGAACTATCTTAACGTCTGATCTTATCTCCTCTGATTTCCTGCTTCTCATCATTTCATTCCAAAAGCTTTGTCTACTCCCAGAACAACCACCAAAACGTGCCCCCCCCATCCCCCTGTATCCCTCGCTCTCCCTTTCTGTCTCTCCCTTAAACGCATGCGTCTTTGATGAGAATCCATTCATGGATTTAATGGATTTCTCTTGCTTTTTTTTTTCTAGGATCTGGGAGATGGGTTAAAAAAATATATTAAAAAAGGAGGGAAAGCTGGCCTGCTCAGCCTCTGCTTCCAAGAGCATGGTGGACTGCAGAGGACAGCATTTCTGTCTGCATCAAAAGAATGAGAATTTTTCAGCTTACAAAACAGGGCGAACGAGTCAATATGGATCTGAGGTCTGGCTGACTTCAACTGCATGTGGAAGAAAAAAAATAAAAAAGAAATAGGGTGCAAGAAATAGTAAAAGTTTTCCCTGCCCACTGCGAAGTCAAACTTGGAGACAGATAAGAAAGTACAAAAAAGAGGGAAAGATGTTCAACCTTTGGTGAGTTTTTTCTTTTCTTTTGAAGAATCAACTTTGAGCTGACAAAAAGGATGGAGAAATCATTAATCTCTTCATAAAAGTGAAACTAGCACATTGCTGATAGTGTTATCTGTCTGACTTCAACGCTGCTTTGAATCCACTCCAGACTGCCCAGCAACTGCGGGTCATTTTTTTCCTTGCGTACAAAAAAGACCAAAGACACACAGAGGAATTAAAGTGGGAGCTAAAAGATAAAATATCTTTCAGCTGAAAAACAGCCTTCACATATCCAAAAGGCGCTGACAGTAAACAGCACGAGTTCTTCAAATAAGGATCACCCTGTAATAAGCACACTCTCTTTCATGGATCTTTCTCACTTCAGTACGACTGATTCTGTGTGCCATATGGAGCCAAAATGGCCGCCTGGGTGCTTTGGAAGTCCCTGCATTCCGGGGCTAATGCTGCACAGCTGGTGTGGGACGGTGTTTAATGAAAAATGCTCTCTCTGATGGGCCCTGCAGTAGGGATTAGTTTATGATCAACACCACCTTAGGTCAGCTTCCTGCTAGGCCAGCACAAGATTATGGGCGATTTCGCGACCGTGGGTCCAGTTTCAAAGGTGGTGAGAGGAGCGAATATGACAGAGAGAAAGTAGGAAAGCAAGAAAAGAGGATAGATACTGAAGCTCTGAAGATTTAATTGAAGTACTTCCTGGTTTGCTAAGATAGCAAAAAAGCAATGCTGGATAATAGCTCTACTGAAATGCCGTGGTTTTCTGTCTACAACTGACCCTGCACATTTCAAAACAGTATATTCCATGATGACAGGTGGGTTACCCAAAAGAGCCCGAAGTACAAATGGTTTTATGCTGACTGCACTATTGCGCAACTTTCTGTTTAAGCATATTCGGTGGGTTTTCTTTGTTGTTACTAACAAAGCAGTTAAGGAAAATCTGTCCACAGTGTCGAATAACAGTGGCCCCTTCATATTCTTAGACAAACGTTGTGACATTTAAACCAGTTTCACGTGTGCGCTGCAGCTGCAAATGTTTCTAGACATTACCTGACGTAGGTGCGCTCAGTCAGATTGGAGTGAACAGTTTTTAACATGCCAGCTTTCTAGTTTGAAGTCTGTGAGAACAGATCAAGAATTAATAGAAAGTGAGTGGGCGTCACGTGTCCTGCCTCCTGCACACTCTGCCCAGGCAGTATCCTCACCTCAACCAAACTACCTCTCAGTAGTGAGAACGTGTCTGAAGTGAATTAGCTCTTGTTTTGAAAGGGCAGGTCTTGTGGCAGTAGAAGATGAGGTAAAATGTTACCAAACATATTAAAGACTCGACTGTTATAACAGAAATATTGCTAGAGAAACAAGTCAGTCTCAGTAGCTCGAACAGCTGCAGGGTCACTTGTGAAAAAGAGAACCACTCAGTTTGTAACACTCGGTCTGCCAAACAAAGCTTCTGCGTATCATCTTTCTTGACTGCCGGCACTGTTTCCAAGCACAAGGCCTCTACAAAAAGCCTCTCCCTCGTATGCAGGTATACGACCTCTTTAGCTCAGCGCCCTTTTTCTCAAATTCACTGTTTAATAGAGACGTTCTGTTGCTCCTTTTGATGTTTACCTCTTTGACCTTTGGAAACATGCAGACACATTTAACCACATTTAACCAGGCATTCCAGTATTTATTCACCCAGTCCAAAAGAGAGATAAAAACAAACCACATGTTATACTTTCCGCACTATCCTAGACTCACCTTCTCATGAGCAGCATCCTTCTCCTGCTGGTGGTTTCTCTCGAGGTCACTGCGAATTCGTTCCATATCAGAGCGGAGCCGGTCCAGGGATGCCCGCTTATCCAGGGTCGCTCTTTGCTTTTCCTCCTCCTGGAGCAACACCATGTCAGCCAGCTGTTGCTTATGCTGGGCACGGGCCTGCTTGAGTTCTTCATGTAGCTCTGCCAACTGGGCCTCCAAATCTGCAATCGTCTGGACAGAGATAAAAAGAAACATGTCGAATTAAGTAAACTAGAGACAAACCATTTTAGCTGATCTCCCTTTAAGCCAGCTTCTGATTGGCTGGCCCTTGCAAACCGACTGTTTTAACAGCAGTTGGGTGGGACTGCTGGGTGCCTGAGATGACTATAATAATATTCTCTCTCTTTAACATCATACAGACACAAGAGTGGGAAAAAACTGTCACAATCCAAGCATTAAAAGCAATCTAAAGCCTGAGCTTTTTGCTCTTAGGGATTAATTACACATTAGCTGTCATTATTTGAAACTTTATCCATGTTTAATAAGAGCATCCACCATTGTAACACCATATATTACAGGCGTTTTTGTTCTGCATGTTGAGGAGAAGGGTTATTCAACATCTGCATGTTTTGATGCTGTAAAATACAAATCGTACAGAAAGCTGTAAAGCAGAGAGGGATAACAGCATCGATGCGTGTAAAGTTTCACAAACAAACTTAAATGTTACGGTTTTCTGTGTGGATATGGGTGGGGGCTACAGTGCAGCCCTGACCCCTCTCTTGACCTCCCTCTTTCCGAGAGCTCAGCCTTGACTTTGCTGAGAAGAGCATTTTAATAGTGCTGCCAGGCAGAGTCAACATTACATAGTAAGAATGCTAATAAGTACAACCCCCCACGACCCATGAAACGCCAGAAATAGACCGGTCTGGCACACGCTGTGAAGCCGTATCTCAAGAGTTTAGGAGATGTCAGAAGGAAAACTGTTCTGTCAAACCTACATCACATATTTGGGATGATGGAGATTATCTGCAAGAAATAAGGATGAGGGAATTTAAATTTAAAATGGGCTTTATAGCTTTTATAGCTACTTTAGTTAGCTATATTTATACAGCTCAAATACTCTAAATAGTAACATACATTTAAAAAAAAACCCACACCTTACAGGCATATTATAATAATTTTACACAAATTACAGGCAATGAGCAAAGGGCATTGTTGTTAAGTGTAGGTAGATCTAAGATGAATTGCAGTGTTTCACACTTCCCTACCTGTATTGCATGTATTCCCCAGCTATTGCACATCCTCATTACTCTCCTTGTTTTTTTTTTTCCTTTTTTCCCCCCTTACTTTGGTTTGCACTGTGTGCTCAGACTCCTGCCCCCTCCCTCTCCTCAAAAGCCTGGGCATCCCAGGACAACGCCACGTTAAGGCAATCAGACAGAAAGCGTCTGAAGTCTTTTTTAGCGGGCACTGGGGAGACTTCAAAGGAGTGTCACAAAAACAGGCAGATGCTGTGGCTGTGTGTTACACTCGCTTCTACACTGGCACACCAACACACACACACACACACACACACACAAACATGCCTACACCGACGAGCAGCCACACATGGCCTCGCTGTCACACGTATAACATGCGATGCAGCACATTGAGAGAGAGAATGTGAGGTAAAAAAAAAAAAAAAAAAAAAAAAACCACAAACAAAAAAAGCCCCCATGCAATCCTCTATGTCTCACTCTTCTGTCTCTCAACATTACCAGTCTCACTGCTCCTCTAGTGCCTTCTTCAAGTGCAAGCAGCTATTAGATCTGAGCCCTCAAGTGTCTTTAATGTATAATTCTCTCTTTAACAAATGTGGATGATATGTGTTCCAAAAAAATCTTTTAATAAGTTAGAGCATAATCTACCAGAACAGAGACATTGGCAATGACACTTCAGAAACTTAAGAGGCCAAAAGTGCATGTTTTCATTGGGGGGAAGTGAACATAACCGCTTGGAGAGGGCGCGTGTTAGCAGGCTGATGGGGAGCTTTGTGAAGGAGCAGCTCTTGGTAACAATAGAAGAGTGTCAAATGAAATACTGGGTCAAACCGTGTCAGCTAAGATGACAAAACTCTGGCAAAACAACCTCAGGGAGAGTGGTTAAGGACTGAATAAGAGTTCAATCAAGGGAAAATATCACCATCAAGTGAGGATGAGTCATAAGACTTCATCAACACATAAAGATAGTATTAAGATTCTCAAAAATACTCTATGAGACCAGAATTAACTGCTTTTTCTCCTACTGTCCACCACAGCGTACTGTGACAATTGTAAAGGCAGCCTCCTACACGGCCAGGATGAGCAGTATTCCTTATGCGAAGAAAAGGAAATTTCTTTAAAAAATAAAATAAAATAAAGACACAAATAACAGATGGGTGGATCTGATTATGATTTATCATGATTTCACAAAACAGAAAAACAAAATAATGAGGAAAAACGTGTAATCAGTTCAGTACATCTAACATTAACTGAGTCTCAACAGATTAGCATAATTATTCGACTGGTATGCCAATTAGGCAGTTTTAGAGAGTTTAATGTCAGATGTTAAATATGCAATGAGACTATAACTGTAACTAGAGCCTGACCACCATTTCAGAAAGGTAACCCTCCACTGAGGCAGTAATTACCTTTAAGGGAATAATGTTGTATTTTGCAGATATTCATTTGGTTTTCTTTGCCATCTTAATATACTTGACATAATTTTAAGTACAATTTTTTATTTATGTGGATTAATTACAAACAAAGGCAGTAGAATTTTAAGTACAGGTTTAAAGATAAAATACATTTTATGAAAGTTTGACCTTATTTGACCTTGGAGGAGAGCTCAGAGGTCAAATGAGGTCAAACGTGACAGGATATTTTTAAAGGTTACAAAAAACATAACCTCCTTGGCAGAGGTAAAGATATAAATTATGTCATCACATAGTGTGTCTAGAGCAGCTGTTGCTCTGTTGTTACTGTACACTGTTGTAGCAGCGTGTGCATCAGGGCTAAGCAAATGGTGCAGGAGAGAAACCTGTTTGCAAATTTCCAAGGGACCAAGGGAAAACCCTTAGCAAACACAGGTGTAACCCATAACATATCCTGCATAATAACAGCACGTACTGCATTTACACCTAAATGTCACAGATCTATAATTATTCTTAGTAGTTACACCTGTATCTTGCTCCAGTTGCTGGAGGTTGTGTTCATGGTTTGTGAAATCTGAGCATTCAGAAAATATTCACTTGCGAGGTCGAGAATATCACAAGAAAGAAGCTGGGGGCGTTCCTAATTATTTCCCTTGTGAACGTGGCAAGCACGACCCCATTTGGAGGCGCCATATTTCGACTTACATGCCTACAAGTGAGGTCTATAATTTACCATTTGGACTGCAGGCGGAAACATTTAAATGTGCACATACAACTGGCATTATTCTATTTGATTATTAAGTTAATGGATTCTTTTTTATGATGAATTTCTGTATTTATAACTTTTTGACATCATTTTGAAGGCTATTTTCTTGGTAATAATGATGATAATGTTGCATAATGTGATGCATAATGCATATTATTCCCATAAACACCATCAGAAGTTGAGACATCTTTACTAAAGCAGAACTGCTCGACGAAACAAAAGTTTTGAAATTCTGACTTTTAATGAGAGTAAATACATCCAGCGATGCTTACGAGACAAAATATCGTAACTATAACTGCACTCTTGAGACGTGCACTCTGCACGACTTCTGAAAGCGCCCTCTGGCATCTGGCGTCGTGTGACCATAAAAATATGGCCTCCTTCAAAGCAGTTTTGGTTAGAGGAGCTGACTGTTCACATAACATCTAATATAGCATCTCTGACATCGAAATTTGCAGTTCAACAGTAAAATCAATGCTATTTGTTTTATCAGCGAGTGGCTGTAATAAAAATCTAAAAAAGTACAGTAAATTGTGCGCTGACATCGTGTTGGCCATAAAATTGCCAAATAGTATAAACAGCAGAATAACTTAGCAACAATTTGCAAAGTCTAAAGCCAAGTGCATGACACACACACGCACTGATGTGTGATATTTGTCTCATATAGGCAATTAAAATGTGTAGACGAGTGTTGTAATGAATGATTCGCTGTTGTCAGGCAGATAATGTGTGTGGCTGAACTCCAAGATGTGATGTATGCACATAATAAATGGCTTTGGGGTTTGAAAGGGAGCATGTTGTAACACTCCACACATCACAGAGCATCAGCACTCGCTGATGACTTGAGGCGTGATCAATAGCTCCCCAGTGAAAAACAAAAAACAGCTGAGTTCCAACACAAATACTCCCCATCAGAATATGCGATGAAATCCGTCGAGAAAGCCCAAACACGACGGCACGTTCGCTCGGGAGGATATTCGTGTGCCGCCGAAATCGGCGCGTAACAAAGATTTACGGGACAACACCTGGGGACCAATCGTTTCGTAAATGACAACAAGCAAGCGCTGAAACAATCAATGAGGACCCCCACTCTAACTGCACTTCCTTGTTCTCTTGATTTTACCTTTGACTCAGTCTGTCATCACCCTCTTCATTTGACTCATTTTAATCACGTATTTGGGAATGAAACGCTTTGAAAAATTGACAGCATCATTACTTAGTCCATTATGGCCCAGAAGAAAGACCCCGCAAGACTTGCGCTCTCTCTCATGCTGTTTGAAGTCCAGATGGTGTGTATGTTCCTTTATAAAAGACACAATTATTCAGGAAAATAATACCCATAAAATGAGTTTTAAGGAGGAGCAGGTGGAAAAAAATATGAACGATGGGTTTTGCATAGAACAAACATTTTTGATGTTTGCAGGAAAGAGAAAAAAAATGCAAGGCTTCCAATTAATTTATAATGCTGGCCCTAGTTTTTGAAGTCAAACTCTTACTAATGTTTAACAATTGAAAAGCCTCACAGACAGACAAATAAATGAAAATGAGCGTTAGGAACAATACCCCACACAAAAACACATTGAAAGGTTTTGCTATATAATACAATGATTTTCTGTATTCTTTTATTAAAGATGTTTTCTTGTGTAGAGGCTACAAAACAGTGACTAAGTTGTTTTGGGGAAAAAAGATTCCCATGAAGGTAAAGGAACGCGCAATTACTGATTTTGATTTCCTGCCTAGAGTAACTTTTAGTGACCAAGTTTAAAATACATTTGTATTTCCTTTGGTTTATAGCCTTCATGGGTAGATGTACAGAGGCGGGGGGCATTTCTGGAGTCTCCAGAAGGGAAGCAAGAAAGGCCACGACATCAGGATTTGTGTACGTTAGAGCTGGTGATGGATCCCCAAACTATAAAACTACTTAGTCCTTTGGGGCGCATTAATCAGCTAACAGAACAATACCGAACAGGCTTTTGGGCAAACATGTTTCACCAGCAAGATATTTCATCAACTTGGCCAAATTGGAAAGAAGCAGTTTATTCTTTAACAAGAACAGCAACATTCAGACCTGCTTTTTTCTTTGAATTTTTTTCTCTTGAGAAATCCAATGAATGGAAGGGACTGATGAGTAAACATGTAAGCAATGACAGCCACTGCCGTATGATCGTCCTTCACACTGATGCAGCCCCCATAACAGCTTTTATTATGAGTAGCGACTACACAGTGGAAGAAGCCAGAGTTTCTTGGATGCTAAACTCTGGTGGGATGAGGACAATGTGTCCCTGTGTGAGTTTTTGAGCTCTTCCCTCCAACCACTGCTACGACTCACTGGCTCTGCTTCTCAAACGCAAGCCAAGAGACAGGAATGCTATTTATTAGTGTCCCACCACATCAAGGGGATGAGCGGGTATTACTCACCCTGAGTGTGTGACAGACATTAGCTGTTCTCTGTCCTTGCCAACTTTTTTAGTTGAAACTGTCCTTCCACTGATTCAAAGAAGTCTAAGAGAACGTGAGAAGAGGTAGGCAGGAAAAAAAAACAGTGGCCTGAGCCCTGTTGCCACAGCAGGCATTTATTGACATGTCACTTGATGATATTATTGTCCATTGCTGCCTGGGTGGGGCGGTCGGTAGCGCATCCTGCAAGGAATTGCTGCAAAAATTAAAGTTTTTTCTGCTAAATTCAACCCTTATTTCACAACATTGTATTTATTTAAAAGGATACATATAAACAGCCACATGATAAAGTGATAATATCAGTGTGGCAGAGTTCTAAGTGGAAAACCGGCTTTGGCGCTGCAATTAACATACTGATTATTATGTTTAATAATGAGTATTTATAGAAAAAGCTTATTTTTTATTACATATCTGCTGATAGCCTGCCAGCTCGCTGTCCTTTTAAAAGCACATCTGTGGATCTGTTCTCGCACAGGAAGTCAAACCAGCTCATATCCCCCTGCTAGTTTCGGAAGACCCACAACCCGGTTATCCATCTTTCAGAGGCCTGAGTGAAAAATCCTGATTTCTGACGCTTTAACATCTGACATTAAGCAGGCATCTGATGTCTGCTTAAAATGCTGCAGGAGCAAACAGGAACTGAGAATATGAAATGAGGAGTGGGGAAGTTTTTTTTTTTTGTCACCTACTGAGATTGTGTGACTGACATTAGCTGAGATTGAGATTTGTCAAACTGCACGTCATTTTGACACGAGTAGGGCGACATGCTATCAGTGGAGACATCCTGTGGTGACGGCATCTCAAGAAATTGGATCCCCCCCCCCCACTCGTTTTATATAGTTTCCAGTCTTAAAAGATATTGCAATAACTTAGCTATTATAGAGGTATACTGGTATGGCTGTAAGATGAACGGATCGATAAAAATTTGTCAAATTGAGGAGGCTCAGGAGTATATTACTTCTTTAAGTATAATATTGCTCTTGTTTCTCAATAGAAATTGGCTTTTATCAGTTATAAGTATAAACTATTTTATTCTTTTACATTTAAAGTTATTGCTGTTTGTGAGGACCAAATAAAATATAAAATAGTCTAGGTTTGATTTCCTTGCCATTCACCCCGTGTCTGGTACCATGAGTGACCAGAGTTGGTGTGAGGAAATTCGGTCCACAAATGCAACAAAAGTCTCTCTGGACTCCCATCGTCAGCTAACGGCCAATATACAAAATTCTCTACATGCTGCCAGTGTTCATTTCATCAGGAAGCCTGAAGAGTCAAACACAAACCCCAGTTGGAGGCTGATTTGTCGAATGGCGTCCCACAGAGCTCCAATCTAGCCCAGGCTGGAGGGAGGCAAAGACAGTGCGTGAGGGGTCTGAGATGAAGCCCTGTTGCTCTGGGTAAATGGTGACCACAGTCTTCTCAGCTGTCAGGGATATCCATTAATATAGACCCAAATGTCATACACTCATTGTGGCTGGCCATGCTGCAATAAGAGAACAATCGCTGTTTTCCGGAGGGAGATAGCTACCTGTGGTGAAAGCAGAATGGCAGGCAAACATTCACTTTGGTGGGAGTATGGGGCGCTTTACAGGGCGTCCACAATTATATAAAACACGATTTCAAACTGTGGTTGTGGAATAAAAGCTAGGCACTCAACAGCACTGATTTCTTCCCCTTTGCGTAGATACCTGTGGCTTTTTGGGATTTGGGGTCTTTACACTTTCCGCGAAGCCTGCTGCGATAAAAAGTGAGTCCAAATAAACCGGAATATCATTTGAAGTTGGGACAGTGTCGTTCTGCGTTTTGTTTATTCAGTTTTTTACAAACTTTTTCGTCTCGCGGAACAACGCTTCAAAATGTATTTTCATTCAAATAGCAGTCTCTACGATCTTCTGTGTTCTCGCACTGAATATACAGTTTCTGAAATTATTCACACCCCACGTCAATATCTGTCTTGCTTCAAATAAAAAAGTATCTTAACCTGCTGTGCTTTTGAAACCCCAGGAAAACGTCAATGAGCAAAACACAAAATGGTTGTCCATGGGAGACCGGTGGGTCAGCGCGAGCGCGTGTGTGTGTGCAAGAACGTGGATCAGTGGAGACCCCCTACCTGGGCATCGCGCTTCCTCCACTCCTGGGTGTGCTGCTGGTGCTGTTCTAGGGCGGCCCTGGCCTCCCTCTCCAGGCTGCTCACCTCCCGCTGGCGCTCCTGGACCAGGCTGTCCTTTTCCGCGCTGTGCTGCTGCTGTAGCCGCGTCCTCTCCTGCTCGTGCTGCATGCGCTGCTCAGCCATCTGATTGGACAAGCAGGCAAAGAGAGACTTCATCAGCCAACACATACTCAGAGCAACCCTGTCGTCATGACAACTTGTCCATCCACTGATCCATCCATCCTTTCTTCGTCCTATTCCGTCAACACTTTTCCTCCACCCTAGAACCCTCGTGTGCCAAACCAATTTGGCGAAAATTGGTAGGAAAGTGCGGGGGGAAAAGAATTTTTTAAAAAAAAAAGCGAGAAAAGTTTTGCCGCTTCCTCACGTCGTCGGAGGACGACATGTGATGTGTTTACATCTGGCTCGCTCCCCCGCCCTCCCACCTCTCCTGCCAATTGTACAGACTGGTCCTCCATGTCCCACTCCTCTCTCTCTTCAAATCTGTCCCCCTCGCCTTATTCTGGGATCGGCATATAAAAGAGCCGCGGGTTTGGGCTATGCAAGCAAGCTGGTAGGGGTTAGCCATCTGGCTGCAGTAACTACCCAATGCCCCATGCTATGCGCCTGACAGCATGTGAAAATCGGCTTAGGCAACGACTATGATGATTATTATAAATCCAAATTAGAAAAAAAAATGGGAGAGGGAGGCGAGGACAGCAGGTTTGAGATGAAACGAGAAGGTGCTAAAATGTTCTTGATACTGTATTATACTCTACGAATTAATGTGACTGATAGCAAATGCGCATATTAATCAATATCAATTTTCATTTTCTTAAAATATATACGTTTATGCTACCAGAATGTGACTGAGGCTTGTGCTGCTAACGCAGTCAAAGTGTAGTAAGAACCTGTACGAACCATTCAATAAGAAGGCGTGGTTAGAGTTTAAAAACACCACGGCATAGTCTTTAGTCCCAACAGAGCTGCAAGCTGCTACACACAATACAGTAGAGCAAAATAAAACACTTCTAATGGGACGCAAAGCCCCAATTTTTCAGGGCTTAATCATCCTGTCAGCTGAAGCAAGTTTGTATTCCATCCCGGCTGCGAGCGGAGTCACCTGCTGAGAGGTGAGCCATGCCAGTGAAGCTCCCAGCCCCAAGCCCCCAAGCCTTTCCCAGGCTCTGTTCCGTTCCCACTCCCCCATGGCGGGGAGACAAGTGACCCCCACACCATCCCACCGTGCAGGCCCAGCCGGAGCCCTGAAAGGACAGCAGGGGCCTGGGGCCCATTTGCCTCCCTGCTTTGAAGCTAATCCCCTGCACATTGTGCATGACGGCACCCTACCTGGCCTGCCAGAGAAGCGGAGATCAACGGCCTCTGTGCCCGCTGCCTGCTCTATCCATGGCTATATCTTCCAATGCTGCCTGCTATTCAGAGCAGGTGATGAATGAGGGGCTATCTACAGGAAGCCGGATTCCGTCCCTGGCACTAAGAGCAGGGCCACAATAGAAACTTCATTTAGACAGCCAACAATTTATTCCTCTACTTTTGGGAGAACTTTGCCCTCAGCACACAGCAATGGAAGGATATATAGCTGAATAAAAGCATATTTTATCTAAGTCTTAGTTGATGCCATGGCACAAGTAAACACTGACACACACCCTAAGGATAACTCACACATGCGCCATTTTTCAGAACAGACCAGGACAGCAGGCAAACACCACACTGAACAGCCGCAACATGTTGCACATGCTGCCACTGATGATGTCTACAGAAAATTCCAGTGACAGTTTGCACCGCCTTCACCTCCTTTCCCATTACACAAAATAACACATGCAAATCAGACCCCCAGCTAGAATACGCTGTCCTATACGAAGAGTCCGAATCATACAGCAGTACATCTTAGAGCTGAGGGATTGAGCAGCACGCATTTGCTTCGAGAACTCCCCAGCAGGACATGCGGTAAAAGAAAGTGGTGGAGGACGTCCTGACTTACTGTTCCTTTCTGCTCAGACTCTCGGCCCATGGGGGGGTTTGGAGGAACGAGGGGCTCTCGGGTGAAACAAGGATAAAGAATTGGACAAGATTGTGGGAAAAAAAAATTAGAAAAAGAAAAACACGGAGAGGAGATGACAGACAGCAGACATAGCAAGGAGCCTGGCTGTGACATCACGTAGCGCCACTGTGGACTAGAGGATGCTGGATGCTGTGGTTCTTAAAGGGACCGGCATGGTACTTACGAGGGAAGACTGAAATGGGTATAGCACAGCTGGGTGCCGTAGATACAGAGTGAGTCGGGTGTTACTGCACAGCACGACTCCTGTCAGCCTGGACTGACATGGTTTTGTGTATGTGTGTGTGTGTGTGCGCGCTGCATGCCTTGAAGCAGGACAGTGAGGTAATAGGCTTCTTTCAACTCATGGGAGGGAAATCTGAAATGTTTGGGAAGACGGAGGGAAGAGGAGGGAGTAGAGCAGAGTAGAACAGAAGGCCTGTCTGCTCTCAGCAGGGGAGAATGGGGTGCATGAAAGAGGGTGGAGAGAGACTTAAAAAAAACACCTTCAATTTCACTGCAGGTTTGTACTGCAACTGGCCACTTTACTTATTGCTGATAGTCTTGTATGTCTATTGTTAGGTCCATAAGTATTTTGGACATGTAATTTTGCCTCTGTACACAGTGGATTTTAAATCAAGATGCGACAGAAGTGCAGATTTTTAGCTTTAATTCAAGGGGTTTAACAAAAGTATTGCATTATCTGCTTAAGAATTACAGCCATTTTTATGAATAGTCCTCCATTTTTAGAGGCTTAAAAATAATTCATTGCCAGGCAAGGCCTGTTCCCTCATTACTCTAAGACAAATTAAGCAGATGGAATTGAACTTGCATTCAGGAGCTGTTCACTGGAACTCTCAATATTACATCCAAAGTGATGTCGATGCAAATTAAGGAGGCCATCAGTTTGTAAGCCCCCAGAAAACCTTTGACGAGATAGCAAAAACTGCAGAAGGGGTCAAATCAACAATCAGAAAGAAAGAATGCACTGGCCAGCACAGCAACACCAGAAGACCACAGAAGACCAATAAAGGGTTAGGGTTAGGGGTTATTGCTAAATTCTCTCTTTGATAAGGAAAAACCCTTCACAATATCTAATCAAGAACACTCTTGAAAAGGTACATAGATCATTGTTGAAATCTACAACAAGGATTTAGAAAAAGGTGCAAACCGCTGGCTACACTGAAGAACAAGAAGGCTAGAAGCATCTAAAAAAAGCCCGCACACTTCTGGGAAAAAAATATTCCTTGGACAGATGAAACCAAGATTAAAGTGTAGCAGAATGGGACGAGAAAAGTATGGAGAAGGAGAGAAACAGATCATGATCAGAAGCATACCACGTTATCTGTCAAAGATGGTGGAGGCAGTGATATAGCATGGGCATGTATGACCATGTATAAGGATGTATGCCAGTGGAACTAGGTCACTAGTGTTTATTGATGATGTGACTGCTGAAAGAAGTAGCAGGAGAAATGAATCTGAAGATTCGGTCAAATGCTGCAACACTGATTAGGAGTGCTTCACACTGCAAATAGTGACACAAAGCATACTGCAAAAGCAATCCAAGAGTTTCTCAAGGCAAAGAAATTTGGTATTTTTCAATGGCCAAGTCACCTGATCTTAACAAACAGAGCATACTTTTCAGTTACTGAAGACAAAACTGAAGGCAGAAAGAGCCACAAACAAGCAGCAACTGAACGTGGCTGAGGTAAAGGCCCGGCGGAGCATCTCAAGGGAGGAAACACAGCAGTTGGTGATGTTCATGAGCACTTTGCATCAAAGTATTTAAAACAATCTTTATATTTAAAATTGTGTTTTGAGAAAGTGGAGGACTGTGTATTTAAATGGATGTATATAAATGGCTGTAATTCCTAAACAGTTAAAGCCATTGAATTAAAGCTGAAAGTCTGCGTTTGAATCACATTTTGTCTGATTTCAAATTGAGATGTAAAAAGTGTTTAGAATCATCAGTTGAATCTGATAAAAAAAAACCCCAAACTAAAAAATTCTTACCCCAAAATAACTTTTTTTACAAGCCCTTTTGTTTCTCCTGGATTATATACTTTTCCTGCATTGTTGCAGTTGCACCACTCGGCTGATACAATACTGCTGATTGACTGACACAATAAACCAGCCTCCTTTAGTATTTATTGTTCCAACCTAACAACTGAAGAAAGAGCCTGTTCTAAACTCTCAAGGTCATGATGAGCTATTTAATCTTCATACGTCTCCCAGACTGTAAGAGACTCTAAGCGCTCTGTCAGGAACCATGATGTCTGGCTGCCTTGAGGGTCAAGTGGAAAACAACTCCTGCACACGCAGATCGCCCCTGAAGCTACACTTGAGGAAACGTTCTTTTGTGAACGTCTGAGTGAACTACCTTGACCCCATCAAGCATGTGAAACCAGCCTTTCTACAGTGAAAATGTGATATATGCACATACAGACATGAGAGAGAATGTGTATATATATATATATATATATATATATATATATATAATGCATGCGTAACATTAAACAGCTGGCCTCAGAGTAGCTCATGAATAATAACATGTCTAGGTGTGAAAGCACTTCCTCTGTTTTTTTTTTTTAAACTTCTGTGTAGCAAATGTCCCCAGCTCTCACATCAAAATCATCACAGTGACAGGTCCATTGTTTTCATGTATTTTTTATCTTTAAGACAAAAGCCTTTCTGATGTGCTGCTAACCCTATGTGGCTGTCTTCAACTGTCAACTGCACCCCCACTCAGTGCAGCAGTGGCTGATAATCACCACTTCAATATTTTCTATAAATCTTTGATCCTTTACCTGTTTTTCACATGAGATGGAACTTGTGACTTCTCAGAACAATACGCTGTAGCTGGCATGATAAATCTTAGCATTTACTGGCTCGTTACATGGGGATGACAGCGTCTTTTGGATGCAAATACAATCTGTTTAATGGTTTAACCGGCAGTGTCTATTTATATGACAATTTATCCTCGCAGCAGAGAGTGAAGCACTTTATTTCCCAGCCCTTTATTCCGTTTGGTTTCCGGTGGATGTTTTGAAAAACATTTCAACACAATATAGTCATTATATTTAAGTGGGTTTAAAGTATGCTTTTTAAAAAAAAAAAAAGCCATTCTAATTACAAACCTAACTGTTCAGCCATGGAGCAAATCGATAATGGAGCCCAGTTTCTCCGTTCCTTAGATATAACACTGGCCTCATATCCCCCATTTACAACGATCTTGAGCAAATTACACGCAACGTAAACTCCATCTGGCCTGGAAATGAGTGTAAGCATGCTTATTAACACAAAGGTTGAGTGCTATTTTGGTGCCTGGAAAGCAATCACGTTGTGGATACAGATGGGAAAAGGAGATGTTACAGCAGTTAGTAATATACATGCCCAAGACAAGACATGGTCATAAAGTGTCATATGGAGCAATCTACATAATTTATTTTTTTGTTACAGTAACAGAAACATAAACAATGCTCTCTGCCTCCTACTATGAGACCAGCAGCCAACAATAATATTGGTTCCTGCGGTTTAATTGAATCCGATGCGTCTCTATCAGCGAGCCAGATTTCAATGGGTTGTGAAAATGGTTTCTTGACTCTTAATTGAAGAAGAGTGAAGGAGATGGGGTGATAAGGGGGCTACACATCTTCTATGCAGATTGCATGACTTTTCAGTTGGCAATGTTTAAGATATTTATTGAGCCGGAATCTAAGCTTAATCTAAACCATGTCCCTTATCATGAGAAATTAATCAGGCGGAACAGATGGGGAGGAATAACAAGACTATTCCAAATGGATGTCAGTCCCCTTTAGCTGCCTCCGATAGGCCGAGTGTTCACTGATAATAGAGTAAAGATAACACGATGATGATGGCGATGATGAAGACAAGATGAGCACAGACGCAAAGAACAATTGCAGAGCGAGTTACAGACCTGCTGCTCGAACCTCTGTCTGAGGCCGTCAAGTTGCTGAGAGAATTCTTTGGCCTGGTTCTCCCTGAGGGATCTGGAGCGGATCAGGTCCTCCTCTACCTTCTCCATCTGGAGGAATTAGAAGAACTCAGCACGTAAGTTCACAAGCACACAGTCATGCTGTTACAATCCATAAATAATATCCTCCTCAAATTTGAATATTTCAAAAGACTGGATGTATATCTGCAGAATCACAAGTACAATAAATCTCTGATGCCAAACTACCAGAAAATCACGAATGTGCAGCAAAGTGCTGGTGCAGGAATATTTTACTTTTGAGATTAATGAACTGCCACTGGGAAAGAACACATTAAATTCATGAGCTGTTGCTGTAATGACGCAGCACATCGATATACTAATCTAGTCAAAGTAAAATCTAAATCATTTGCGCTGTTATGTGTAGTTTACATCAAAATTTATAAGCCTTTGTCTCTGTGATTTTGTGGAAAAAGGGATTCAGCAATATTTACCCTATCTATCCTAACTCTACTTCCTCGCACCCTACCGTTTTCAGATTTTCTGTTCAGGTGACGGTAATCAACAACAATTGGAAATGCAATTTACTCAAACGCCTCTGTATTTGGGCTATGCTCTGTGTAACGCTCAGGAAATGCTAAATGTGTTTTGATTAATCCATTTAAAATGCCAAAGTCTCCTTTGAACTATGCGCTCAACAGAGATTTGATTCCGTATGGTGGTTCTTCTTCTTTTTTTCCCCCAACCAAAATAGGGCAGAATCTTTCCTTTAAAGTGGGGTCTTAAAGTGAGATGTTGATTTTAAAATGAGAGACCGACATACAGACAGACAGAGGAAGAGGGTGATACAGATAATCCATTTAGATATAACTCCATCTGCAGACAGAGAGGGCGAGAAAATGACGAGAGGAATGATGGAAGGAAGGGGGGGGGGGGGAAGAGAGTAAAAACTTCTTTTGAAGTTCTTTCTGCAACATTAAAGCCTTAGCGGGAGAATGTGATGCAGCGATGCACGAGTGGGGTGGGGAGGAAAAGAAGAGGAAAGAGGGAGAGAGGATGACAGGGATGCAGAAGAGACTGCTCCCCTCTCCCATGGCTTTGATGTGGGCTGAGGATAAAGTCAGATTGGAGATCGGGATGCCAAGGGCTCAATGGGAAAAGAAAGAATGAGCAAGAGGATGGAAGGATGAGAACATCAGAAAAGAGCAGCAGGAGGACGAAGTACACCAATACAGTCAGGAAAAAGAATGTAAAAAGAAGACATAACTCGCCACACATGTGGACCTGAATTCAAGTAGCAAGAACAAGGAAAAAAAAAAGGCAAACAAAAGTTCTGTCTTCCTGTGCAAATATTTAAAAATATTCAGTGTTGTGGCGCCAATCCAAAAAAGTATACTCGGCAATAACACACAACTCACAAGACAGAGTGATATTTTTCCTAGAAGGTCCCAGTTTTTACAACCCTGAATGTGTTTTATTCCTTGAATGCCATCTTTGTTTTTTGGGTGCCAACTCTTTTCTGCTCAGATGCAAGCAGTACAATTTCTTTCTTCTTCTACTTTTTTCTTTTTTTTTTTTTTAAATATAAGACAGGCTGGGGAAACAACGGTTGCTCTGTTTGCCCACAAATTTCCAAGACTCCCACTCAGACATAATAATGATAAGCCATAAAAAAACAAAAAAACAAAACTAATCAGCAACTAAAACTTTACCATCTCTAACATTAGGCCGTATAAAACATTTAGGACCACACTCAGCGCAGCCTGGTCAATACGGCACACACGCAGTATAGCCAGAAATGCTTAACAAAAGCGCCTATAGCTAAACTGACTTGTAAAACAGCATCAGGAGTTTTAAGCCGAGTGCATATCGATTGGAGATCTCTCCCAATAAGCGCCAGCCCACGCAGTGAGGAGCGCTGATTGTGAGGCAGGCCCAACGTACTAATTAGTCCGCTTGCTTAATGCGGCGTGACCTGCTCTCCGCTGGAACCTGACCAGCCTACGCCACGCCCACTGACAAGAAGTGAGTTCGCTGTGCGATAGCAGAGAAATGAATACACCTGCTTAATGAACAGGATTACAAATAATTACATTCATTTGGAATGACTGGGTGACTGAAAAAGGCCTGAGGAGGATAATGTTCTTGGCTCTTGCATATAGATTTTCCAGTGTAAGAGCAAAGGTGCTAGAAAATGATCCCTTGCAGAATATGTTCTCTGTGGTTAGGCTGTGCCTCTGCAAATATAAAGAGTGTGTGTGTGTGCATTGTTTTGGTTATTGCCAGTCAGACAGCTCACTCCGTTTGCGGTACAGCAAACCTGACACAGGGTTACTGTTAAAGTGCGTGTACATGTGCAAACACTAATCTGTTCTGGCACATAACAGGAAACACAAACATTGCACAAGTGTAAAGTGCAGTCTTCGCATGAATATGAATGTATGCATGTAACAGAAAACAGGTGTGCACAGACACCAATTTGTGTCGACTAACATACATTGTGATTTCAGTGTGTAGCGCTCGTTATGCATTGATGTGTGTATCGGACCTGGAGTTTCATGTCTGCGTAGGCCTTCTCAGAACTGAGCTCCACCTGTTTTTTGAACTGCTCCAGTGCCATATCTGCCTGCTGGATGTGCTGTCTTTGGCTCTCCCTGGCTCTGTCCAGCTGGCTCTCCATCTCCCTTCAAACCAAACACACACACACGCGCACAAAAAATGAATACAGTATGTAGCCATAGAAACACAAGAAATCCAGAAATAGTTAAGAAAGTAAACTTTATTTTTGTAGAACTTTTCAAAAACAGTAGTTACATAGTAAAAGGGAAAGAACTAAGATAGTTTGTGTAGAAACATAAATCAAAGGCGAGAAGCTGAAAATCATCAGTGCTCTTTCTGCACACGCTCTGTGAGGCTCGGTTAAATGTGGTGCTTTATCTTGACATCAGAGTAAAATATTCGACATACAACAAGTTTCTTGTTCCATGCTCAGCAACATGCTCACAGATTTTCCATCATTTATTATTGTACTTTTTTTGCATAAAGTATCACCTCGCCCATCGGAGTGTGTGTCTACGTCTTCCATGCAGGTATGCCGATCCTACTGCTGGCAAATGTCAGGTCACAGGCTTGCAAGTGGAGAGGGACTGACAGGCATACTGAGAGGGAAAGCCTCATACTGAGAACTGTCAGAGCCCAGCCGCAACATCATATACAATGTAGCTGTCAAACTGAACGCACAGATGGTAGGTGGAGAAGGGAGTGTGTCTGGGTGGATGGATACAGGGTAGAAAGAATGACAGCGCTAGAAGCCAGGGAAGGGTGAGAAGGTGTCATTTTTGTGAACCACTTTCAACTTTCTGTCCATCCATCCATTAACAATACTCGCTTATCCTTTGAGGGTCACGTGGGGGGGAGAGCTGGGCAGGAGACATGTGACACCGTGAACAGGCTGTCAATCAATCACAAGACTGACAACATAGACAACGTTCCCATTGACATTCGAACCCATGGATGCAATTTAACTGAAATTCTTTTGGAAACAGGTTAAACTTCTGGCACTAAGGCAACTGTGAATTTGCTCCTCCCTGCAAATTTGTACACTATATTGCCAAAAGTATTTGCTCATCAGCCTTCACACGCACATGAACTAGAGTGACATCCTATTTTTAATCCATAGGGTTTAATATGATGTTGGCCCACCCTTTGCAGCTGTAACAGTTTCATCTGGGAAGGCTTTCCACAAGGTTTAGGAGTGTGCTTATGGGAATCTTTGACCATTCTTCCAGAAGCTCATTTGTAAGGTCAGACACTGATGTTGGACAAAAAGGTCTGGCTCGCAGTCGCCACTCTAATTCATCCCAAAGGCGTTCTATCGGGTTGATGTGGATGAGGTCACTCATCCATGTCTTTATGGACCTTGCTTTGTGCACTGGTGTGCAGTCATATTGGAACAGGAAGGGGCCATCCCCAAACTGTTGCCACAAAGTTGGGAGCATGAAATTGTCCAAAATATCTCGGTATGCTGAAGCATTAAGAGTTTCTTTCACTGGAAACCCCACACCATAATCCGCCCTCCACCAAACTTTACACTTGGCACAATGCAGTCAGACAAGTACCGTTCTCCTGGCAACCAACAAACCCAGACTCATCCATCAGATTGCCAGTACGAGAAGCATGACTCATCACTCCAGAGAACACGTCTCCACTGCTCTAGCGTCCAGTGGTGACGTGCTTTACACCACTGCATCTGACACTTTGCATTGCGCTTGGTGAAGTAAGGCTTGGATGCAGCTGCTCGGCCATGGAAACCCATTCCACGAAGCTCTCTGTGCTCTGTTCTCGAGCTAATCTGAAGGCCACATGAAGTTTGGAGGTCTGTAGCGATTGACTCTGCAGAAAGTTGGCGACCTCTGCGCAGCATGCATCCCACCATCCGCTGACCCTGCTCTGTGATTTGATGTGGCCTACCACTTTTTGGCTGAGTTGCTGTTGTTCCCAATCACTTCCACTTTGTTATAATACCACAAACAGCTGACTGTGAAATATTTAGTAATGAGGAGATTTCATGACTGGACTTGTTGCACAGATTGCATCCTATCACGGTACCACGCTGAAGACGACTAAAAAATTTAAAATAAGTATCTGGCAGACTAGTTGACAGACATTTGCTATTATAATACCATTCCAGACTCAATACTGTGAATAGAAAACTCTGTTGTCACACACAACTTCAACTCAGACTCAGACTATGAACAATAATGTCAAAAAGCACGCACATCTGTTCTGCCAGCTCCAAGTGTTTGTCACATGATCCCCATACTGGATCTGAAGTTTTAGAATTTGGCAGAATCTCAAATCTCTTGCATGACACTTCTTGAAGAAACCATGTTGACAAAATCCAACCCTAAAAAACCTGGAAAATATTATCCCCTCATACTTGTATAATGTTTTTATTTTAATGGCACCACACATGCTCCTCGCACGTGCAGTGAGAAATATAGTCTGGATAAATAACTTAAGAAATGTGTGCCCAGGTTTTAAAAAAAAGATCAAAATCATTTAATGGCAGCATCTGCTACTCGTGTATGGTGCACAAATGGTATTTAGCTGAAAACAGAACTGCGTAAACTGATTCGATTTTCACAGAAGTATTTGTAAATGTGCAACTGTTCTCTTTTTTTTTTTTTTAAAAGAAGGAAAGCAACAACACTGTAGCCACTATTTCAACCCTCCAAGACCCTTTATCTGATTAAAGCGGAAAGAACACAATATCACGGGGACAATTTGACTGACTGTACACTTTTTTCCTTTACAGTGTGTGCCATATGCAGTACTTTGTGTATATGTGTGTGTGTGTGTGTCGTTGTGTGTTTTTGTACTCCCTTGTAAATTGCTACTCTAACAGGGTATGGATAATTATTCCCCCTGGACAGACAAGCAGCAGGAAGAATGAATTTCTGGCCAGTGGGACTTTAAACCAATTAGAAGTAAAACTATTACTAAATTACAACAGGCACACATTGGGTGGTGGTGGGGGGGGGAGGCACTATTCTCCATGCATTTATCTGTATTTCACAAAGCAGGAAGGTTGTCAAGTGGTGTTTAGAAAAGCAGCATCTGTGCGCAACTTTAAAAAAAATTGGAGTATATCTAAAGAGAAACATACAGTCTTTGCAAAGATTGCAGCGGTTAATCTCCTCCATTAATCAAAGAAACAACTTTAGGTGTTTATAAAGAGAATTGAAACGGAGGCGATAAAAACCAGCAAACAGAGAAAGAGGCAATAAAAAATAGCAGAGAACAAAAGCAGAGGATTGAGAAAGGAATGTGCAAGCTTTCTCTCCTCTTTATAGTGTTCTGTCTCTTTGTAATTTTGGTTTCTCTCATGTTGGACATCAAACGACAAAGAGACTCTTTTTTTTTTTTTTTTTACTCTCTCTTTCCCAGTTTTGTGTACTCTGTAATTATTAATCAGTCTCGTTGCACGACTGCCTTCCGGACTCAGACAGACACAAAAGGATATGTGGGGAGACTAAGATGGAAAAAGAAAGAAGGAGGAAAGAGAGAGGAAGATGGAAAAAAGGATGTCACAGAAATAGCAAGTTTTTTAAACTTCCAAGGCAGAGCAAAAATGAATTGGGTGTGTGTCTCGCTTGAGAGACGATGGAGCCCACGCGTGTGACAGAGAGAGAGAGAGCGCGTGTGTGTGTGTGTGTATGGGTGTGTGCATGTGTGTGTACACGGGTCTTTGTTCATGAGCCACAATCCCAAACTCTCTGTGTGACTGACAACTCTACTCAAGGAATGCACTATGACTAAGTTGGAGCTGGCTGCTGGGCCTATACCTCTGAGGATACACAGGGAAAAAAAAAAACTAAAAAAAAATCTGACTGCAGCTAACTTCAAGTATGTGACAGATTGAAACATATTACGCTCTTAAGCTGAGGAGAGCAGGTGAACACTTGGCGTCTTCAGGGATTCTTGGGAGAATAGCTACGTGTGTGTGCGTGTGAATGTGTGTGGTCACTACAGTTGTAGACAGCGTGTCACCATCAATAACAGAGCAACGAGGGTGAGATGAGAGGACAGCGAAAAAGAGTCAGGGAGGCCTGGCAGGGAGAAATAGAGAGGGAAAGGAAGGAGAGGGGTGCCAGCGCCAGGGCGGCCTGTTGGCTTTAAATGGAGCTCTGGTCAGAAAAGTGGAAGGAGAGGAGGCTCAAATTAAAGATGTGCCATTTCTAAAGAGGAAGTCCTCTTATCCCTCAATCCTAAACGGCTGTTTAAAGGGGAGGAAGAGAGGGCGGCGAAGAGAGGAGTGTTTGTACTAGAGAGGGTGAAGGAGCTTCCGCCATCCAGCCGCCTGGCAGACAGGAGGGGTGCGGGGATGCCGGCATTTTCCGGACTCCTCTGACCACACAGTGCCACATGCCGCCTGTGTGAGTGTGCAGCACATGGCGGATATACAAGGAAGTTACTGTATATAGGAGCTCACATGCAGTCAACACAAAAGCACACACTGAAGTCTGTGCACAAAGACGAAACTCTTAATTGCTTATGCAAATATTCTTTTCATGTAAGCAGAGTATTTAAGAATTGTATGGGCTGTGATGTGGGTGGAGCAGCACATGGAAAAGACTGACAAACAGACTAGAATGCACGCTTGCATGTGGATGCCGCTGGTCTCCAGCATTAAAAAAAAAACTAGAGTCAGTGAGAGTGCGTGTGTGTGTGTGTATGTGCGCCAAGTGCATGTGAGTGCCTCCACATCTGCGTCTGTGAGCTCATCCAAACGGAATGATAACGAATCCACAGACACATCAAAGGGGCTTGGAAAAAAGCGAGAGCACATAAAAAGAGAGAAAATGCAAAACTGAAATATTCAGCGCCCTCTGAAGAAAAAATAAAACAGGCTTGGTTTTCATCTGCATCCCTAGAGAAAGAGAAAGGGAGAGAGTGAGGAAAAAAAAGAGAGAGAGAGACAGAAACAGACACAGAATAAGAGACAGACCACAAATAAGTGAACACAAAAGAGAGATAGCACAAGGGCAAGAAATATTAAAGGGAGAAAGAGTTGAAAAGAGAGAATAGAAAACAGAGCATCATTGAGTTGGATGGCTTTAAAACAACCTACAATTCTGGCCCTGTTTGTAAGAAGCATTTCGCTTTAATAAATTAAACAAAACAGCCACAAATGTAAAGAGAATGGCCCTCCACCCACAGTGGCATCTACACACGGAGTCATCTGGGTGCCTGCAGGGAACAGTTGCCTTGGTAGCATCTTTAAAGACACGGCTGTTAACTTTTAATTTAAGCCCCAACCTTCTAGTAGTTTGCCCAGTCCCACAGATTCTGAGCTAAAAAGATGGGATAACTCAATCGAATCATCGAAAAATAATAATCTGACAATTAAAGCCCTTGTTAAGAGGCAAATGCTTTCCAGTTTTCTCAGTCAAGCTGAATATTTTTGTGCAGAACAAAAATAAGAAACATAAAGATGTCAACTGGCCAACTGCGTCTTAAATATATTTTCTGACATATCTTAGACCAGATTAATAAAAAAAATACAATGCAATAACTAAGTAGCTGATTACCACAGCTCAGGGAAGTTGCGTTTCAGTGCTCTGCTCACGCACTAGAAGGATATGACACCTGACATGATGACATTTCAAACTTTGCTATGAAGTTCATGCTCTCGCATAATCCCTGGAGAGCGAGGCAGAGGGGAGAAAAAAGGGACTTTACCTCACACTGGTTAGCGAGTTGCACCTCAAAAACACCTAAACACCAATAAGAAGAGGAATCTGGTGCAGCACAGGCTGACAGTCGCAGTATGTAGGTGGATAAACATGTGGGTGGGACAGAGCAAAAAGACACAGAATAATATATGTTTGTCATTGTTCAAAACAGCTCTGGAGCTCGCTCAGTTCCACCATGTAAAAAGTTGCTCCCTCCGAACAACTTGCCGCTTTAGTGCAGTGCAGACACGCCGAGGGAAGGTTCTTATTTATCCTCTCTGTACGTCTGGTTCCATCTACAGCAATAAGAAGTGAATGCAGCCATTTTCAATAAAGGTTTTAGATAAATCCAAGAAAATGTTGTACAGCATTGGCTTTGCTGTGCATTAAAATGCTATTTGGCTTCATGAATTATGCAGACGACAATGGCAATATGCTAAATCAACTAGGCACAAGTCCCTACAGTAAAACTACCATATTTACATATCCCAAACATAATGCAATGGAAGATGGAGCTGGAAGGTGTTGAGTGAAACAATGAAAGCCCCGAAGACAATCTGTGCAGTCTGAAGCATCAGCTAAGTGAGCCTGCTGGTCTAAATTCATACTGTCAGCGCAGACTTGGAAGAAAGCGAGCTTCGCGCAGAAATGCCAAATTTGGTTTTGTGTGACGACCACGTAAGCAGCGAAAAGCAATTAAAAATCATTAAAGTAGGATATGAAAATGTCCAAACATTAAGTGACGTGATGATTAAATATGACAAATTACAACTGAATAACAAATAACCCGAATTACTGCTCATTTTTATTCATTATCTACCTGATTCAGTATTCAGAAATAGGAAGAAATACTTCTTAGACAACTCAGTTATATTTGAATTATATTGTAAAATTGATCTGATGATTAGCTTAGACTGTCACTGACTTACAGCCTCAATAATGAGCATATAAATAAGTATTCATTTTAAAATCCAGCGATAATAAGCTATATTCAAAAATTCCCAAAGACAATAGTGGCCGCTTAACTAAGAGAACCGCTGGGTTACAAAACCCATTTAAAGGGCTCTGCAGAATTTTCCTTTTGTCAAGTCTGTGGTATTGAACTGGCGCTTAACCCATCCCCGACTCCCCCTTTTAAAGCAGTTGCCATGGGAGTAGATATTGAGCCCTGCTGAAGCTTTTCAATATTCAGGATCCATACCTCCACCTGCTCCTGCACCTGAACATTAACTGGGCTGCTGCATGGCCCCTGCTTAGCCACCTCTCAGGACCACCACCCCTATTTCCCTCCATCCTTCCTGTCATGGGAGAGGAATGCTGAGAAAGATAAGACCACTTCAAAGACACACCCAGTTGTAGAAAATGCATACACACACACACACACACACACCAGCATGAAAGAAGGCATTGGATGAATCCTTTATCTTTAGGGTAGAGGGACATGCATGAGGGGCCCTATCTCATGCATGCATATGGGTATGCATGCACAAACACTATGAAGGTGAACAATGACACGCAGACAGAAGGAGACACACAATGTTATCAGCAGGAGCAACTGTTGCTAAGAGCTGATTAGAAAACAAATAGTAACCCGGTGGTGCAACGTGAGAAAAAGGGTGATGTTTTCACAGAAAACATGAGACAATTGTAGAAAAGCAATAAACTTTCAAGTAGAGATGAATTACTAAATAAGCCATAGACTGACAGATCCCATTAATGACAGCACGCGTGTGCGACTGGACAGGCACTCGCAGCCAGACGCTACTTGTGCCACTCCAAAGTGTAAATGATCACTTAGACCAAACTAAGCAGAAGGTACTGCTGAGACAAAGTCAGAGTTTGTACGACGCCTTAGTAGAGATGTGGTTTGTTTAAGCCAGCTGGGATCCAAGCTCCAGGAAGGATGTTATGAAGGAGGGCATGAAAAATAAAAATGATGCCAGCCTCTTGGAGAGTGAAAAAAAAAAAACCACTACTTTAAATATCTAAGTGGTTTTCAATTTTTCTCCAAATTGTGATTTGGAGGTTATCGTTACAAAAGCAGGCAAGCTGTTCCCGAGATGAGCTCCCCCCTTTCTTTATTACTCCATCCACCACCACCACCATCACCACTATCTGTGGTGCATCTCTCCATCTCCATGTTAATGCCCTGTAATGATCTGAGGCACGTTGGGATGAAAGAAAAGGAGAGAAACTTGTTCCCAGTGCAGCTTTGTAGTGCTTTCTGTTGTTGTTGCCATAGTAACAGAGACCAGGAACTCAAATTGACACAGCGATGCCTATTTGCATGGTAGGACAAGAAGATAATATTCTTCTTATACTTGGTGTGGATATCACTCACATATGCTACATATGAATAATCAAATCCATCAAACATTTACCATCAGCAGTTACATAAACATATTAGGAATAAAAAAAATCACTTTGTGGATTTTTTTTTTTACACGTTTTATATACGTGAGGATTGCTATTTATAGGTATACGTACACATACTTTTCAAGGGGAGGCTGTATGGATCAGCATGCATTATAACGGTACACATATCACACAGTATCTGGCACACAGAAGGCATCTTGAGCAGTTCTACTTGTTTAATTTTATCATTCATCCTCCAATCTTCACACACACACGCGCACACACAAACCTGTGTGCGGTCTTGCTTTGACTTTGAAGTTCTGCTGGATCGCCTTTAAAGGCCGTCAGTGTTGCCACGGCAGCAGGCAGGTAGCAGACATCAGGCTGCTCAGTGTGTTTGAGTGTGTGTGTGTGTGTGTGTGTGTGTGTGTGTGTGTGTGTGTGTGTGTATGCAGCCTGAGTATTTAATTAGCTAAGAGCCCAACGGGCCACTTGCCGTTTTCAGTGTTTAAACGAGGGAATGACTGGCTCGTTACTGATACTAACAACAAGGATAATTTATGCACAAACGGATCTGTCTGCTGTGTTTAAGGACGTTCTCTGTAGCTGGGCTGACAATGACAAGCAAACAATAAGAAAGCACAACCATCAGTGTTCCCGTATGATATTTACACTGAATACTAAATGCTACAAAATTTGTTCTTGTTGCGTCATGCCGACAGAAACAAAAAGGAGGAGTAATAACAACCATTTAATCTTTGCCTCCCTCTCTCTCTCTCTCTCTGTCTGTCTCTCTCTCAAAAAAATAAAGTTATTCTAGTTACTCAAGACCACTTAAAAAGTAATCGCCTAAGAGCACTTTAACCATAGAAGAGGACCCCAGAAAGGCGGTCTTGTCAATCTGGTGGGTTGCTATTATACTGCAACAAACAGCTGAAAACCACTTGGGGTGAGTGATGGCACTGTGACACGCTTTGGCCATGTATGAGTGGAACTGGAGCTACGGTTGCTGAATGGGCCAAGCCGGCGCTCTGTTTAATTGTGCAGAACATGATCTAGTTTTGCCATAGAAACTATAATCTGCTTGTGGCCAAGTAATATGGTCCTGTATGGAATTAATTACCCAGTGGAATGTACTGACTGGCTCACTGGTTGGTTTGCTGATTGTCTGGAGTCTGCTGAAGTCGAGCCTTTCAACATATGCAGCTCTGGAGGGAAAAGAGTGTCAAAGCTAAAGGAGTTAGAGTAGGATGTGGCATTTTGTGTATATAATGCGTTATTTTTCTCCACTCTTTTAGTAATATTTCCCTCTACAGCAGGCAATCTGAAACACAGCCACACGTTTAACCCTAGAATACTAACATCGGATGATTTTCACCCGTGTGAAAGTGACAGTGCTAGTTTGACAAAACTCATGTTAATGTTGGGTTCATTAATAGTACTATTTAGTTGTGGCTACATTCCATTTGGATAAGACGGTTTCACTGCTCAGGTACACATTGTGTACCACAATAACTTCTTGGGGCACACAATGTGCCTGAGCAACTGTTAATGGAAACAGCTAAATCTTTTTTTTTTTTTTACTTGAGTTTTAGTCTCCTTAGTTTTAATTTTTTTTTAAATAATGTCACTCCCGAGGAAACACTTTAGAAAGCTGTACCTTTTCTGGTTTCCTCCTCAGACACTACTGTTTCAGTTTCTTCAGTCGGACTTTCTCCTGCTTTTTTGCTTTAGCTGTGCAGGCTTCTATCTTACATCATCGTCACCCTTTCGCTGCTTCACCTCGAGGTAAACGTGTTTCCTCATATAAAGAAATGGGCCTGTGGTACGAGCCTGTTGATTTAGAATGATTCTGATTCAATAACATATGTGTGGTAGTAAGAATAAAAGTGGCTGGTGCGCACGTTTCATGAATCCAATGGTAATTTTGAGTGCGCACTTATTTTCTGAACAGTTTGAACAGCCCAATGTGGAAGACAGAACTTTCTCCTGCAGCCTGTGTGAAAAGAGTGAGGGCGCTCACACAATAACACACACAGAGGCCTCCCTTCTGGATACAATGATAGAGAGAACTAAACAATCCAAAGTGCAATAACTAGAGTGACACTGGCAATGGTGCAGCTCTCTGTCAGTGTGGGTATGTATGACAAGTGAGCCATGCCTAAATGACAGAATATGGTCCCTTTAACAGATTTAAGAAGTGAGTAATGATATGCATCTGTGTGACTTAAAAAAGATCATATTTATTTTTGTTGCAGCCCACACTCACTACCTCCTCTGGGAAATATACTCAACTCAACTTTTATTGTCAATTGCTGCCGAATGTACAAGACAGGCGGAGAACTGAAATTACCTTTTCCCACAACCCACAGTGTGCAAAGAGCATGTTCTTTTTAGGCTTTTTAGCTCACTCAAAACAGCTGTATGCGCTCTCCGGAAACAAAAGTGATGAGAGTCATGAGACTGAATCAAAACAGATTGCTCAATGTGGTAATAAGCTGAGTGGAGCTGAGGAAAACTGCAGGATTAAATGAGAATTGCTGGTGGATTCACTACACATCATGACTTTGTCATTTTATCAATGGTTGATATCAAATATTGATCAGTGTAGCTTTCATGTTTTTTTTTACATTTCTTGACCAAATGCACAGCATCCCTATTACATCCTTTAATATTAACTGATATTCACACTGTTTCGCTTCCATTAAATATCAGCTCCAGTGTTGTTTTCGTTAACGATGACGATAACGAAATGATTTCGTTGACGACCCTTTTTTTCACGACGACAACGAGA
>JAVDPK010002783.1:425156-446270 GCA_034780415.1 Cichlasoma orientale | reverse complement strand
ATAGATAGATAGATAGATAGATAGATAGATAGATAGATAGATAGATAGATAGATAGATAGATAGATAGATACACAAACATGCAGCTGAAGGTATTCATATTCTTGCTACTGTGCTAACATGGAAGGAAACATGAATGTGAACAACACTGTCGCCTCACAGCCTGGGTTCAAATCCAGGCTGGATTCCACCTTTCTGTGTGGATTTTGCACATATTCTCCCCATGGTTTACAGCATTACAGCACAAACACCTCATACCAACTATTCGCACGGTGATGGAGGGGTCGTGATTTGGGCTTGTTTGCAGCCAGGCTCCTTGCAGTCATTGAGTTGGCCATGAACTCCTCTGTATACAAAAGTATTCTAGAGTCAAATATGAGGCCATCTGATGGCTGAAATTGGGTCGTGCAACAGGACAATGATCCCAAGCACAGCAGAAAATCTACAGCAGAATAGCTAAAAATGAAAAGAATCATTGAAACATTATAACAGGCCAGTCACCGTCCAGATCTCGACCTCACTGAGATGCTGTGGTGGGACCTTAAGAGAGCTGCGCATAAACAAATGCCTGCAAACCTCAATGAACTGAAGCAACACTATAAAGAAGAGTCCACAACAATGTGGGAGACTGATAACGTCATACAGGAAATGATTAGCGCAAGTTAATTTTTGCATAGAGTCTCATGAAAACTCTCTTTTTCACATGATTATACATTTGGACAATTGGTGATTCTAAATTGGCTGCAGGTGTGAAAGAGGATGATTGTCTGTCTCTATGACTTGTCCCTGCAACAGACTGGCAACCTGCCTCTTGCCCTATGACAGCTGGGATAGGCTCCAGTCCCACTGCGACCCTGATTTGTAGAAGGAGAGGAAAATAAATGAATGGACATTGTCCTGAAGGTGGTGTGCTTTTTGATGCTCCGTGGTTAACACAGGCTTCAGACATCTTTACATTTTATTCTGCAACATAACACATGCTAACAAATAGCTAAATAAGACTACAGCAGTTGTTGAGGACATTCAATGTCATACTTGCTTAATGGCGCTGATGTTCAAGTCATTTATTTCCATCAGGAGTATTTGTGAATACTAATATAATATCAATTGTGACAAAAAAGAGATGTTTGATCTGCTATGAGTCATGCGCAGCAGTTTATCTCATATATTCTTAAAGTAAAGACCGAGTAGGGACATGGAACGTTTTGTATGGAAATTCACTGTATGACTTCATTCATTTCATCTTTAACATGCACATCCACTCCTTAGGAGACCCGGTGCAAAGTGAGAGAAATGGCAGCTGAGTGAACCACCTGTGCTAAGGCGTGATGAGGTAACTGCATCTGCTTGCTGCTGCCATCTGTGTGTAATTAGTTAAATTAGGCCATGGAGAGTTTCTCAATTACGCCATTGCATAATATGCATATATATGTAAGTACATTCTGCAACTGGTGAGTCTATCTACTGTGCAGATGATGCCAGGGAAATTCAGCAGATTGGTTTTCTTCTCAAACAGTTTTTTACTTTATAAACAAATGAATCCAAACTCAGCTCTCCCAGTGTCATCTGTTTGAATGTGGCTCATGTAGTGATCAAATCATCTACTTGAAATATCAATCTGAACCTATCCCTAAGCTTAATGGAATTCTTTGGATTGTATTTTTGGGTTTGGGGTAATGCCATTAAGAAAACGGAATAAACAGCGTTCTTTCAACAACAGATGATGCTCTGGCTGAAATGGACCAGTGGTTATTTTTCCATTAAATCCCAAAGCCCATGATACTTTAGCATTTTGTTCAATATAAGTGCACTTATTAGTCGAGTCTGTCATCGTCTGTGTGAGCATGATGGGGGAGATGAAAGGAGGATGGGGTGACTGGAGCAAAGTTCACAGAACATTTAGGGATACCCATTTTTTTTTTCCATTTCACCACCTCAGAGGCATTGTTGTCTTTTTAGGATCCACCAAACAAGGCAATGACACAGTGTCAGGTCCAGGGAGAGTGCACCAGGCAGTGGGAAATGACAGCTTTCAGGATGCCCATTTTAGGTTTTTAAAAGACATGTGGGGGTGAGAGGGGGGGGGTCCAGCCTGGCTAAACATGACTTTGACCAAAAACCATCACTGGAAGAGAACGGAATTAAACTGCTGAAGAAAGCACCAACAGAATCTGCAGTTACAACATAACTAATTTAATCTCAAAAGCATTTAAACCAACACACTATATGGCAAACAGTTAATGTGTTCCTGCTGTGCCCTATGGTGTATTGTTAATCTCGGATCATTTGCATGTTAATAACATAAGATGTTCTTCTGCACTTGATTTTATTAAATATTTTGGAACTACTCCTATTACGCTTTAGATTTCAAGCAGGGGGACAATGACTGGTAGCCTTTCAGCAGCCTATACATTATTTATAAGTAGACTAATTAAAACTAAACCTAGCTTGTCCACTTTCCATCCGGCTCGTCAAAGTGCACCCCTGAATAACTCCCCTTTGAAGTCATTATGGAGAATATTGGGTAACATTCAGTGGAAATTAAATTGGACATAACTTGCAATCTGTATGTAATTAAAGAGAGAGGGAGAGCAAAAGAGAGCTGGCTGTCATCCTGTCTCTTGTCAAACACTAAGATGCAATGGGCATCTTAAAGTAGAAAGAAAAGTGGAGTGTTTTTTTCTGTTTTATTAGAAGCTTCTGTGGCAGCAAAGGAAAGTCATACTGAGTACGTGACAGATCCCAGGTGCTTGATCTGCAGCCTAACTGACGGGCACCGACTATAGTGTGAAATAAACCAGCTTTATTGCTATTTTCACCAGCTGACAAAAAGCTTTGAAGCGGTGATTATATGTGGCATTGAGTGCTGAGAAGAAGAGAGACTCATTCCTTTACTTTTCATTAGCCACCAAATGGGAATCAAGATCAGTGACGGGCATAGGTTAAATAGTTTTTGTGAGCACCCAAGTTAGCAAACTGTCGAGAAAAGGACTGCACAAACAATATTCACTTATGTAGCAGATATTACATTAGCACCGAGTTTTAGTTTGTGCAATTAAATGAAAGGTTGTCTGAAGACAGATACAAACAAAGGGATTCAGCCAGGTTCTCTCGAGGTCCCCGTCCAGCTGTTTGGACGTGTGCTGCAGAGAATAAACTACTATTGGATGTTGGTTTGAGCTAGAAGAATTAATATAAGAGTAGGACTGCTGATTTTATTGGATGTTTAAAATTATAACGCCATAGCTAAAAGTGAATTAAGGTTTGCTACATACGCTCACCAGCCACTACATTAGGTATACCTGTTCAACTTGTTAACGCAAATATGTAATTAGCCAAATACAGCAATTAATTGCATTTAGTCATGCACTCATGGTCAAGATGAACTCCTGAAGTTCAAACTGAGCATCAGAATGAGGAGGAAAAGTGATTTAAGTGACTTTGAAAGTGATTTAAGTGACTTTGAATGTGCCATGGCCGTTGGTGCCAGACAGGCTGATCTCAGTATTTCTGAAACTGCTGATCTGCTGGGATTTTCCCACACAAACATCTCTAGGGTTGACAGAGAATGGTTTGAAAAAGACAAACTATCCAGTGAATGGCAGTTCTCTGGGTGGAAATGCCTTGCTAATGTCAAAGGTCAAAGGAGGATAGCCAGATTGCTTCCAGCTGGCAACAATAACTCAAACAACCGCTTGTTACAACCAGTGTATGTAGATGAGCATCTCTGAACTCACAACACACTGAACCTTGAAGCAGATGGGCTAAGCAGCAAAAGACCTGGTCTGATGAGTCTTGATTTCTGCTGCTAGATCTGGATGGTAGGATCAGAATTTGGCTGCTTCCAGCAGGATAACATGCCACATCACAAAGTTCAAATCTTCTAAAACTTGTTTCTTGAACATAACAATGAGTTCACTGTACTCAAACAGCCTCCACAGTCACCAGATCTCGATGCAATAGAGCACCTTTGGGATGTGGTGGATTCTCGTCATGCACAAATCTGCAGCAACTGTGTGATGCCACCATGTCGATATGGACCAAAATCTCTGAGGAATGCTTCCAGCATCTTGTTAAATGTGTGCCATGAAGGATTAAAGGAGTTCTGAGAGTCCAACCCAGGACCAGCAAGTTGTACCTAATAAAGTGTCCAGTGAATGTATGCATCTCACTTCCAAATAAGAACTGGTTAAACACTTTATTGCAGCAGGTCAATGACTGCTGTAATTAGAAATATCCAAACAGCTGGCAAGTTACAATAATATATTTACAAAGTACACACTGAGTAAGGAAGGTGAAATTTCCATCTGTAATGGTAGGTGGTGCTGCAAACTTCTAGTTTTGGTTCTTACTTTCTCAACCTCTGCATCGTGTCTCTGCTGCATCTTCAGTTTTTCCTCCTGGTGCTTGGCGTCCAACACTTTGAGCTTCATGTCAGTCTGAGAACACACAGAACCAAATGCTATATGTAACATTTACAACACTTTCAACACTGCGATTCAACTTTTGTCTTCTTACCACCAGATATTGCGAGCAAGATATTTTGTTAAACACTAAGATCTGTGTCCCAACTGTTTTACAGACATGACACAGAATAACACAGAGCCTGTCAGTCTGTCAAAGGTAACATAACTCCGGATGATACAGTATATAGCATCTCGCAAACAAGAGCAGTTAATGATCAAATAAACCACATTAAACAGTAAAAGAAAGGAAGATTTTTCCACACACGGAGCTTCAAATGCACCCAACTGTTTGCGAGCTTATGTCTGTGTACAGGTTTGTTTATAATAAACAAAGTAAAAGCCTGCTTGTGTGTATTTACACGTAGTTAATCATGCAGGGGAAGGCTGTTTTCATCTCAACACTGTTTTCAAAGGATCAAAAGTTCAGTGTTGTCACGAGCATGTTGGAACAGATCTCCTCGAGCTAGAGGACTCAAACAAAACCCTAATGATTCGACACTTTCGGTAATTGACTCAAACAAAAGAAATTTCAATTTATTTTTCATCTTCAACAGTTTTATACTGAAAGAGGCATCAGTCACATATCATCACATGACTGCATTTGTCTGGAGAGAGAGAGACAACGCTACAAAATGACAGCTTTAAAAAAATGCAAATATTTAGCTGCTGAAATTCTGTGACTTAAACTTAGCCAAGAATATCTTGAGCTGGAATGTCATCTCAGACTTATAACGGTGTGACGCTCTTTACAAACTTTCAAAGCTAAAAAAAAAAAAAAAAAAAAAGGGAGAGGCAACTTTTCTATTCAGTCTGGTCTTATCGCTAAAAAAAATAAACCGTTGTCTGGGGCGTGTCACAACAAAAAAGAAAGTAAAAGTAAAAGCGGTTAATGCTGTAAGCATCACAGTATTAAGGGATCTGTACATATGGCTTTCCTTATTTTGTGACCTGTGCGTCTGTGGTCCAAAGCCAACTGCAGCATATCACTATTTGGCAGCTGCCAGTACCAATAACAACGTAAGCTGCGTTGATTTTCAGAAAACTTTACATGGCTTTTCTTTTTAGTTTCTTGCACTAAACATTTCTTCACTCATGCACTCACTCACACCACTGACTACACACATCACACTTTAACTTATTTTTTTGTTATTTTTCATTTCGTTTTTAATTTAACATAAACAATGGTTTAATTGGCATTTGTGTGCATCTCCCCGTTCGTCATGGGCTTGCGGCCCGGGTTGTGTAACCTGTAACATCCTGTAGAAGTGATTCAAAATGCTACTTGTTCCATTATTTTTTTGCTTTACTTGGTAGCGTCGCCTGAGGTGCCAGTTACAAATGTAACGTTAAACCTTGCGTATGCCCACAAATCTCTGTCCTAATAAGGATGGCGTTTTTGTGTGGTGATGTGATTCGAATATCAAAACGGGCTAAATTTACCATGTACGATGATGCTGTGAGTCTTTTCATCTCTGCTTTTGTTACTTTTATCTTTACCAAACCAGAATTTCCTATATTTAGCTACTTTCAGCTGTTCCCTTATTTACAAGGGGTTGCCACAGGGCGTAGCTCTGCATGTTTGATTTGACAGATTTTTACGCCGGATGCCCTTCCTGATGCAACCTCAAAAGGATTTGTGTCATTTTCTTTCTTTTTTTTTTTTTTTTGGTCTGGGTGACCTGATAACCTCCGAGCGATGACTTCACTCTGTCACATCATCTAACATCAGTATTTCTCACCTTTTTCTAGTTACATCGCTGTTAAGTGCCCACATTTATTTATTTTTTTGCGCACAAACACACAGCACATGGAGGCACAAAGCAAGTCTTTGACACAAAGATGACTGACCATTTGCTTTGATGTCCCTACTCATGTTTAGTCACTGTCTGTTCTGGTGTCTTAATCAACCCTAAAGCAGGGTGACAGTGTTCCTCCTTTGAAAGTGTGGCTGTGTGTATGACTGTGTCAGCAGTTAACAACATCCCAAGGCTAGATCTTGTTTGTTCTAGTCATCAAAAACCATTAAGCAGAAAATTCCCACAACATTACTTGGCACACTCAAACCACATTAGACCTTCTCTCTTGGTAAAAATCAAAGGGAAGTAACTGTGATGTCTGAGTAAAGACATGATTTAATTGCAGTAGCGTTTAAGCGTATAAATACAATACAATAAAACCACCAACAACGTACTGAAAGTGAGCAAAAATCCAAAAAAAAAAGTCTGC
Organism: Cichlasoma orientale; assembly: GCA_034780415.1. NCBI lineage: Eukaryota > Metazoa > Chordata > Actinopteri > Cichliformes > Cichlidae > Cichlasoma > Cichlasoma orientale. The sequence goes on along the minus strand of JAVDPK010002783.1, from coordinate 439,580 downwards.
AATCCACGTTACATTCACATCCGTTATAAATACAATTCCAACTAAAATACATGAATTGCCTTCTAGATGATTCTCCTCATTATTGCACTTCAGCTACATTTATACACTGTATCCTTGACAAAGCTCTGTTAAGTATTCTGCTTCTTTTTTTTTTTTTTTTGCTCTTTTTTCTTGATTTACCACCATTTCTTGTGCAATTGAGGGGACCACAGGAGACATGTCAGAGAAGAAAGGGGAAAGGAAAAAGAAAGGGAGAAAAAAAGACAGAGGGAGAGAAGGGGAGAGAGGTAGCAGTGATTGAAAAGCAAAGGAGTTAGTAGAGACCTGAATCTGCCCCCCCCCCACACCCCCATCCCCTCTACTCCCCAAAAAAAGAACATGTGGGGGTGTCACTTTCTCATCCTCTGTTCAAATGCTCTTTGGAGAAAGTTTGCCAAACTAGATCAGGGGTGTCTGAAACTTGTTTATAAAGGCGTCGGTGAAGGAAGGAGGAGGAGGAATGTCGTACACCTAAGGCTTTTGAGACAGCTTCAATCAGCCCAACTGGGTGGTACAGCTTTTTCCCTTTTCTCTTCTTCAGAGTTGTAGCGAGCGCTGTAAGATGCCATGTTTTTTGACACTTCGCTCTTGAAAGGATGAGAGGGTAGAGAGAGAGGGGGAAGAAAGCGAGGATGGGTATGAGAAAGGGAACGAGGAGAAGAAGGAAACAGTTGCTTTTTCTGCTCTCGAAACCAGCGTGGGGTCAAGGCCTTTTTCCTCAGGGGGATGTGTTCACAAATCGGCTGCTAACTGTTTGGGCTCCACAAAGCAAGGTTGCATTTGTGCGTTTGCTTCATCTTGCCTGAGATGTACAATGTCCCGCTGCGTCTTTCATCCTCAGTAAACACAGATGCTCTAGGATAGTCGGTATAGAGCGCTGTATTATCTACTGAGGAACAGCTAGATGCCATTTCCACACTCTGACAAGAAGTTAATTTACTGTAGTCTGTCCAGATAGTGAGGCCAGATAAAAACTTTAGCTAAAATTCAACTCTGTCGTGTGTGTGTGGGGAAAAATAAATAAATCTTTAAAAAAATAAATAAATAAAAATCACAGCGTTCTGAATACTGTAGCTCTGAAGACAGAGTAAGTAAACAGATTACTGTTAAAAATGTCTAACATGAAAACATCAAATACACAAACTCAAAGACACAGCAGTAACTTTATCATTATGGAACACTGCGGATCCTTCAACTCTTCTAGCCTGAAGCGCCACACTCAAAGCCAACTACAGAACTAGTCCCTTTTAAAATACTAAGACTGACTAGGTTACTCTCTTTTTAGCTTTGAAAAGCCATCAGATAAGGCAGGCCATGGCCCTCTAAGTCACAGCCTGTGAGCTCAAGCTCCATCTCAAAGGGTTCTTAGATTAGAGAGACTGCATCATTATGGCATCAGAAAGCAAAGGGGTCTGATCCTCAGTCAGGGGATTGTGACCATTAGAGTGGTGCTGCTTGACACTAACACACACATCTATGATGCTGTGGCTGCTGCCAATCCCTCAGGTCAGTTACCAAAGGGGGGGGGGGGGTAGTTTGTAGACAGCATGAACACACAAACTCCAGAAGAAAGGCTGAGTATTTTAGTCAGTCTGTCACTATGCCCTATAATTACAAGACTTAGGCCTATGTATAGCGAAACCTGACTCATCAGTCGACATTTAATTGAATTTCCAAATAAAGGCCCAGCCCTCTTAATACTAAGCACTGCTTGGGTGTGCTGGAGGATTAGCAGGACTTTGCTGCTCCTGCAAGACATTTTCCACATTTCCCCCCGTAAGCGAGCACATATGTATAAGCTAAGTTACTCAAAGCAATGGCAGCTTGCAGTGAAGTTTCTCAGCTGCCACTCATTGTTCCATAGGAAAAAAAAACGTCTGCATTTTTAGTAATGCAGTCAGTAGATTAGCAAGAGGATGAGCTCGGTGTGAAAGCTGAGATGTTTGTTAAGCTGCCACGAGCTTAATGGCATGTGGCGTGTATAACACTTTAAACCTGGGTAAATTTCCAACTATGCTTTGGGGATTAAGGGGAAGTGATGTCACTGTGATTTCCCAGACCTAACCCAGACAGCCACGCAATAGCAAGGCTGGACAAGATTACGAGAAAGTTTCCGCATGCCAGCAAAGTCAAAGGGCAACAAGTGTCGACCACAAAGCAAGTGTTTCAACCGTACAATCCTAGCTGTCTGTAGACGCAACGCAACAGCTCAAATTTGACTTTTACCTTTGACTTCAAGTTTATTTTTTCAGCATTTTAAATGCATCACTACAGCGGTTGCGCATTGGGCACAGGGTGCTTCCGAAACACAAATGATCTGTAGCTTAAGAGAAGTCATGGGGAAGTGCCCACACTATGCCTTCCATGTAAATATGGAGTAACGGTTCAGTTTTTAATAAATAATGCAAACAGCACTCCCATCATCGGGCATTTAGATGACCTTGAAATTCACCTTGTGGTACTGCAGTCACACATTGGGGACGACAGTGGCTGGATTCCACGGCACGACCAAAATTATTGCGACTGTGTGCACTAAACTTGCGATCTTGTTGCCTTTGAAATGGTCACCTCGAAGACGGGAACCAGGCCTGCAACTACTTTAGTGCATCAAGATGGCAATAAAACTGCAATATGATGGATAATAATGCAGCAATTAACTGTGATAAACTGGGGAAAACCGCACCTCAGTTGCCATCGACGTATACAATAATTCACTTGAAACAGAAATTCACATTAACTACTTACATTCAGAATCCAGCCCATAGATTTGAAACAGAAATTCCTACATAAATACTGATGTAGCTGCTGCACGACATATATAGGAATATAACCAGAATACACCCAGTTGGTAACCACTTGAGTTGAATCTCCTAAGAAATCCGTCAAAGACAAGTTGCACATAATGATACAGACTGACTCTGATTCATTGCAACATGAGGGCAATCTGTCTGTGTTTATAATTTGGCCATTATTATTTGAAACTTTTGCCAGTCAGTCTGAGTCAGACCACAGTTGTTTGGAGACTGGTTGCCTAACAGCAGGTAATCTGCGCAATCACCTCACAATTGAAAGCGACCACCCAGAAGCTGAGGGTGCTGCATGCTCAACCTCCAGTTGTTCACTACTTGCAATCGGTCTCCAACAGCAAAATAAATAAATAAATAAATAATTCAATGCAATCACTGATTTTTGCCAAGTCAAGGAGCTTATTCTAGTGTGACTGAGCCATTAGGGCCAATGCATGATGCACAGGTGGAAGGAGAGATGCAAACATGTGAGAGGTTCGTTCAAAAGAAGCAGCGCAAAAAGAGTTGTTGACATTTTGGTGGACAAAGTATTGGACAAACTGATATTCTGACATAAATATTCTGAGTAAAGTGATTACAATCGATCGGGGGACATTTATGAGTACAACAACTTACAAATTGTTGGTACAAAATGCATTTAATGTCCATCCAGTATTTGTCAAGGCTGAAGCAGAGGCCACATAAGGTTTGGATGACTATGATCATCTCAGTGCAATAGAGTTCCTGACTTTCTTGTTGTGCTTTACATATTGCTAGCATGTAGCCTCAGTGAAAATGCCCAGCTCAGTTTCCCCATGGCTTTCCTCCTAAAAATGCATGCTAATGTTCAAGGACATATAAACTGAATCTCAAACATACAACTCACACCAGTGTCAGACTTGATCTACACTCAGATATTTTGCTCAACAGAAATACTAAACATATTTTCAAACTGTTAATTTTATAATTCTTTTGTGAGTTTCAAAAAGCCTGAACATCATGAACTTTACACTATGTAATTTATTGATGGATACTTATATTGCATTGCACAAGATTACACAGGTGTACCTAATAAACTGGCAACTCAGAGAGTTGGTACGTGTTCTGCTGAGGTAAATTTATATTCGCACCACACACAGTTGCATGGAGCCAGTGAGCTAGTCTGAGGTAGGATCAAACAGCATAGGACGTGGCTTTAATGTTTTCATAATGGAGTTGCTTCATTCAGTCAGTGCACAGATACACTGCTTGACTGGTAAAAGATGATTCATATGCACCAATCAAAACAGTTGTGATTGGTCAAGAGAGACTGTTATGTGAGGTCAAAAAACCAGACATTCTTGTCCAAAATGTCCTGTGTGTTTTTCCCTTTCCCTTTCTTCCCCTACTCTCTTCCATCCAGTGCTTACTGACTGGAGCAGGTATGAAAAGCCATGGCTATTACAGACAAGTCATGCTCAGTTTTATATTTAACAGTGCATTAAAAGGTGGATGGTGGGAGGAATGTGTGGGGGTTCGGGGAAGTTGGGGAGGGGCACAGAGGACTTCAAAGCATGTTTTCAGAATAGGATTTTCAGCTTAAATCCACATAAGGAAAAAAAGTGTCATCACTGACAACTTGCATTATATTTGTCCTTTTAAGAGACCTCGGCTATTTCAGCAATATAAACGTATGCGTGTGTATACACGTGGCTGTGGGAGCGTTTTAACAGTAAACAACATTATATAACATGAAAGCAGTTAGCCTTTAGCTTTAATGTTGCAGCTACTTATTGCATATATAGTCACTGGCCAGTTCATTAGGTGCACCAGGTTGGCCCTCTTTTGCCTTCAGAACTGCCTTAATTCTTTGTGGCATAAATTCAAAAAGGTGCTCGAAGCATTCCTCTGACATTTTGGTCCATACTGACATGGTAGCATCACACAGTTGCCGCAGATTTGTCGACTGCACATCCATGATGAAAATCTCCTGTTGCACCACATACCAAAGGTGCTCTGTTGGATTGAGATCTCATCATTGTGGAAGCTATCTGAGTACAGAGAGCTCCATGTCCTGTTCAAAATACCACTTTGAGATTATCTGAGCTTTGCAACATAGAGCGTTATCCTGCTGGATGCAGCCATCAGAACATGGATACACTGTGGTCAAAAAGGGATGGACATGGTCAGCAACAATAGTCAGGCAGACTGTGGCATTTAAACAATGTTCAGTTGGTACTAAGGGGCCCGAAGCGTTCCAAAAAATATCCCCAATACAATTACACCACCACCAGCATGAACTGTTTATACAAGGCAGGATGGATCCATGCTTTCATGCTACCAACCAAATGCCTCCTTCCTTGGTTGTAACGAGCGGTTATTTGATTAACTGTCTCTTGAACCCTAGAGATGGCTGTGTGGGAAAAATCCCAGCAGAGAAGTCCCTCTGGTACCAACAACCATGACACATTCGCTTAAATCACCTTTCTTCCCATTCTGATGCTCGGTTTGAACAGAAGGTCATCTTGAACACACCTACATGCCCAAATGCACTGAGTCATTGCAGCGATTGGCTGATTAGATATTTGCATTAATGAGTAGTTAATCAGGTATACCTAACAAAGTGGCCGGTGACTGTATATATACTCATCAAGTGTAACATTATGATCACTGATGGGTGAAGTGAATAACACTGATTATCTCTTCATCATGGCACCTGTTAGTGGATGGGATATATTAGGGAGCAAGTGAACATTTTGAGCTCAAAGGTGAGTGTAAGGATTTGAGTGAGTCTGACAAGGGCCAAAATGTGATGGCTAGATGACTGGGTCAGAAGATCTCTAACTGCAGCTCTTGGGGTGTTCCTGGTCTGCAGTGGTCAGTATCTATCAAAAGTGGTCCCAGAAAATAACAGTGGTCAACCAGCGACAGGGTCATGGGCGGCAAAGGCTCACTGAGGCACGACAGACGAGCTACTGTAGCTCAAATTGCTGAAAAAGTTCCTGCTGGTTCTGATAGAAAGGTGTCAGAATACACAGTGCATCACAGTTCGTTGTGTATGGGGAGTGCCCATGCTGGCTCCTGTCACGCGCCAAAAGCGCCAACAATGGACACATGAGCATCAGAACTGGACCACGGACAAACAAGTCTGATTCATGGAGGCCCCACCTCGCAACTTACAGGACTTAAACAATCATTGCCAACATCTTGGTGCAGATACCACAGCACACAGGTCAGGGCTGTTTTGGCATCAAAAGGGTGACCAACATAATATTAAGTAGGTGGTCATAAAGTTATGCTTGATGGGTGAATATTGTGTATAATATAGTATATTCAGTACCAGTCAAAAGTTTGGACTCACTTACCCATTCATATGAATGGGTATATATATTACTGCTAAGTTTCTCTCATTGTGGTGCCTACCTCTTTGCTCTGTAACAGTTGTGGGTCCTGATCACTGGCCAAGTTACTGTTCCCCCCAAAGCTCGACTTGAAAATCTACAAAGTAAAGAGAGATAAGAGAATGAGAAGACTCAGAAGTTCAAAGACTTTTTTTTTTAACCTAACAATAAATGAAGCACAAGAGACCCCCGAACAACTTACTGGTGACAAGGGAACGGGCTTCTCTCGCAAATACCTTGGGTTCTCAATCTGAAAGAGTAAACAGAAAAACTTTAGATCTCTCTTTTGCTCCTTCCTCTCTTAACAAAGCTTTACCACTACCTCCACCCTAAGTCTGCCATAAAGAATGTGGGGAGCACATCAAAAGCCCAGTCCTGTGGCTGAAGCCTCTTCCGTCATCTTGTGTCTGTTTAGAAAGGCAGAATGTGTTGGGACACTTCAAGGCTTTGTGTGTGCTGCGAGCTCTGTTTCCGCTCTTGGCCTCTTTCTGCTGTCCCTTTTGTCAACACTCAGGACCGCTAATCTCCAAGCTATCCCTGGTCCATTTACTGTCACACTGAGACAAATGTATACACATCCCTGCCAAACACTGACACAGCGTATTCTTTGATTACAATATGAAACACAGGAGACTGAAAAGAGTGAACAGCTAAACCACCTGAAAGTAAGCGGGTCACGGTCCATGTCACTCTGCAGCATTACATCAATACACCTCACTAACTGTGACACAAACTGCAAAAATATCTGCCGCTTGACAGCCTGCTGTTTTTGCTTGCACTATTTGACATTTGTTTATGACCCCATTACTTTCTTGTGAACTCGCACTATCATACAGCGTTTCTCTCTGATGCACTGAGGCTGTCTGTAGGGGCTGCCAACTAGCAGCAAGATCACGGCTTTTCAAAGTAGTACAGCCGACTCCAGAGATGACAGGAATGACGCCCAGTAAACAGTTCTGTTGCTAATCTCTTCAACATAGTGATGAAGGAGGAGAACAAGGAGGAAAAGAAGGAAGAGGAGGGAAGTGTGGGACTCATTCAGTGTTTATAAAAAAAAAAAAAAGAAGAAGAGGGATTTAATGCTGTGAGGTGGCACAACCCACGCAAAGCTAATCCAGAATGAATGGGAGATGAGAGAACAGGACCTGAAAGAACCTCAGAGTTTGGGTCTAAAACAGTTACAGTTACAGTATGAGGATAAAGACAAAATCTTATTGCTTCAGGGTGAGTAGCTGTGGCTCCCTGCTAAGTCTACATGCAGGTAAAAACAGGTCATACATTTTACTGTAAGCCCTCAGCAAAAAGAAACATCCGACTTGACTACAGTCATGTTTCCTGTAATACATACGAATACGAAGAGAAAAGACCACTCGTCATAGCCAGTGCTGTGGTGGTGCGTGCAATAATGTGTGATGAATTGCTACTTAAATCTGGCAAAGGCTAGAAAACAAATCCACATTCGCCAAGTGATGAATCAATCGATATTCTTCTAAACTAGTGCCCAGACTGAAAACAAGAATGGGATTTCTTTTTATATCCACAGACAGCCAGTCATCAGATTTGATTGAGCACGGCCCACAGGGCGAGGAAGACATGCAGACTAAATGCTGTGGTGTAATGCTGGCACAGTGCGATGCTAAACTTGGACACGGTGCACACGTATGCTTGCGCGCACGCTCTTTTCCCGCGTGCCCACACACACGCTCCGCTAAGCATATGTTTGTCCAGCCTCGCAGCTGGCACGGTGTCCTGTGTCATTGAATCCTGACGTGGATGGATGGATGGACGCACAAGAGGAACAACACTCCAAATCACAAGGGCTGGCTTTCCAGCCAAAAAAACACGCTGTGATTGATGGCTTCCTAGTTTCAGACTAGTGTTGAGCAAGCCGTCAGAGCAGCCCATTTAACCACAGACAGCTAAGTGGCAGGGGCAACAACTGAACACTGTACTATATGTGACGCTAGTTTAAAAAAGGTGCATGCTTTTCTTTGCCTTTACAGGTAGTCCAGTGTATGTTGCATCTAGCTTTAAGGTAGGGAAACTCCCAATTTACATAAAACTAGCTGCTCCAACACACAAACAGCCTGAAAGTTAAAAACAGATGGAGGTCCAGCTGACTCAGGTTTTGTGTCTCTTAGAAGAACCAGCTTTCCAAGTCTGAAGCAATCTGTTGTCAACTGTCCGGTTACCACGCTGACTGCACTCACTTCATTACATTAGTGGTGAAATCAACAACTCGATATGGACTGCTTCAGAACATCTAAAGAGAAGCTAAAGATGTTCCAGATAAAGTGATGCTCAGCTGCGTTGAAATTTCATAGGCATTGGGCGCTTTGAGGCAGTGCATCTATAAAAACTTCTGTAAACTTGAGCGGGGCCTGTGTGTGTGTGTGTATTTGTGTGTGAAGGAACATCTGTTGATTTGAAAGATGCAGGCTTGGGGGAGCGTTGCCAAGCAATGCCTCTTATCAGGGTTTCAACACAGAGGAGAGGAGACTAGACCAGCGCAGTGCACGGCTTCACGTCGGCTGATAGATGCCTCAGATTACACACGTACTGAAAGAGAGAGGGAGAATAAAGAGGAGGTAGTCACAGAAAAGATGGAGAAGACATTGGATAGGAGAGCAGAAACAGACAGAAAGTTGGAAAAGGGGGGGGGGGCAAAATTAATGGAGAGAGGAGAAAGTCACAGGTAACAAGTATGCAAAAAAAGAAAAAAGAAAGAAAGAAAGAAAAAAGATGGTCAGGGTCATGCAGGTGAGGAGAAAGGAGCACATGAGGGCGGGGGGCTTATCAAGCCCAGGCCTGGTGCACTCTAGATAGAGAAGATAAGAGAGGTTCACACATCTTCAATTCCTCAGTTTACACAACCTTTCTCCCACTCCCAGTCCTACCTTGACATCCTACAATAGCACCAAACTGCCTAAAGGAAGTGGCTTCAAGAGACTACAGGTGAAAGGGTTTTCTGCCTTTTGTTCGAGCAGTGTGGTTAACTCTGCAACGCTGCACTACTGATGTGGATTTACTTAGGTGCTTAGACATTGAGAGCTGCTGTCACTGTTGTGAGCTCCAGCATGTAGACAGCTGCATGTAACCAAGAAGCTGAAGGCATGCCCCTGGACTCACCCCCAGGTTCCAGCTGTTGAGACGAGCCTCCAGGTCACTGTCATCGGGAGACATATGGTTCGGCTCCCCATCCACCTGAGGAGGAAAAGGGGGGGGGGGCAAAATAGGGTATCAACAGCAGGAACAAAATGGAAGTTAAGATGGTTGATATGAATTAGAAGAAAGCATGTAAATGATTTCTGACAGCACTCTGATTGGCAGTTTGGCCCGAGGAAGCCAACATCAGGCGGTGGTGGAGGTTATCACTGCCTGCTGACACAATATAATTTCTCTCTTGGCAACAACAAAAGGGCTCTTTAAAAGCTTACAGATACACAGTACACCCACATGTGTTTAACTAACAACCCTCTACTCCCTCGTTATCTCCATTTCTCCACCCTTTGCTCCCTCACTCTTCTCCCTCTCGCACATACAGCACTCCAGATGTTTGGCAGTTCCACATCATTTCCGTCACGCAGTAAATTCCACAAGAGGGGCATATGCTAGACTGCCTGTCATTCTTGTTTTTCTCCAGCCTTTTGTTTTACGACGGGGCGCCGGATTTATTTTATACAGGATAAGTTGGATGCTTGCAGGGGTTTTGTTGATACAAGATCAGTTTACTCCAGTCAAGGTTGGGCAGCAAGGTTGCAATAGGGGAAATATCTAATAAAGTTGAGAGAGTGATAGGGAAAGGAGATATGTTGTTGAATTTGATTAAGATCTCGTGGAGTGTGGACCTTGGGTGTACCTCAGCGGAACTGCGCTGATGCAAAGAAATCGCAGAAATGAATAGCTCAGGATTAAATGCCCCTTCTGATTAAAAAGGCATTAAGGTTCCAGAGCCTCACCCTCGAACAAACACCGTAAATGTTTCATTTCGATATCCAGGAATGTTGGCTATGCAGGCCATTGCCTGTTCAAAACAGCGTGTTACATTCCGAGAATCGTAGCAGGAATTCAAAGCATTATTTTAAATACAGTAATGTGCAAAAGTCTTGAGCCACCCATCATTCCTTTATATTTTGCTTCCAAGGAGCCAGACTTTCTTATCCTTTTTAAGCAACAGTTCTCCAGGCTTTCTGAAGGTCTTTCAAAGCTTTCTTTGAACATTGGCTGCTTTTTCACTCATTTTCAGTCCAGTCCTTGTACCTGACCATTACCACAGGAACGTTTTTGTTTGTTAAGCCGCTTAACACTAACCTATGAATCATTCAAGCATTTAAAAAAAGAACCTAAGTCAAGGGATGAACCAGTGTTGTGTTTACATATGAAAACCAAGAACCAATTTTAAATTGTATCTTTTGTCTCTTTCTTAACAGTCAGTCAGAGAAACCTGTAATTTGTTCCTATTTCTTTAGCTGAATCTATGAAAAATGCCAAGGATGACACAGTTTGACAGGCATAAAATAGTATTTTTGCACCAATAAGGTGATTCTCAAAGAGCTATTAGCTGAAAACTTGGCATTCTGTATCTTGGCATGTGAAGTGTGCCCTGAAAAGCATTACGCTAAAAGGAGTTTTATTTATTTTATTCAGCCTGCTCATGTGTGCATTAATAAAGTAGGACACAATATTACACCTTTCAGTGTAATGCAATAACAGTGAACATGGCACTGAACAGGAGTGGCCCTCCAATCTCATTGTACATTCTGTATTATGACAATAAAGGCATTCTATTCTATTCTATTCTATTCAGTACCACAAACTGCAGCCCCACGAAGAGGTGAAACAACACCTATTTAAAAACTGTTTAAAAAACAAACCAAACGCCCACTGAACATTATAATCATAAAGAAGAACTTTACTCAGGTAAACCTGATTAATGAGCAGTGTGTGTCTGAGTATATGTGTCAGCTGTGATCACATCATCGCCATTTTTGTGAAACAGAAACTTGCAGGCACAGGGATTTTCTTCCGACTTCATGGGGAAATGAGTTCAGGAATTCCCAAATTGGTCCACATTAAAGAAGAAAGCAAAGCATTGTGTCCACTGTTTGTATTGGCAACAGCAGGCTGTTTGCCGTTAATATTTCATGTCTCATCAGCGCTACCTCGCAGGGACCTATAAATCTAATTGCTGAATCGTAACACAAATATGCCTGGGAAGTCCAGAGGTGTGGTTTTTGATTCTGAAGAATAATGATGAACTAACCATTCTCGTAACTTGTCTGGGTGACTGTTTCAGCGGACTGGAAAATATGGGTCGTGATGCAGTCCTGTCCTCACACAGCCTTCTCCTGGAAGAGAGAATTGAGAGACAAACAGAAGTGTAAAAGGTTAACCTACAATATGTGCGCGCATCTCTCTGGAGTCTGCTCGACTCTCTCTTTGCATATGAATGTGCTTGCATAGGCAGCCCGCCTTGCTATTTGCACAGATCAACATCTGGCACTGGTTGCATGGTTTGTGGTCGGCACTTCATCCCATCTGAACAATAAACGTCTCTGCTATACATCAGTCTGTTTCCACGCAGAGCCCACAGGGCACCAGGCTATGACTTGTACAATCGTTTTATAATCACACACCTCAATTGATGCCTCTCATTGTGTCCGTCATGGTTTAAACAAGCAGCCTCACGGGGGAAAAGCTTATACTGACACACATGCAAACCAGCACAAACACACACACACACTTCAATTCTCACTATCGTCTCTCGCCACACACACGCGCGCGCACATCTGCATAACTGAGCTAACAATCTCATTAAGCACAGGCGCACACAAGGCACTTAAAGCCCACTGATGCTAATTGAATGAAGATGTTAGAGAAGGCAGGGAGATGTAGGACAACCATGAAGGGGGAAAAAAAGCAGCTATCATCTTATAAAGACATCCCATTGCATTCTAGAGGGCACTGTCTCACACTCTCAATTTGGAGCCTTTGGGCATTCTTTTACTGTCATCTTTTTAAGCATTTCTGGTATTTTGAACCTCATTTGTCACAGTCAGTGGTATTTACTTCACTGTGAGAAAAGAATACAGAATATGTATCTGTCCATGCAGTGACATTTGTAATTTGTTTTGTTTGTAGTGCAGTAAAAATCTGATAAGGGTAGCATGTAAAAGCATGTGAAATGTAAAATTGAGGTCAGAGGTTAAATGTGACATGATATTTGGATGCAAACTATAATGTGATATTTAGAATCCCCATATAACAGTATCATTTCCTAAATGTTGCCAATACAAACAAAGGCAGTAGAATTTAAGGATAGTTTTAAAGATAAAAGTTATTTTATGACAGTTTGACCTAATGAAAGAACCACATGGTACCAAAAACATAACTTCTTTGGCGGACGTAATAACTGCATCACTAACAGAATTTTTATGTAACTTCAACAGTAAGACTAGACATTTAAAACTCACATTAATTTATCTTTGGTGGTTTTGCCAAATACTGTATTCATTTTTTATAACAGGCCTGTCAGTCAAAACTTTATAGGAACACGTTTAGTTTAAAGCAGTATACTTAGGATGGGGTAGGATGTTCGTCTTTTCCCTTTACTATTCTATTGCTTTTTGTCCTTGTATGACAATGATCAAAATAAAAAAAATTATAAATACACGGTACTGTGCAAAATTCTTGTGGTATAACATGGAGGATCAAAATCTTTTGGCACCCCAAACCATGACAGAGCCTCCATTGTTGTATATATATATAGATGCTCACTGTTGCTCTTCTCTCCTGACCTTCTCTGCACACATTGACAATGATCTGAACCCAAAATTTCAAATTTGGATTCATTACTCCATAAGACCTGCTGCCACTGATTTTCAATCCAGTTCTTGTGTAATTTGGCATACCTTAAGAATGGCCTCTTGACAGCCACCCTTCCAATGAGACCATATCTGATAAGGCTTTGATGAACAGTGGCTAGATCCACTGAAGGTCCAGATGTATCCCTCAGGTCCTGTGTCAGGTCTTTGCTGGACTTTTTTGTATTTGTTAATGACATGACTTTCAGGCACTTTTGTCCTCAGGTTTCCTCAAAACCTTTTTTAAGGACACACTGCACACCAAGCAGACATATGTCAGGTTTTTGGCAAGTACTTCTCTGGGAATCAGTCTGTTGGTGCAAAAATACTATTTGAAAACCTGTCAAACTGTGTTATCTTTGGCATTTTTCATAGATTCAGCTGAAGAAATAGGAACAAATTGTGTTTTTGTGACAGGCTGCTAGCAACAAAGGGCCTAAAGATACATTTTAAAACTGGTTCTTTGCTAAGTTGTCTGTTATGTGGAGGCACAACACTGGTTCATCTCTTGAGTTGGGTGCCTTTTTAATGCTTAAATGATTCATAGGTCAGTGTTAAGCGGCTCCACAAACAAAAAAGAAAAACATTTCTCTGAAAATGGTCAGGTACAAGAACTGGACTGAAAATGAGTGAACAAAACAGCCAATGTCCAAAGAAAAACATTGAAATTCAGAAAGCCTAGAGAACTATTGCTCAAGACCACTTTTAAAAATGCCAAGAAAGTCTGGCCTCTTGGAAGCAAAATATAAAGAAATGAGGGGTGGCTCAAGACTTTTGCACAATACTGTATTTGTCATGTTATTAAGAAAGTACAGTAAATGTGTTATTACACCAAAGAAAGTGTAGTAAATTAGATCTAATAAAGCAGTTGTAATTGAGACTGGTGATTTCCATAACATATGATTACAAGGAGTTGGGCAATTGGGTCCTCCCATTTTTTCATGTGTAGCAGTTACAAGTGGCGTTCCTCAGTGATCACTAGTCTTTTTTTTACTTATATGGTTCATTCTGGAGTGTGGAATGAGTGGAAGAATTCTGCAAGTGCTGGAGTCCATCACATATTGTACAGTTTCTGTACATGCAGAGTTGATTTCACAATAACATGACACAGTCTAATATCACTTCTCATGAATCAGTCAGTGGCTGTCAAGAATGAGCTGAAATAAGCACTTTACATCAGGTACAATGAATTCCAATATTGTTTCATTAATCTGCAAATAATTATGAGAAAACACTTCAAATGAAAGACTTTAGCTTTTGTGTACTTGAACAAACTTTCCCTCTCTATGCATGTGCCCACACACACACACACACACACACACACACACACACACACACACACACACACACACACAC
>JAVDPK010002783.1:405429-422632 GCA_034780415.1 Cichlasoma orientale | reverse complement strand
CCAGAGGTTTTATCCACAGATAAACAGCATGCAGATGGAGCACAACGTCTGGGAGAAATGTGAGAAAAATAAGGAAAGAAAATGTCAGAGAAAAGTCCTGTAAAAAGGGACAATAAGGATTTATTACCCATCCCTTTCATTTCAACTTAGCAATGGACATTCTTTGAACATAAGCCAACATATAAAACTTAGATGATGTTTTATATGATCTGCAGACCTGCCTGCCTGCTTTGCTGTCCCACAGCATTCCTGTGCCTAAACTGCTGCTATAGACAAAGCGGTGGCTCTATCTGGTGGCTAAACAAGGAATTAGAAATACCACAGCTGTAGAGGAACGCACGCTGGAATTCAATTTTTCTGACTAATGACGTTTCATGATATTATCAGTTAAACACACACACATATACAACACGCCACATCCACTTGGTGTGTGAAAGACGAGCAGCATCTCAGAACATCAGAAAAATCAACACAGCTTTCCCTTTAGACATTGAAATTTGAACCGGGCAGTTTCACAAGCTAAAAGAAGACCTGCCTATCACCTGAGTAATGGTGCGTGAAACAGATCAAATGTTGCCACATCACAGGGAGGGAGTCAGACGAGTTCCTTCTATTTAATCTTATCTAAATGAGAGAGACACATAAAAGGACTCTTGGTCTGGCTAATTTTCTCCATCAGGGTGTTAGTCTGTGATCTGAGGGTCTTTCATGGTCTTATCCCAATCAGACACCATGGTACTCAGCAGTCTGCTCCCCACAAAAATCTCTTCTATTCGCACCCTCTGAGGCTGAATCTTACTGAAAGTAGCCACACTTTTTTTTTTTTGCATCATTTGGAATGGAAGTAGGAATGTAAACAGATGCAGCCCTATGGCCATACATGGATAAGACTCACTTAAAAGGTCATATGAAATAAAGCCCAACAACAGAGGCAAGCTACAGTTTGGAAAGGACACCAGGGAATTACAGGGCTGAACTTAGTATTTAACCAAATCAGGATCTCTTTAGACTTTAGGAAGAAACCCGACAAATACAAAAGGAGAACACGCACGTGCCACACAGCAAGGCCCCATCAGGCCGCTTTGTTCAAAATGCTCACAACCGTCTTGCTGTGAGGTGACAGAGCTAACTACCACATTGCCTAATCATAATGACTCCACAGCCGACAGAAAACTTTGAATTAAATATGGCAGCGGTGGGCCTGTACTGCTTCTTACGCAGTGCCCTGGTGTATATTAAGCTCTCTTTAATGCACTTACAGTGCTCTCTTTTTATTATGCTAATGAGTTTATGAAGCCACTGGGCGCTGATTTGCCTTTCCTTGTTAATTGCAATGAAAATCCATGAGCCATTACTAACATCACTTTGTCGAGCCTCTGAGCTGCCTGCAGTTAGGAGAAATATCCATGCACACGCTAGGATGCTTGATGATTTAAGTGAGCCGTGACTTCACATGTTATACACACGGATGCATACCTGAGCGGCGCATGCCCTTTTAATGGAGCAGCCAATTTTAAAACCCAAACGTATTTTTTTTTAGGCATTTGGCTGATGTTCAAAGAGGAATAGAAGCCAAACAATTGAAGAAACAGAGAACACACTAATGAGCTACCAAGCTTTATTCTTCTCTTTATCTACTCTGTGGGGGTTACACCTCAAGTTCAACAACTGGTAAAGTGTAAAGAGGAGAGGAACAGAAAGATGGATAGAGAATACGAGAAGTTCATCCTCTCATGCTGTTTTGAAGTATTTCTCTTTGAAAAGGCAGAATGGACAGCTCATGCAGACTGATGCAACAACTTGGCAATGTCTTTGGCTTTTTCAGACAGCGCTGCTGAGCAAATACGATGGGCAATCATTCACAAAAGCTGCGTGTATTCAGTTTCACAGCAAAGTTCGGTGTTTTAAGTCTGGCAGAAGAACTTTAAAACAGAATGCTTCGATTAATACCTTATGCATTAGCACTCTGTGTATCTGACAAAAAAAAAGAGTTTGTTTTCTTCTTCTTTTTGGTCTGTCTTCTTATCAGAGAAGTCACCAGGAGAAATGGGGGGGGGGAGCTCTCTAATCGTGCAGTAACATACCATCCTCCTACTATACATACCCATAATTGCTTGTGAAATGAGAGTTCAAAAGAAGTAATGCCAGAACCTCTCACTGCCTTTTTAATAAGCAACTGTGAACTTTTCAAGGGATAAAAGATAACTTGGGGAAGATACATTATATTGTATATGCAAATGAGTTTTGTCTTTTTGTTTGAAATTTAGAAAATGTTTCTCACTGAATCAAATTAGCTCATTTATCAAATGAGGACGCAGCTCGCCAGCGTCATGCAAACGGTTCTTTAAAGCAAGCAAAGACTGTGAAAAATACTTCAGATCTGTCTCACCTCAACTTTCTTGCAGTGAGACATTATTTGATAAACTTGCTCATTTACATAGAAGCTTACTGCTCCAGAAAAAAAAATAAAATCCTTGATCACTTAGATGCATTTAAGTGTTAAGAGACACTGCAGCGCAGTTCCAAACTATTCACTGATGAACCTGTGAAACACATCAAATGATCACAAGATAAAAGGTTCAGATTCAACCACTTGTTTATATACCGGACAATCGGGTATCACTGAATTTCCATTCATGCCAGTCTGATCGGTGTACCACAGTGCAGCTCCCAGCAGATAAGTTGATCTTAATGAAATCCCACATCAACTGATGGCTCAGCTCATACCCTTCTACACATCCAAATGCCTATCTTACATAGTGCGAGCTATTTAACTCTTTCCCCTATAAAGACAACATTTGACAACTTCGCTTGTACCCTTTCTGACAAGTTTTGACCTTGATATATATCAATAAAGTTGTGGTTTGACGACCATTAGAAAAGGTTCCAGGATGCACACCCAATCCTATTGCTCTGGAATCTGGCCTGAAACGTGACAGAAACTGCTCAGTTCAGAAAAGAGAAACAAGGGTTACCAGTAGCAGGCGTCCAAGAGGGAAAGGGTTAAGCTGCTTTAGACTGCCCCCAATTACTGCACATTTGCAAACCACTTTGCAACCTACTCCCACTCCAGTTCCACCTTTCATTCTCTGATTTAGTCAGTGTGGTATCTATTGTTAATGATCCCTGCTCTGTTCGAGGTCTTGCTGCAGTACTCCTCACCTCCAGCTTTTAATGCAGGCAGATGGACGCCTTCCCAGACCCAGAAGTCCACACAGCCATGCCACCAAAAATAAATTAATGCAGATGAAAATAGCTACTGTTTTTTAAGACTGTAGTGGTCCTGACTGATGTAAAATAAACCATGAAATTTTTTTAATTACATTTTAAAGAATCCCTAAATTACAGTAATTGATTATACGTATATACTAACACGATTAAGGCTAATGAATTTTCATTGAGAGTACCTGTGGTGATCTTTAACAGGTGTAGAAGTGGGTCTGTCCTTAAGCAGCTCCATTGTCAAACTGTCATCAGAACAGCCACTCAGCTCCCCTGTCACCCAGTCAGGCAGACCTCTATCGCCGTGCTCCACACGCCGGCTGCTCAAGGGCTCATCAAAGTAGATGGACTAAAAATTTAAATTAAATTCAAAGTTCAGGAAATGAAGGTTTAGGTTGGCTAATTACAAACTCAGTTAATACAATCCACTGCAGCTACACACATACAGTATCAGTCAAAAGTTGGGACACAGTCACTCATTGATATGAATGGGTGAGTGTGTCCAACCAGTTGCCAGTACAACAATATACATGACTTGTTGAAGTAACTCTTACCATGTATGTAGGAAGTGTTTTAAGCCTTCCGGGCTCTGGTTTGCTGGTGAAAGGCGCCTCCAGGACCCCTCGTTTGAGCATGTGAAGGAGCAAACGGGCATACATGTTGCGGTTCTTCTGACCGACTAGACCTGAACCACATGCAGCTGGGTCACACAGCTTCTTTATCCATTGGGCACAACGCTGACGCTCTGAGAAAGGAGCAGGGACTAAGATGTAAGAGCTTTTTAAATGCATCACATTGGTTTGAATATGATGTTTAAAACTAGTCGACCATCTTTTTTCTGTTTAATCAGGCCTTCTGTTAACAATTAATTAACAATTAATTGTTGTACAGCGCTTTGCGACTTTCAAGTCTGTAAAAAGTGCAATATAAATAAACTTTACTTACGTTTTCTTAACAAATCATCCATTTAATTGTTATGAAGTAATAACCCAGCTTTATTCATCAATAAAGCCAGATGGTATAAATCGACTCGTAAAACTACAGGCATACCTTAAAGACAAAAAAGCATGGATGACCTTTAATTTCCTACTTCTAAATTCAGCCAAAACTGAGGTTATTGTACTCTGGCCTAAAAATCTTAGACACATGATGTTTAACCAGATACTCTGGATGGCATTACCTTGGCTTCTAGACCAGGGTATGTCCTTCAACATGCACATTAAGCAAATATGTAGGACTGCCTTCATTCATTTGTGCAATATCTCCAAAATAAGAAACATCCTGTCTCAGAGTGATGCTAAGATGCTAATTCTTGCATTTATTACTTCTAGGCTGGACTATTCATTATAATTCATTATCAGGTTGCTCTAAAAGCACTATGTAAGGCCTTCAGTTGATCCAAAACACTGCAGCAAGAGTACTAACTGGGACTGGAATGCAGGGACATATTTCTCCTGTATTAGCTTTTATTCACTGGCTCCCTGTTAAACCCAGAATTGAATTTAAATACAAAATGTTGAATAATCATGCCTTGTCATCTCTGGCTGTTAGGAGCAAGGACTGCAGGCTTACTGGTGGGTCCTAGAGATTTTAAAAGTAAAATGGGAGGCAGAGCCTTCAGCTTTCAGGCCCCTCTACTATGGAAACCAGCTTCCAGTTTGGATTTGGGAGACAGACACCCCCTATATTTTTAGAATACTGCTTAAAACTTTCCTTTTTGATCAAGCTTATAGTTAGGGCTGGATCAGTTGACCCTGAAGCCTCCATGAGTTATGTTGCAATAGGCTTAGGCTGCTGGGTTTCTTCTTTACTGACATATTTTCTCTCTGTGTGTGTTTATACACTACTACTGCATTTAGTCATTAGTAATTACTAAACACTGACTTACACTCTCATAGTTTGCCTTTTGTCCTGTTTCCCTCTTCTTTCTAATACTGTAGGGTCTTTACCTTACAGTATAAAGCGCTTTGACGCCAGGTTGTCAGTTAATACAATATAAATAAAACTGAACAGATTATCAAATACAGAGTTGTGGGGAGGCTGTAGGCTATTTCAGCCATTATTCGGCAAAAAAGCAGAGTACACCCTCATTGCCAGTCTATTACAGGGCTGTTTGTGGCTCAGGTGGTAAAGTGGTTTGTCTACCAATCGGAAGGTCGCTGATCGAGCCCTACTCCTTCAGTCTGTGTGTCAAAGAATCCTTTGGCAAGATACTGAACCCTGATGCATCAGTCCGTGTGAATGTTTGTATGAATGTGGCTGAATGAGACTTGTAGAAAGTGGTTTGAGTGGAATCAAATTGAGTAGAAAAGCTATATAAGTGCCAGGCCTTTTCTATTTATCATTTAAACCCTGTTTAAAAGGTAAATACATAGGAAATAACACCTCACCTGTCTTGCTGGGGTGTTTAAGGACATATGGCTTCATATCCAGCAGAAAATGATCAAACTCAGTGTCCAGCCTCTCCCATGACAGCTCATGGTTGCTCATGGTGACCTTATATAGAGTGTGTAAGTGAACAGAAAACAATAAATAGTAAGCTGCACTGCTTTGTTGACATACAATTTCGTTGTCTGTAAATGATTAATTTAATGTACGTTCGATGACAATAAAAGCCTATTCAATTCTATTCTATTCTATACGTGCATTAATTAGCTAAACAATTATCCCAAGCGGAAACCTTATGAAACATGACAACATGACACACGACAGCTATAAACAGCTAGTTTTCCTAAAATAACCAGCAGTTAACAAATCATAATTATTAGCTACTTGACTGGGACTCGAGCAATGCATTAGCAAACATGTCGCAGGCACCGTTAGCCGAGCTAAAGCGAGCCAGTCTATTACGCTCGTCCTCTGTTAGGGTTTCTTTTAGGTTTTCACAAGCAGAACGATACTGTGCTAAAACTGTACACTGTCTCTAAAAATGTAATATGTGAAACAAAAAAAGAGACGTACCCTGAGCACTGACTTCGCCGCTCAAAGCTGTTCAAAACTTTAGCGTCCTCACGCTACGCAACATCCGTTTTCCGAAGGCGCGCCGCGTCTCCATGTTGCCATAGTAACATACTCTTTTACGTCCGTAAATATAAATATTGATTGAATAAATTTATTTAATCGTTTACATGTGGTTCGTGTTACCTGGTTTGCTCCCAACTTTGTTTTCGAGCTTGTTTAGGATAAAATGCTGCATTATTACGGTGTTTCTTTAAAGAAATTTTCATATTTTAAAGCATGGGTGGGATTCAGCTATCAGCCCGAGCGGGATCAATAAAGTCAAATCCTTCTCCGCAGAAACTACAGATGATTAAGTGTTGTGTTAAAAAAAATGATCGTCTGCCAAAACGTGGTTATTGGTAATTGACAAAAATGATTGCCTATGGCTTTTTGGCCTATAATCTGTGAAACACAAGTAAATTATATCGCTCATTAATGAGATCAAGGTTTTTTTTTTGAACCATAAACAACAAGATAGAAGTTGCAGTCACTTTGTGTCAGTGACTTTTTGTCTTCTGTATTTATCCAGATTAAAAACTGTCACTGACAATAAAATGCCTTTTTTAAAGACAGACCCGGCCAAGAGGGCAGCAGAAACTGCGATAAATATAACATCACAGCTCTATAAAGATAGTTGAAGTGGCCAAAAAGGACCGGATGAATTATAATGTCGATACATTAACACAGACTCATATTTGAACAGGTAAATTCTTTATTTTATATATGAGTCCCCCATAAATCCTGCCGACTACAGTGTATTTACCGATATAAGCAAAGATATTACACATCAAAAACATCGGAAATTACTTTTTGGCGCAACACTGATCCAGTTCAAGCCCACACGGTGGTGCTAAACGCCCGCAGTTTGAGTGGCAGTCAGCGACTGATGGAAGTCTCCTTCAAGTGGTCCTCGTATGCTTTTCTTTCTCCAGTGCGAAAAGGAGCAGTGTAAGAGAGTTACTTCCTAGTCATAGAGAAATCATTTGTTTAGCAATTGTGGAAACAGTTTAAAATAGACACTACCGATAAAAGAAGCCATAGGCTACTCAGAGCTTGCAGGTAAGCTTACACAAAAAGATGAACATCTCCAAACTTTTTAAAATGCCTGCTGATGCCAAAGCCTTTTGTCTAAGAGGCCCGGTGTATTAGGGAGTGGCTGGATACTTGCAAAGGATGCTCAAAGAAGATACAGTCTATAGAAAAATCCACTGAGATCTTTTACAAATAATAAAATATATATTACCCATTCCAATGTACCATTAGTGGCCATGTGTTTTTACCTTATTAAAACTCAGCTTTCTTCCAACACCCAATAAAATACACAGTTCGCGTCTTTCATTTGTTTGCATGCGTTATCCAGGAATCGCTTAAGCATTTAATTGTGGGCTGAACTTGAAGTGAAATATTCCCACGGTACGTGAAGGCGGGCTTCTCCGACGTCACTTTGAATGAAAAAGAAGCGCTCAGCTGTGGTCCAGGCAGAGGGAAGGCGTGCGGTCTGTAGAGCAAGGAAAGCGCCAGCATTTGTCCAGAGCTGTGAAGAGACAGGGATATCACTCAGAAATCGGTCGGGACAACACAAACTTGTGGTTGTGGAGTAGTTTTTTTTTTTTTTCCTTCCCTCCTCCCCCCCATTATGGCTGACCATCTTTTACATTATAATGATTCAGCTGGGGTTGGGAACAGATTCGCCCGCAAAGGTGCTTTGCGGCAGAAAAATGTGCATGAAGTGAAAAACCACAAGTTTACTGCGAGATTTTTCAAGCAGCCGACGTTCTGCAGTCACTGTACAGATTTCATATGGTAAGTTTCACTCATGCACACAGCATAATTTCCTCGGTCACTGGCATTTGCAGTGTCTCAAGTTTAAGCTTTTAAATATTCTAGATCCTGCGGTGTTTGCAGTAGAGCTCTGGCGAATTTTCTCCTGCGCTCACGACTTGCAAATGCATGTCATTAACTAGTTTTATTCAATATTGAATAAAGCCAACCCATGTTTGCTTAGCCTTCTCTTCTTTTTTGTTGCAGGGGATTTGGGAAACAAGGATTTCAATGCCAAGGTAAACCACCTGCATGTGTGCATTGATGCATTTTAGTGGAAGCTGGAGCCAGACACACACATAACTTACCTGACAGTCACAGTTTGCCTGTTTGACTCGAGAGGCAAGTTCAGCACAATATAGCCACTTAAGCATAAGCAGTTGAGAAATAGTGACTCCATGAGCCTACATATAGCAACATGGAAAAACAGCCTGCACAGTAAACAGTTTGAACTTAAAAAGGTTTATTTTCATCAGAGGGCACATCTGCAAGCAAGAAAGCAGAAGTTAGTCTTTGCAGAAGAGTTACTTTGAAACGTTTAGAATAATTCTGACATTTAGATTTTATAGCCAATATGCTGAATAACCATTTCAGTGCCCAGCATTTCCTCAAGTTTAATTTGAAATACTGAACATACCTTTGAGTGTTCTTTCACACTCGACAGTTCAGCTGGTTAGTTCTGTGCAGGCTCGCTGACACCTTCCAAGCCACTGAGAGGATATTCTGGAGTGTATCTTGTTTTGCTTTGGATATACCGTCCTTTTTGGTAGCTGCTTCTGGACAAGACAACATAGCTTGAAGGACGTGGGCGATGAAGGATCGGTTGATAGCCTCTAGACGGAGCCATGACACTTTGGTAAACCTTGACCCTTGAGGGAACCTTGACCCTTGGGGTGCTGAACACTGCATTTTGTGGCCGGCGGAACATCCGATTAAATTTAAGATTCCCGCCTCCACTGAGCTTAGACAAGGAAGGAACTCCCCTCCAAGACTGATAGAAAGGCTGGGCTCGTACATTATTTGGAAATGATAGCATCACGGGTGTGGAGGCGTGTCTAGATGTATACCCTCCGCTGTATCCTTCGACAGCATTAGAGACAGGACCAGAACTTTGAGGAGGCTCAGAGGGATACTGAAATACTTCCTCAAAGAAGAGATTGGGTTTGTTTTTTGGATAGCGGTATGCACTGGAAACACTACTGAAGTCCTGGCCTGGGTAATCAAAACCTGAATCAGACACCCCAATACCATTGCCCACTGGTTCAGGCTGCCACAGCCTGGGAGATGCCACAGCCTGAAAGGCTGAGGGTGAAGCAGGCTCATTGTATGCAGTTTGACTTATGCCAGCAGTTTCACTAGTGCTTGTAGAGCGGGGTAAAGTGCTTGTATAAACATTAAACCATGTAGATCGAGGTTTTGCAGCAGCCGGGTTAGCTACCTCATAGCTGGACTTTAAAGGAAATAGGAGTGGCATGTTAAGGTTCACTGGCCCCCATTGTCTGGTCTCACCATTAACAAGTCCCTCTACCTTTGGAGAACTTTGTGCATTTGGTTGGTTTTGTCGAGTTAAGCCCAAATTCTGCTGTTTTGCAAACCTCTCTGCATTAGGCGGCATGTTTTGTACATTTTGTTGATCAGGAGCCAAATTCTGCTGTTGTTCAGCTGAAGGTTTGTTGTAGTGTTTGTACACAAAGCCAGCTGGCTGCTTATTTGCACCCTGCTGGTTATTCTGATCGGCGGTCAAAACTTTGTTTCCATCGTCCACGAGTTTACGCAGATGTGCTTTAAATGGATACAGATATCCATAACTATATCCATAGCCTGTGAAGTGAGAGGACGTTCATATAGCAACTGAAGATTTTAGGCTTAATGTCATAATTGAGAAAAGTGACTACCTTTTGTAGCTGATGAAGCAACATTGCTGTCAGCCAGTACAGAAATCCAGAAAACCCTGTAAGATAGGCAGATAATACAGTCTGATTAAAATCTCACTTAAAGGTAACAAACTAATTAACTGCCAACATCAACAAAACATACCAGAAAATGATTCCAAGAGCCATGGCTTAGCTGAGAAGCAGTACCCTGTGCTCCTCAGACACTATGGCTAGAGGCAAGCAGCTTAGAGCTGGACCTGAGAGTAACCTCTGTCCCATACAATGCAGCCCTCTGTGTCCCTTTTAGATCACCACTCTGGTTCTTAATTAAGAAAGATCACTTTCAGCTGCTGCTCACAGAGCTATTAGTGGTCAGGTTGTTGACAGGTGTGGCAGCTGGACAGCGCCACCCTCTGACTGGGTGCCAAAGTCATCATTGTAAACATGTCCAGTGTGTGGAGCCAGAATTATTTTGTTTATCCGGAGAACACTGAATGCTTTCTTTTGTTGTTTTTTTTTCTGACCAAGAACTTTGTGTCTCTTGAGTCAGGTTGCAATATATTCCCTGAAATCAACACCCCCGTGGCCTCCATCTTTGCCAGTTTTAAATTTCTCTCTAGATACCCGACACTGTGGCTACAGGGCGCAGACAGAGGGAGACAAAGATGAATACAGTGGGAGCAAAGTTTGATAGTTATTATGGGGTCAAATAAAGGTTAGGTCACCTCTTTGGCGGCTCAACAATAAGGAAAACAAAACGGGGAATGTGAAAGTAGTGGATGGATTTTATTTTTTGGAAAGAGTATGATGAAGGTTGGATATGTTGTAGATATGTAATACTAAGCATCCACCACCAGAGACATCAGTGCAGTCTGTAAGACGTGCTCAGGCTGCTGTGCATTTCGAAAGTGATGATCTCTGATGCGTGCAGTCATCCAGTCGTAGTACAGTACGCCTGATCAAAATATAGCACGGCGCGAAACCTTTGTAGCTCAATCAGGTATAATACCACTGTATGTAGATACTTTCGCCTGCTCTCTTACTTCCCAAGGGGTCTACCGTAGCAGATGTTGTTTTGGCGTAGATTATACACCAGATGCCCTTCCTGACACAACCCTCCAGTTTATCCAGAATTGGGCCCGCTACTAGGAGTGCACAAGCCTGTGACCCCTGAGGCTGGGTTTCGCGTCAAAGGCGAGTCACTACACCGCAGAGCCACTTCCAATACCCCCGTATGCCAATAACATAAAAATGAAAGTGTGGGTGCGGTGGGCAAAGGTGTGGCGTTTCATGGTCTCTTCAGTTACGCCAGCATGATATTAAAATGAGCTGTGAAAAATGGTGCAGTGCACCCAGTGCGAATGTATTTTTCATCTCATGCATGTGTTGATATTTTTGCACCAAGCTTACTGACATCAGTGTCCTCTGCAGTGTCATGTTACGGAGCGACATGAGAAGATCTGTGACTTTAATTATCTGTCTGTTCAGTGTGTGCGCCCGGTCCCACATCTGTATAGCCACGTGTGACCTTTACATGCTTTAACTACAGGATTTAAAACATTCCCATCCCATTTTTGAGGCTGTTTGTGAGGATGGTTGTGTGCATGTACATATTTTTGCATACACATTAATTTTTTTTAAATATGCATATTTCAGATGTCTCTTTTTTTTTTTTAAAGTGGTATACATGTGTGCAGGGGCTGAGCTGTCTGCTTGCAGTGCTGAGAGTGACTGCATCTTGGAGTAGGCTGACAGAAACATGTTCTTGGATGCAGAAAGACTTTGTTTTTGAAAGCGTGGAAGTGAGACAAGCTTTGCTTTTTAAGAACCACAAAGTCAGATAATTCCCAGCGGGCGTGCCGTGCCCTCTCATTTCTTAACAGTATGGATACATAATGGCGTTTGTGATCGTTAAATAACATGCTACGGAGAATTGTTTGACATGATTGTTATTACGTGGAACACTATGATGGACAGTTCAGATACATTTTTGTTCAAATATTTATTGCTCAGGCTTTAAATCGAGACATTTTTTCCCCCCTTTGGCAGTGCAAACTTATGCACAGAGCTCCAGAATGAAATCTCTGTGGAGCTGCTTCTCTGATGCAGGAATGGAAAGTCAAATACTTGTGCCCCTGCAATGCTGACAGTCACTGTGATGCTCGTATCTACGCTGGCTAAAGGTGGCATGCGGTACGTGCGTTAAACACAGTTTACTGACAGAACATTTGGTCTCTGAGAGTTAATAGAAAGGTGATATAGCAGGGCTCCTGGGATCCTTCATCTTTATCCAGCATGGCTGATAGTTTATGGTTTCGTAGGCGTGGGCAGATTAAGGGCTGCCTAGAGCTTCCAGATAACATTTTTTTTTTAATTCTCCTGTGATTACCCGCCCTTACCACACAGTGGTAAAGCCCGTCAAAATAGGGTTATGGCAAAAGAAATGTTTTTATTACTGAAGTGATCTGTGTGGGTGAGGCACCAAAACCCTGCAGCTTCCAGTATGGTGGCTGTTTATTGCTAAGCATAGCAAAGGTAATGTTGTTTGGGGTTATCTCACGATGCATTTTTACAGAATTAATGATGAATGAATCACTCACAAAAAGATTTTATTTCCCTTTTTTTTTTTTTTTTGCTGAGCAACCTCACATCTACTTGTGTTTTCTTGAACGCGCACATTCACTGTAACCTACTTTATTTAAGGCCACCATAGGAACACTCAGGATGTGACTCACCTAAAACACCTTGTTATTTATAAAGTGCACTTTACGATGTTCTCTGCAGCGCATTGGTTAGCGTACATGAAAGAAAAAAAATTGTTTAGCTCTCTCAGCTGCAATGGAAAAACAGCAACACTGATACGTCCTGTCAGATGGACACGCTGAGTTAAATTCTGTAGACCAACACCATTATACACTCAACCTACTTCACTGCGGCAACCTTCTCTCACTCTTCCTGTGCTCCCTTGTATTTATTTATCCCCATTCTCAATCACTGTCATTGTGTTTTTTTGTGACGCATACATTTATTGCGTTCATATTGACATGATGGCATCACTCAGTTGCTGCAGATTAGTCGACCGCACATCCATGATGTGAACCTCCCCTTCCACCGCATCCCAAAGGTGCTCTATTGGATTGCGATCTGGTGATTGCGGAGCCCATTTGAGTACAGAGAACTCACTGTCATGTTCAAGAAACCAGTTTGAGATGATTAGAGCGCTGTGACATGCTGCCTGCTAGAAGCAGCCATCTGAAGATGGGCACACTGCGGTCATAAAGGGATGGATATGATCTGCAACAGTACTCATTAGTGGTGTTTAAATGATGGTACTAAGGAGCCCAAAGTGTGCCAATATCCCCACACCATTACGCCACCACAGTCTGAACCATTAATACAAGGCAGGATGCATCCGTGCTTTTGTTTACATCAAATTCCGACCCTACCATCCGAATGTCGGAGCAGAAATCGAGACTCGTCAGACCAGGCAACACTTTTCCAGTCTTCTGTTGTCCAAGTTAGGTGAGCTTGTGTGACCTGTAGCCTAAGTTTCCTGTCCTCAGCTGACAGGAGTGGCACCCGGCATGCTCTTCTACTGTTGCGGCCCATCTGGGTTAAAGTTTGATGTGTTGTGCATTCAGAGATGTTCTTCCGCGCACCTTGGTTGTCATGAGTGCTTATTTGAGTTACTGTTGCCTTCCTATCAGGTTGAAGCAGTCTGGTCGTTCTCTTCTCACCTCTGGCACCAACAGGGCATTTTCACCCAGAAAATTGCCGCTCACTGGATATTCTTTCTTTTTCAGAGCATTCTCTGTAGAGATGGTTGTGCGGGGAAATCCCAGTAGATCAGCCGTTTCTAAAATACTCAAACCATGCCACGTTCACTTAAATCACCTTTCACTTAAATCGCGTTCACTTAAATCACCTTTCTTCCCCATTCGGATGCTCGCTTTGAACTTCAACAGGTCCTCTTCACCTGCATTACTAAAAGCATTTGATTGGCTGAGTAAATATTTGCTTTAACAAGCAAAACCAAGTGCAATCCCATTTGCAAACACAAAGTTGTATAAAAAAAAACTGCTTAATGGTATGCTGCTGTTCTGTATGCTCTCAGAGAGTTTAAGCTAAAGCATATCATTTTAAAGCATGTCTCATTTCCTCTTCTTGTTCCTCCGTGCCCTTATACAATGATCTCTGCTGCTACTAATGTGTTTTGCCCCCCACAGTAAATAAACAGCTGAAATTGTGCTTTAGTCACAGGTCACACATGTATTTTACCCCAGATGGTAAAAATTGCATTTATGCATCAAGGGAATTAATTAGATAAAGCTGCAGAGTGAAAACCAGCTGTCTCGTTTGAAGTATGATCTGGTCCATTTAACATATTCAGTAATGTGAGTGCACTTGTTGATAAATAATGCAGAAATACATAAGAGGCTATTTTGCTGCATCGGTGCATAGCATACAAATGGATAGCCACTGGAAATGCGTTGAATGTTTTGCTTGAATGTTTTGGATTTAAAGCTGCATTAAACGTGAAAGCACGAACATCAAAATGTGACTCAGATGCGCAGCCCAGATGCCACCGTGTTAAACTGTTTAGCCTCACCCTGAACTTTCCAACATGAGCTCATCTCACTGAAAGCAGTCCTGTGTATGTGAGTGAGTGTGCTTCAGCTTGTTGGATCGCTTGCAACTGTGGTGGAGGCTCTGCTGTCCCTCCTTGCACCCCCCCTCTCCCCCCCTCACTCTTCAGCCTTTGAAGTTGCGGAAATGACTGTGCCATCTGGAGAGTTGAGGAGCCATCGTTGGAAGGAGAGCACCATGTCTGGACAGCAGGAAGGCGAGGGAAGGAGGGAGAGGCAGTTAGAAAAAGAAGAGAAAGAAGCAGTAACAGTGTAGAAGGAGGCTAAGAAGGAGGCAAAGGTGAAGGCATAAGTGCAAGACTGAATAAACACAGGAAGATGTGTAATTGTATGGGTGGAAGTGTGAGGGCGAAGAGATGGTGAAGTCAAAGGGGCCTTTTACACATTTTGGCTTCTTGCTGCTGAGCGTTGGCAACGATAAAGCAAACAGTGCGACTACTTGGAGCAGATGAAAGGGAGCAGAGTGAAAACAGGGGTGCATAATATGTCTGCGTGGTGACTGACTTTCAGCTGTGGCCAAGTCACATCCAAATAATGCTGTCTCAAGTGCAGACGTTAGTTGTTAAATAACATCAGATTGGCTGTTATAGCTGAAACCGTGACAGATGTTGTGAGCAGAGAATTTATATATCCTTACATTTTAATTTGTTTTGACAATTTATGTCCACAGAGATGTAGCTCCCACGCACAACTACTCTGTCTTTGTTGTTAGGTCAGGACAGAGGAAATTAACATTTACCACAACCATACTCTTGGAAATGTGAAAAAACTCAATCAGATACCTCCTACTCTGATACTACTACTTTTTTAGCAGTAGTGATTTTAGCAGAAGTTAGATATGTAAGCATCCCTTTAGGCTATATGTTTTATACGATGCATTTCAAGCAAGTTTCCCATCGATTTGAATTACATATTTTACTAACATAAATTAGTAAAGCCAGTATGTTGTAAATACATAGTAAACACAAGAGCGAGGACACCTGATACAGTAAAAAGTTACTTTGGCCTCACCCACAGATAAATTCAGTCATTGTCTATGCATAAAGGTGCTTCACCTAACAAGCGAAAGATGGCCAGTTTGATCCTGGAGGGAGACAGATATCACTTTGGGGTTGCATCAGGAGCGGTATCCTGCCAAATCAAACATGCAGAACTACCTGCTGCGGTGACCCCTTGCGAATAAGGGAGCAGCTGAAAGCAGCTTTCTGCCTGTGCATAAAGAATTGATTTTATGCATTGATCCCCAAAAGCAACACTCCTCTCTCGCTTCATTTATATCCACCGCTTTACTCAGAAGGGTATGTTTGCCGCTGCGTGTAATCTCCATGTTGTCTGTAGCTCTTTGCTTTCATGGTGGCATCTCCATAACTGCAACCAGCCTGGCTTTTGTTGTGATTGGAATATATTTGCATACCAACTGCATCCAGTTTGCCCACTCTCAGTCCCGACCCGGCGACTGTTTGCTTCTCATCAAGAGATGATATCTTTTTCACTTTATCAGATGAGTGCATTGGATGTGGGTTCCTCCACCTCTCAGTGGGACATTTGTTGCCCCTGTGGGCGACATGTATGTGTCAGTTAGCATGACAAGGGCCGATATGCCTCCAAAAAGACCGCCGTGGTGGCGTAGGCGTAGAGCCAATCACGTCCTCTGCTCTGAATGGAGCTGTGGACCTCATTAACCAATCAAGGAGCAGAAGTGCGGGGGTGCTGGAACATGACAGAGAGGGCTGCGTGGCTCCTGATGGGGAGCCCCCAAACAATAAACATCTTACACAACAGCAGGCTGAGATGCAGCGCTACTCCTCTTAAGTGACGCCGCTGAGATCTGAAGGGGCCTCCTGCCCCACTCTGCTTAGCGTGTGAAGATGGCCTAAATATGCTAATGCGTTAAATTTTGCTTTGGTTGCTCTACAAAAAGGATCTAAGTCTTGTTGCTTTACTCTGTTTTTTTTTTCTCCTGCTCACTGTTCTGTGGGTGTTGTTTCTGCCGTACTTGTATTTACTGTGCAACGTTTACAGGAAATAAAATTGAAAGTTTAATATTTTGAATTGCTCATGAAATGCCAGATAGTGAAGCTTCTCTATTATAAGCTTTGCCCTCTCTGTAATTTAAAAAAAGTCAAGCAAAAAAAAAAAAAAAGAAGAAGAAGTCGCTCTGAGCACCATTTATGTTTGATATTATACCTTGAGCTATTTGACTAGAAATTTTTTTTTTTTTTTACAGCCAGCACATTTTTTGAGCTCCCGGAAGAACAAAAGTGAAACGCCAAATCGCGACGGAGAACATCCAAGATTCACTTCAAATGTCTGACGAAAGTATTTGGCAACCGAAATATCTCGAGTAATTCCTTGATTGACATCAGAATCCCTCAGCGGTCCTTTCAGTTTCACTTCAAACCTGATTTCAGCCATCTCTTCAAAGTTACCGAGCTCGAAGAAGAGAAAGTATCTGCTTGGGGCTAATTAGAACAGTTGAATGTGGAGAAATCACGGAAACATTCTTTTAATATATCAGCGATTTTAAACCCTCTTCCAGCTCAATGGCATTAATTACACCAAGAGTGGAAGCTTAGCTGGCCTGGATAATTATGTGTAATTCTGCCTCTGCTTCACATTCAAAATGCCCCCCCCCCCCCC
>JAVDPK010002783.1:382633-399193 GCA_034780415.1 Cichlasoma orientale | reverse complement strand
CACCATGCATCCTCATTTGCCTGTGTGTCCTGCATATTGGGGTCCGCATCCGTCTGCCACACAGCACAGCATGACATATGCGTGTGAAGGCATACGAGCAAATACTTTTGGCAATATAGTGAATGTAAAGGTTGTTCAGGTAAATAGTGACCAGTATTTCTGAGTAATAAAGTTTATATTTCATTCATAAACCAATCAGTCAGTTCATCTGCGGTCTCAATTGAACCATGGATGAGGAAACCTGCTATACCCCCGATAAATCAAACTAGACAGCAAAGCTTTCTTTGCCAGTTGAAAACAGGTGCTCATCTGAAAACGCCCAGGTGGGAGTGCAGTGTTTTATGTGCTGAGATGCTGCGGTTGCTATGATACATGATAGCCACGAAAGGAATGTGTTTTAAATACCTCATCGAGCTGACCGCTGCTTACCTGGAAGACCCACGCTGAAGAAAATGTTCCTTCAAGCGTCATTTTTCATAGTATTTTGATAGTTTGGGGATTTTTGTTTATTCCAGGCAGTGGATTTGAGGGTTGATTGATTTAGTTTTTTTTTTTTTTTTTAAATCTCTCCGTTTTTTTTTTTTTTTTTAAATCTCTCCGTTTTTTTGAGGACCAGAAAAAAGCACTCGGGGGGGGGGGGTGCCTAACTGTGAAACCGCATGCTTATTGGGTAATGACTTGTGATTAACAAGTGAGCATACTCTGGAGAATCCTCCTCTCTGCACCTTAGAATGACTAAAATTTAAATAATAGACTTAATGTTTTATTCAGCATGACCCAAAAATGAGTGACTGAGACATAAACTCATCAGGAAAGCGTTTGCAGAGGTCAAGCCCCAGGACCGTTTTTCCCCTAGACTTCTATAGGACCAAAAGTTTTTTTTCGCAACCACTGCATCCCTCTGATGAGACTCTTTTACACCATTCACCTTAAAAGTTGGAAGCACTGGAGATAGCAACTTTTCTGGGCATCTAAATAAACTGCAAATGCACTCACATGAACGGGAAGTCTTACATACATATACTTCATCTTAAGTACTCTCACCTCATGGTCTCTTGTGGGAGAGGAGAGGAGGACAAAGGCAGGGGAAAGAGCCCGAATACTCCAACTCCTAATTGAGGTTGTGTCTCCTTCTCGTCTTTCCCAGCCTCTCTGCTCCACTCATGGCAAATATAGCAACATGCACCACAGGGGAGAATCAGCGCTTTGCAACCATGTTTTTCCTGGCATCTCTATCAGAGAGTGGAAGGAATTTTTTTTTCCTTTGATCCTCTGATTTGGGTTCTTCTTTGGGGATGATAAAATTGCAAGCGGTACTGTTAGAGTCTGTGCTTTCTGTTGTTTGTGTGTGAGAGTAGCCCGTGCATCCACAGTGAAAATATAACAAATTATATATTTTTTTGTACCTCTTAGTTGAGATGATGAATGAAAGCCAAAATAGCATTTGACTAGACTGAAATACGGTCATGAACCGATCAGTGAGGCAGAGAGAGCTTTAACTAATTAAATGAAAGCAATGAAGAGTTATTTTTGCTGCCCTAAAGTGTAAGACGGATGCGTGTGGGTTTGAGGGGGTTGCATTGATTCTTACCAACTGTTCTTACATTTAAAAGGCACCATTGTTGGAATATTGACTCTATGAAAACAGAAACATGGCCAACAAAACTTGAATGTGTTTTGAATTACAGAATGGCAATTAGGGATTTCAGAAGCCACACACGCGTTTACAGTATGTTCAGATTTTCTTAAAAATGCGCTGATCCAACATTTTATTTATTTATTTATTTTCAGTTATGAAACACTAACTCAATTTTGGGTATTTGCTGATCCCGTGATCCCAAGGACCAATCTGATACCAGATCAGATTTTCCTTTATCCGCTCTAACTGTGGGTACAGCTCCTCACACGCGTTTGGCTTGTTGAGCGGAGCTGACGTGAAGCGAAATAATACTATTCAAGTTGATGGCAGTGCGTTATTTGATATCTCCTCAAACCCTAAACTATTGCACCCCTTTTCTGGTCACAATTAATGAAAAAAAAATGTTGATGATTGCAAAAAAATGTTAAATTTATAAAATATTTGAGAGAACAGCCATCCAGTCTCCCTTCTGGTTGAGTATTTAAGCCAGAGGGAGAAAATGTTAATGCTGAAGGAAGAGTGCTCAGTTCCAGTGTGTGTCATTGGCACGCAGCCTATGAAGTGAAAGGAAGGCCTCGCTCAGTTTAGATGCTGTTGACTATGGGCTTGCGTGACAGAAGCAAACAGCATTACGCAACTTTTCCAGACTCCAGCTTTATTGAAATGTGTTGCATGAAATTCAAAAGGATTTGATATGTTGTAATTATACTGTTTTAAATTTAAATATTGGTGTCAGTGGGTTTAGATGACATTTAGAAGGAAACAGGGACTCAAAAAAGGTAAGATGATATCATAAGTTTGCTGTTGCAGTGTCTGTCTACATAGTAGAAATAATAAGCCATATATCAACCACACCCCACATGGCAAAAATACACAGCAGGACCATTCACATCTACTCCCATAGTATACGTGCACATCTGTGAACCGAAGGGCTGCTGTGTCTGTCCTAATGCACAGTGTAGTCTCTTTCTATCTAACAGATAATACAAAAGTGCATCAGCGCTGCGACACACTCCCAGGCTCTGCAATTCAAACTGAATGTCATGCAGACGCGATGGCCTTGACGAGTCAGTTCAGACTGTGTCAACAGCTCTTTGATTCTGGCCGGCTGGATGCAAAGAGCAGATCCCGCTGGAACGGCGCTGCAGTGGAAGCTGTTGAGAGAAAAATTAGGCCTCGATCTGTAAGAGCAGCTCTTCACCTGCAGCCAGAGAGGGCCAGCAAGAAACACAGCGACAGAGAGGAGAGCGAGCGAGGTGGGCGTAATTGTATCTGAAAGTGAGGTTAACCGCATACAGTAGGCCTGTGTATTCAATGGGCTGAGTTACCCAACTGTGGAGAGCAATGGAAATGAAGAGAAGGATGCAAGGCTCAAAACCACTTTAGAATATTTTATTGTCACATTTTCGGTTGCAGTATATGCTTCGTTTTGGTGAAAGATTTGTGTGATTATATGGCTGCAGTACCAAAGAACCCTTTACACTTCTTAAATAGTTGAATTTAGAAGGAGATAAATAAGACTGTGGATTACCCAAACAGGACAGTCCTTATTGGTGTGGAAGGCCGGAACTGGGAGTTCAAATCCACTCTTTCTGTTTCTCTGATTTCTATTCCCACTAAATATAAAAGCCCAAATCTTAAGTTCACATCTGGTTCAGATAATATATGGTAGCTAGTTTAGAAAAGCCTTTAGTGTTTTTTTTTTGACCCATACACTGTGCAGCTATTGCAGAGGCCATTTACTGCATATCTTCTCCCGGCTTTCCTGCCTCAATAGAGGCTGAAAAGAAAAAGAAAACACTTTATGCAGCCCCAACTAGACTTGGCATTTGCATTCTGGCCTAGAAATCTTTTAGTTTCCTTTGATCTTTTTAAAGATGAAAACTTTATACCGTTCACATCTCTGTGCCAGGACCACAATCTGACACCGTCGCGTTACTTTAAAAATATCTTTAGGTCTTCGAGTTTGCTGCAGAATATTTCCCATGTTGTTCACAAGCTTTTACCCAGAGACCTACTACTCACATCTCAATGTTAGAAAATAAGAGCGAAACCTCCCAAACTATATTACATAATGTAGAACAGGAATACTTGTGCATTAGCGATAAAGATATTATTCTGGAGGAAATATAAGAAGACTAATTATATTTTTCAAAGCTGTATCCTAATGTTGCCCCAGAAAGTCATAGATGTAAGTTACCTTAAATTACCCTAATTTAGGCACATGCTTTTAAATCCCTTTCAGCAACAGGCTGATCTGAATCCTTTAGAAGCACTTTTTGGAGTAGTCAGACATGAGAAGGTGCTTTCACTGCTTGCACGCCTTCTTGTTATGGTTAATTGGAAAGGAAGGAGTGTTCCACCTTATCAAGGAGAGGCTATTATTGTATTTGGTGGAGGAGTCATATTACAGGTCCTACTCTGATCATTTTTTGGACTGCCTTTAGATTTAATGACCACATGCATTTGGCATGGCATTATTTAGATAAGCTTATGCAGTGTCACAACTTCTTATTTCCATCTGAAGTTGCATTCATTTCTCTTCAAGATCTCATATTGATGATGGCAGATTTGGACTCCAGCACGTCCCAGAGATTCTCAGTTGGGTTAAAGTCTGGATGCTGTGGTGGGTGAAAATGATGTCTCATGCTCCCTGAACCACGCCTTCACAATCTGGAAAAAAATCCATTGATGGGAAAACCTGGTCATATTCAGGGAGTCAGCTG
The DNA here is from genome assembly GCA_034780415.1 of Cichlasoma orientale. Classification (NCBI taxonomy): domain Eukaryota; kingdom Metazoa; phylum Chordata; class Actinopteri; order Cichliformes; family Cichlidae; genus Cichlasoma; species Cichlasoma orientale. Next base: position 394,828 of record JAVDPK010002783.1, on the reverse strand, counting down.
AGTTCCTTTATTTGGGCACATAATATTGCTGAACATGCACCTGACCAAGTGAAGCAAGCCCAGATCATAACACTGCCCTCAAAGGTTTGGACAGCAGACACTAGGCATGATGGGTGCATCACTTCACCCTCCAATACACTTATTTGCTTAGTTAAATCCAGGTGGTGACTTTTTTTGCCCAGGCTGTGTACATTATTAAAATATGTCTGTAGCCTGAACTGTTTTCACGACAGCTTGCACTGGCTGTCAAAAGAAAAGGAATGCAGTTCATATTTTGCATGTGCATGTCTAATTGTGCATTTATTGGTTATAGATGCATCCAAAGCTTATCACAAAAAAAAAAGCCTCCTAGCAATTGAAATGTAGGACTGACCTCGCTTAAAGCTCTTGTCCTTGTGTACACGGATATTTTTAGAAAGATATTTAGAAGCTTTTTAGCAGTGTTAATGTGCAGACAAAGAAGAGAGTGTTTGGCTTTCGAACCGTGAGTGTGGTTCATTGAGTTCCTCAGGGGCTCAGAGTAGAGCCGCTACTCCTCCACATCAAAAGGAGCCAGGTGAGGTGGTTCAAGCATCTGACCAAGACGCCTTCTACACACCTCTCAGGTGAGGTGTTTCGGGCACGTCCTATCAGGAGAAGGCCCGGGGCAGGCCCAGGACACGCTGGAGAGATTATATCTCTCGGCTGGCTTGGGAATGCCTCGGTGTCCCTCCAGATGTGAGGGAGGAGGTGGCCATTGCAACAAAGTTTATAGGACATTAGCTACAATGTAATGCTGCTTTATTATTTGCTTTTATTTCATATGTTATGTTTTGTGATATTTAACTTTATATTAAATTAGCAAAGCTGTGACACAGTGAGTGAAGTGGGTTGTTGGGTATTAAAAAAAAATGGCAGTGAGGGTGACCTAACAGCTCGGTGCTTAGGATTCATACCACATAGGTGTGAAATGCCACCAGGAGCAGTTCACATTTTGATTCCCAGACAGCTAGATCTTTATTCCCCGGCTCTCTGGCACATAACTCACTACAATTCAATTGTGTAATCTAAATTATTGAGTACAATTTGTTCTACGAGCTTATATTCTGTAGGTTTGTTTTCACAGTGGCAGTGCTGGAAAAGTAATTGTTGAAACTGAATGGGGAAAAAAAATATATTAAAGATAACAGAAAAAATAATAAGAAAGCACGGGGTGGCGTGGGAGGTAGCAGGTGCTAATTGAAACCATCTTGCAGAAAGCACAGAATGCCATTTCGCCACAGCTGCTGCCTTTCGTTTTTCTCTCCCTTATTCAGTTCCAAATGGTATGAGCCATGCACTCGACAGGCTGACTAATCGCTCCGCACAGCCTTGGATGCGGGCGTGTGGATTAACTAGGCCAATTAGCCAGGCACAGAGACGCCTAGTGATGAGAAGAGTCATGCTCCCTTTCTCAGCCGAGTGCCATTAATCAGCAATAAAGGGGCTGAAGCGACACTGCAGTTTACTGACTGCTTCTCTTCTTACAGTGGTCAGGTTTTACTGGCTCAAACCTCTTGACCTCAATACAGCATGACTGTGTTTCTCTGGGGCTCTGCAGTTTTTGTGCTAGAGAAACACCCAGAAGAGCTTAAGAGAGGGACAGAGAGTGAGGGGTTGTGCCAGTGTGTGTCTAAAATCTTCTTAGGTTTGCATCTTTGAGGAGGCTGTGCCTGCATCTGCAAGTGCACAGCTGCGGGTTTTCTCCTCACAGCTGTACATGTGCATACGTGCAGCATCTAATGCACGCAGGGGAATGACAGATATGCACGTCATTCCCCTGCATGCATATCTGCATGTGTTGTAGCAGAAGACAGACCTCACGGGGAGAGCTGTCCAGTCAGCCCTCGTCTTGGCTGCTTTGGAGTAAACTCACCCCAGCTGACCCAGGATCAGCTCATCATCCGATCATATTGGAAGTGTCAAACTACTATGCGCTTTATGGACTCACAGCACTATTATATTATATTTTGAGCTACCTGGAAGAATAAATAAACTAATTTCCTGTCAAAAAAAAAAAAAACGTTTTTTTTTTCCCCCACACTTGACTACACGGTGTTTCATGCTTGCAAAAGGTCAGGATGATTGATCCTAATTTAGGCAGCGTTTCCTCACCTGACTCCAGTCTCCCATCACCAGTGGGGAAATCATGATTCATACATACAGAATATTCACTATGATTCACGCTTCTTAGCCAAAGCACCGTCGGGGATACTTGTTATTAAAGCTGACTTCTCACTCCGTTCTGCTACCTGCAAAAGATGTTTCGAGTCAGTCATCGTGTTTGCACGTTCACAGTCGCCAGATCTGATGCCGCTGTTTCTGATCAGTGGGGAAAGTGTTTGCTAAAAACAGCTACTTAGAGCAAATCTTGAGGCGAGCAGGGCCCGTATTTAGAGTGTAAAAAAAAAAAATTCTCATTTTGTTCAACCAGTTCCCAGACTGGATGAGTGGAATCAAGATTATTGAAGTTAAGAATAAAACTTGAAAGGAGGTGCTGTAGCTCACCCGTAGAGCAGGCTGACCAAAATGCTGAAAGGCTTTTGCTATGTCCCTATTTTCCTGCTGTCCTATCAAAATAAAGGCCAAATTACAAATGGATGGGATCTATTAAATATTCCTGTGCATGTGCTGACACACTAACAACTGAAAAATTAAACTAATGGTGAACTAATGCGACCCTTTAAGTTTTGCTCTTCTGTGTAAACAAATATGACACGCTGACGAGTTTTCAGTCCTTGTTTAGTCTTGTGCCAGCCTTTTTTTGGGGTAAGTCATGTTAAAGGTCAAACCACAACTAGTGGGGCTGTAGCAGGAAAATCCCTGAGGGTACATTTGTCAAAGAAAGGCCAAATTACACTGTGGTTCTTTACACTTCACAAATTCTCCAGGAGCTTTGATCATCATCATCATAAATGCATCACACTGGGGTTGTACAAGAGATAAAAATCTGCTCTGCTCTCTACATTTACTGTATGTGGAACATACGAGAATCAAAGCAGAGAGCAGAGATCAGTGCTGGCACATCTGCGTAGCAAGCGACCCAACCTGCTAAGCTGCCACGTTTTATCAGATGTAACAGCTGGCATTACAGCCCTGCAGCAGTCTGCCTGCCTGTAGCGTCACATAGCCTATAGCCAGCAGTAGAGCAACTGTTATATAATCATATTCAGTGAGTAAAAGTGTTTACATCCTGAGCGGTGTTTGTTTCTACCTCGAAACTAATAAAGGTTGGTGTTTTCTGTGGAACATTTCATTTAGGCTTCTCTCGCTTTTTGTATTAGAGGCAAAACAAGACAAAAAACAAACAAACAAACAAAACAAGACAAATTGTATAAGAATGAAAGAGAAGAGGCTGAAATGAAGGGGAAAAGAAGTGCATTATTTATGGTTCAGACTGTCCTGAGCGAAAGCCTTAGCCTTGGATGCATTTGTGTCCAATAAATTAGTCTAGGACACGCAGTGCCGCAGGAGGAGAAGATGTTCTCATGCTGATGTTTGGTATCATACTGTCCCTAGGCACCAGGCTTGGACTTGGCCGTGACCTTTAGCTTTTGCCTGATCGCCTCTTCTGTGTGTAGGTTGCGCACGCAGAAGCCGGAGTCCTCTGGCGACTGACTGTGTCGTAGCATGCATCCAATGCTCAGATTTTCTTGCTTTCTTTTTTTTAACTTGTGTGTGCATGCTCACACCTCTTGTTAACAGCCCTTCTACTGTATGGTTGAACTTGGCCCTTTGGCTCATTAAGTGTCAGCCACCAGGAGCCAAGCTCATTACATTACTATTAGTGTGATACCTGAGCCATAGACACACAGAGGGGGCTCTGAGGCAGACCACGGCAGGTAATACATCACTGGCTGGACTTGAGGGTGTGCTTAAATGGATGAGTGAGTAACTGAGAAGTTGAGAAGACAAGAGAACGAGACGAAGTGGTGCACATTGTGTCTGTGCGTGTGTGTGTGTGTGTGTGTGTGTGTGTGTGTGACCGAGCTAAAGCAGGAATGTGTGTTCATATGTGCCTTGTTGCTTGTCTGTGTGTGAAAATGAGCCAGCGTTGTCACTCGCGTGCATGTGTGCGCTTATGTTAGTGTGCATATTCAAAATGTGTGCAGTCGAAAGCATAAATGTGCATGCGCATAACTGTGTGTGCATTAACCTGTGTGTTTGTGAGTTTGTGTGTGCACATGTGCGCGTTTGTGTTCAGAGTCATATTTAATTCATGAGGCAGTATCACTGTTTCCCCTGAGTGACTCAAAGACGTCTGGCAGACCAACACTCCCACCTTTAGTTTGGAATAATTGATCCATTACCCCTGTGGCCATTCTTAATACAAACACTATTAATGCTGCGAAGAACACATATTAGAATAAGTGTTTTCTATTTATCATTCTTAATAATGCACAATCTTGTGCGATTGTCCAACAATGCCAAATGTTCTACCAAATATTACAAGGCTGTAAAGAAAGCTAAAGGTCTGGAAAATAACGACTCATTTCATAAGAAGCCTGCAGCCCTGCTAGCAGCTAAATGCTGATATTAGCATACTAACATACAGCTTAGAGGTATTTGACGATATGTCAGTATTGAAATTTATAACGGCCATTAAATGAAGATGAAAAAAGTAAAGAAGAGACGGACGAAACACCATTCAGCCATCTTGTGAGTGAATTATAGTTTGTGGAACATAGCTGGTTTAACAACGACAATGCTCAAAAAAAATCATAACGTGTATTTAACATAAGAAGAATAATACTGTGGATGTTGAATTCATACTCATTAACCTTGAATTCTTGAATTCTTCTCATCACGAGTCTTTCTAAACTGGAAGTATTTCTTCTTTTGATCTAAAAAGCATGAGAGCGTCATTTGCATACGGCCTTTTGCAAACCGGTTATCACCCAACTGCTTCTACCTTTCTTATCACTGAATTGGGGTCGAGCCATTGCTGCACTAGTCACCATCTTCCACGTGTAGTTTTTGCCGTGCTTGTGGGCGTCCTCCTTCTTCTTAGATTCTGTATTGTGCAGAGTTACTGAGATCAGTCAGCACCTTACAGTGAAGAACCAGGCAACACTGCAATCCCAAAAGCTGCTGGCTCGAACCACTAGGGAGATCTACGGGGAAACACATGGAAGTGTGTTGCAACAGATGGAATTTCCTCGTCACGTCTGGTCTAGCTGTTTAGTGGGTTTTTTATGATGTGTGAAACACAAACCACAACATGCAAAACAGAAAAGAAGCTGTGGACACCACCACTGCTGTATGCATCTTACTACCTATGCAGACATGCACACCTAAAGACAGATCCCAGAAGGCAGGGAGCCAAGGTGATAAATGCCATTAACTGTCATCCTGCAGTGCTGTGTGGATGCAAATAGGAGAGGCCAGCAAGTACTAAGATTCAATCTGACAAGGCCAGACTCACCCTGAACTCCATCTGAATTCCTCCAACCCATCCGATGTCCTTAAACCATGTTCATCTGTCCTTGAACATGCAGCAGTTCACTGAGATTGCGACAAGTATTTCGTGTTGCTTTGTTAAAAACTGAGCCGCACCACTACTGTGCTGAACCTCGCCCGAGGCTTTTCTTTCCTGTTCTCTGCATTTTTCCACTAAGAAGCAGAAATATCTTATATGCACATTTATAAACAATCACATTTGCACGCATGCATATTCATACAGCAGGATATTATGGTGACGGGGATAATTGCTCGGCACAAACAGACTTCTGGGGAAGTTTTGTGAATTTTTGACAGAAGGAAGATTATAATACCATTTTCTTTCCTCATCAAATCTTATCTCATACTGTCTGCTAATTCCTGCTCGATTATTTCCCCCATTCCACTCTCCTCTTCTACTTTCTCTTTCCTTCCATCAGTGGTCTTTGTGAGCAGCTCTATTGTTGCTTTCAAGGTCACACGCTCACTGTAAACTCTCTGTTTGCGCCCAGTATTGTTGCACCTCTGTCTTTCATGTGTCCATACCATGCATAATTCAATGTATGCATGGAAATCAAATTTGCAGGCTTTTGTTGGAGCTGCAGCTCTGATCATTTCATTGCCCTGCATCTAGATGCTGCTTGCCAGTATATTGCACATGTACTTCATCTCCCAGTGGTGGTGGCAAAAGGACAGAGACGTATATTGTTATATACGGAGGCAATTTAGTTGCCTGCAGTGTTCTCACAGTCGTAACTCTGAGCCAGTCCATTACTTGGGCTGCATTTTTAGCAAATGTGAAATTTGAAGGTGACCTGCTTGTTGCCTGTATTGTCTTTCACCAGCTCACCTTATAAGGCCTCAGTCACACAGGCCAGGTTTCTGGTGAAATTGGTCACAAAGAGGGTGCTGTATCAAAAGCCTCCTTGTGAGTGCTTGGGTTGCCAGCAGATTGCCGCAGTCAGCTGTAGTCTGCATGGAAGACACCAACTTTTCTGCACTCGATTGCTAATTAACCACTACCAGTGGTAGTGACACTTAAAAAAGTGTGGTGCAATCCAGAAACTGAAAACATTTACCTTTTGAAATAATGTTCACCTTTTGAAATGTGTTGTTTGCAGCAGGAAGCCGCAACCTCGACAAGTGTTTGCAAAAACCGCCCCAATCTGCCAGAGACCAAAGCAATCACGAGGAGGTTTTCAGTGCAGCATCGTAAAAATCTTTGTGACCAGTTTCACTTGGTTACACATTATTCTGTCACAAACAACAAGAGTTCAGAGGTCACCCTTTAAAGGTCAAAACGTCTGAAAGAGATTTAAAGCACGTGCAAGTTTGTTCCTGCTTCTGTGGAGGCTGACACAGTCGGTGTCCGGAGATATAAATTTCAGCTGCTCACATTTTCGACATAAACCAGAGCTGAGCAAAAAGTTGTTAGTCGTGTATTTCTGTTTTTCCCAAAAGGCTGTTCAGTCAAGTGGTAGAGCGAGTCTGTTCAAAGCCACTAACAAGGCTTTTAAATCCCAAATGAAAGCACGTATGTTCAAATGTAAGAGCAGAAGGTTAGTGCAAGTAATCAGCATGGTAAACAACTGGATGTAGTTTCTCTCTGACCTTTGAACTGCATCAAATTTTGACGAGAACTTGACACAGGCTAGAAGTTCGTCTCTCTGCAGGACACATTGTGCTGGCTCATTGCACATGGTTATCTTTCAACTTTTTCCATCTCTGTCACTGAATACGTGCGCAGGCTTGTGGCAGGAATAGCTTTTCATTCATCAATCCTCGCTTCCTCGCACACTCGCCGGCCTCAGATATGTTGATGTGTACGGATCTCTATATCAGAGCGTGCCACTTAAAGCGTCCACTGGGCAGGCGCACGGAAAAGCAGAGGAAATGTCTTTCCTCACTTTTTCACCACGTCGCGGTTCAGTACACGCTGTTCCGGCCCTGGCCAGAATCAAACCTAAAAATAACCAAGAGAGGACAATATACCTCTCTTCTCCTCTCCTCTCTTTTTCTCTGAGATTTTTCTTGCATCAAATGACAGAAGATCTGCTACAGAACGACCACAGATGAGATCGGGGGGGGGGGGGGTGCTTTTACACAGTCGTGTGCCTGGTTGGGAGGAAGCCTGTCTTTCTGTTTAAAGTATACTGCATGAAGGGAGGCTATGAGTAATTCCCAGACAGAGCTAGGTGAAAAAGCTGTCACCCAGCATCACCTCAACAATATTTTACACTAAAAACGAAGAGTTGCTGTTTGAGCAGCATTTCTAACTGGAAACATCCGTCTGTACAGTCACGGGAACCCCTGTTTGGGATTTGTTCCCACCTTCTCTGCCTGTTCACCCATCGTCTCACACGCTTCCTTCTTTTCCTCCTGCGGATCTCAGATCAAAGCTTCTATTCTCTTTGTGTTCGGATGCACTCTGGGGACCTGGATTGATTGAATCTGTCTGGAGGGTATTGAATTGGTTCTGTGCTGCCAATGCCCTGCTCTCTCTTTCCCATATCTCCACTTCGAGCTTTTCTTCTGGGCAGCAGCACATAATAATTCTATTAACGGTGGCTCAGTAGATTATCAATTTCACCAGATTAGCCAGGGCTAAACACACACAAAGGATCAGAGGAGGAGGTTTATGGATGTAATGGTATGTGTGAAACCGTGCCACCTATAGAGACGGGCATTGGAATGATGCATACAAACATACGGTATATGTGCTCTCCACTTTCTGCACATATGTGCGCATGCAAGCACGCTTTAATGTTGTGTAAGCTGCTTTGTAATGCCAAAGCCCCTTATCTCTATGCTTATGCAATTAGGCTGGTGAAACAAAGCTCATAGTAATTAATCATAATATCCCTGACGATACAGTATGTTACTGTGTCACCTCTGCTCCTGCTGCTTTACATAGCTCTCCCTGCAAGAATGAAACCATCTGGAGACAACTGCACTTTTTCTCAGTCAGATCCCTCTGAGTCACACAAAAGATTAATTCGAGTACCTTTAAGTTCTCCCCCAGCACTTTATAACAAGACTCCCTTAAAATAGGAGAACTGCAGAAACTGATTTTCTGTTGCTTCAGCCCATACAATACTGTGCAGAAGTCTTGAGCCACCTTTATTCTTCAACACAGTCTGAACTCTCAACTCAGCTCAACCTCAAAAACATCTCAAAATGTTATAAATACAATATGAAATGTAAATTACAACAATATGCAGTATAAAATACCCATAATAGAAAATATTTAGGGGCTTTTCAAGAGACGCATCCACAAGTTTCCTTCCTTATTTTGCATTTAAATTCACCAACAGATAGCAGCGTACTGTATTTAATCTGAGGTCTTTCTGTAAAATATTCCATGTCCAAGGTGCATAGTAAGAAAATGCTGTTTTCCCCACATCTGTTCTAACTCTAGGAACATCAAAAGCCAACCTTTTAGTAGAGCGTAGCTGGTAACTGTCGGTATTAGGATACAGAAGGGTACAGAGGTAAACTGGAAGTTTACATAAAATGGCTTTATAGAGGAAATAGTCTTCAGGAATAGTTCCCCAGGCTTCTTGAAGGTCATTCTTTGGATGTCGGCTGACTTTTGTTCTGTTCTCTGTCAAGATGATCCCACACTGCTTCAGTAATGTTGAGGTGTGGGCTCTGGGGAGGCCAGTCTGTGACTGATATTGTAGGTATGCTTTTACTGCATACCTGAAAAATTAAGCTGTTGCCAATGAGACACTCTCCAGATGGTATTGCATGGTGGATTGGAATTGGACTGTATGTTTCTGCGTTCATAATTCCAGCAATTTTGACAAGCTCTCCAAGCCCACCGGCTAAAATGCTGCACCAAACCATGACAGAGCCTCCACCGTGTTTCACAGATGGTTGTAGACACTCACCGTTGTACCTCTTCTGACCTTCTGATTTGGATTCATCACTCTGTAAGACCTGCTGCCACTGATTTTCAGTCCAGTATCTCAGCTTTTCCTCCCTGTTTCCCATCCTTAAGAATGGCTTCTTGACAGCCACCCTTCCACTGAGACCATTTCTGATGAGGCTTCAGTGAACAGTAGCTAGATCAGCTGAAGGGACAGATACATCTCTCAGGTCTTTTCCTATTTCTTAAGGACATGACTTTCAGATGCTGTTCATCTGCTATAGATAGTTTTTAGGCCTGCCACTTCTTCTTTTGTCCTCTCCTTAAACTTGTTTTCCTCACAGCCCTCCATGCTGAGATATGTCATGTTTTTGTCTAATAGGTCTTTGCTAAGTTGTCTGTTATGTTCAGCACTGGTTCATTCCTTGAGTGGATACCAGGTGTGTGTTTTTTATGCTTTAGGGTTTGTGTTTTCGGTCAGTGTTATGTGGCTTGAAAAAGAAAAGAAAGGGTGCAACGTGCACTGCAAAGATGGAAATTATTGAGTCCATGTAACTTCTCGTAAGCTCCCAGAGAGCTCCTGTGTTTCAGCCACGGCAGCATGCAGCGTTGGCTCCTACTTTCTTAAGACAGCTTTTAGATTTATGTGTGTATCACTCTGTGCATGCACATGAAAGCCAATGCCATGGATTATAGATGCAGAGAAGCACGGCCTCTGTCTTGTGTGAGTGTGGGTAAGCTTTCCTGACACGTGCACACTCTCTTGCACTCAGACACACAAGGTCCAAAGCTAGATTTATCCCTTCCACTATACGCAGCTTAGTTGCCCTCCTTCACCTCTGAACTGGGATCAGTGTCAAGTCAGTCAGCTCAGCTCCCCAGCAGACACCCAAACGGATCTGAGATCAGCACTAAAGAGAGGTGGTAATGGGCGAGTGGATGTGTAGCTGATGGTGTGAGGAGTGCTGATGGACAGTGGAGAGAGAGAACTGCGGACGTCATTACACCCGTGACTCACATATTGTTAGTAGGCTGCAGGGAGAAAAAGAAAAACCTGATGATTGCACTCAGAATTAATCCTGCTGAGTAAAATTCTGTGTTACAGAAGATGAAAATACACGCAGCAGATTTTCTGTGCTTTCTGCTCTTCCATTGCATCTGAGCAAATCTTTTCTTAATTTCAATGACAGCTGAGTGGGCAGGATGTGGGATGGGAGGATTGAAAGTTTGACTTTTGGGCAAGTTGGAGGTGGATATGAAGTGGGAATGAATGGCCTGAGGTCAGAACCAAAACAATTACTAATATAATCGGCATTCACAGATAGGGGGAAAAAAAATGAAACGGTAAAATGTTGAACGCTCTTTCAAGAAGTCTAATGTGAATTCAACACTGGTATTTTTCTGTTGCTTTGAAGAAGAAAAAGAACCTTGATCTCACGTTTTAGAAGTTATGAAAAAGATTTAAGGTGGTCGGCTTGATAAATTTGCATAAAATTATCATTCTATCTGATGTGAGCCCTGAAATATCCATGTATCCATGTATCCAGTAACCATGCAGGCCATTTTTGGAAATAAAACTACTCAGGTTTAACTGAGAAATTGTAAGCTAAAATGCAGAATAAGATGTGAAATACTGATTAAATATTTATCTGGCACACTGATACTGATCTAGCAAATAGATTTTTTTTTTTTTTTACACATTTATAAAGTCTTGATCAAAGTAGCATTGTCATCAGTGAAGGGCCAGGTACATCTCTCAGGTCCTGTGTCAGGTCTTTGCTGGATTTTTTTCCTATGTGGTTATGTGGTTTTCCGACAGGCTGCTAGTAACAAAGTGACTAAAGATACAATTTAAAACTGGTTCTTTGCTAAGTTGTCTGGTATTTGTAGACACAACACTGGTTCACCCCTTGAGTTAGGTGCCTTATTATAATATAAAGAAATGCAGGGTAGCTCAAGACTTTTGCAAAGGACTGTAACTTGATAAGTGAGGACGATTCATAGACGGTATGGGTTCTTCGCACAGACACAGATACCTGCTAATAAATACTGAGTAACATACAATACAATGCTGGAATTTCACTCCTAAAAACTAGTGCTCACAGACTCATAGAGCGTCTCAGTTACTGCATTAAACGTGTTCCAAAAGGTACCAACACCATGAATATAGTCAAAAAGTCCAGTTCAGTGTCTTGGGTTAGCAGGGTCATGCTAGTGGACTCGCCCGTCACTATCATCTGTCACGCCCCTAAAAATGCATTACTTTATGTCTCAAAAGCTGACTTGTTATGGGGTCCCTTTGTTTGACTGAGATTTGAAGAGTTTATGAATTTAGGTCAGGATTTCTGAAGCGCTAGCTTCATTTGTTTTGTTTGTTCTTTCTTTCAGCAACTAGTGATGGTCACAGATTTTGTGTGATTTACCAAAAACTTGCTGCTTGGCTGAACAGCTTACACACTGCTTATTCATCAACATACAACACAAAGTCAGTTAAACTTCAGGGATGAAGCTGTCCAGTTAGAAAGCGGAAACCATGACAGGTGCACTGGAAAGGTAACAACAATCTCACCCACCTAAAAAAAGAAAAAGAAAAAGCAATGGCTTTGGAGGTGGTACCAGAACTTTTTTTAGGCAGCATAACATTCACCACAGCTTTTCCATACACTTCCAGGCATGTACTCAGGGTGACCCTGCTGTCATTCATAAAGAGAACAGGGAGCCAGTGGTGGATTCTGCATGGGCTGCATGGTGCTGGGTTGTGAGCACAGGTCCCAATAAGTTCCCCTGCGTGATCAATAAAGTATCTATCTATCTATCTATCTATCTATCTATCTATCTATCTATCTATCTATCTATCTATCTATCTA
>JAVDPK010002783.1:342051-353519 GCA_034780415.1 Cichlasoma orientale | reverse complement strand
CATCCATCCATCCATCCATCCATCCATCATCCATCCATCCATCCATCCATCCATCATCCATCCATCATCCATCCATCCATCCATCCATCCATCCATCCATCCATCCTCTTCCGCTTAAGACAGCAGCTTAAAAACAAGTCCACTATACTTTTCTGTGTAAAAACTATACAAAGTATACCTGATATAAACTACACATAAAATATATAGAAGTTGATTTTTCAAAAAACAGACCTTTGAATTTTTTTCCATATTCCAGCCCACTTTTTTTTTTTTTTTTTTTTTTTAAGCTAGATTGCACTGATCATCACAATCATCAAGACACGGCGCACTGGAGCTGCTCTGAGGCTCATGAACAGCTTGCTGTGAAATCAGATGCTCAAAGAAAGCATCCTTTGTGGGTGGATGCTCAGAAAAAGAGTTTAGGTCACTAATGAAAGGGAGCGAAATAGAGTTAAGAGTAAAGAAAGGAGATGAGTCACTTAGGGTGATGAAATGTGCGAATATCTGTTTGATAGTATTTGCATGAAGTTGGATACTTCTGTCTGCGCTGACTCAGAGGGGAGCGTCTGTGGGAGGTGAGGGGAAGCCCTTACTCTAAGTTTCCAGTCTTTTTTAAGACTTCCATCCTTCACTGCAAAAATAACACAACTTAATACACATTTTTCCCACCACATACTCATGGCTTTAAACCTTTGAATAGGTAGGAAATCTGAGATTGACGGGATTTAGCTCTAAACTGCTTTGTTTTTCATTCAATGAATCCATTTGCACATCATGTGGCTGTGGCTTTATCTCTTAAGAAAGCCGAGCAACAAATTATAACTTTGGGAGCTGTGTAAATTGCTGCGTTTGTGTGCAGCTGTGTTTAAGCGCATTGCTTGTGCGTCTCCATGATTATTAATTTGCATGTGTGCCTGAGTGTAGACTGTGTGTGGGAGGGAGTTGTGGGATGGCAAATTGGATGGTAGGAGAAAACGCTTTTGTGATGGCAGCTCAGAATAGCTGAATGCGTTTAATGGTGGTTGATTTGCTTGTTCACTTTTCTCTGATATCTTCACTGTAGTCTGCCTCGGTTGCATATAGCATATTGCAGTCATCATCTTTTTCCTGCACAGAGTCAAGCAATAAGCACACGTTTAAGTTCTCACAGTTATTCCACTTTTTTAATATATATTTTTATATTTTCTTTTCTCTTTGCTGTCAGATTATAGCATACCAGCCTTATGGAAAATCTGTGGACTGGTGGGCCTATGGAGTTCTTCTGTATGAGATGCTGGCAGGACAGGTAATGTTTTTTACTGCATCAATTGTTTACAAGGACTGTACAAATATTCATAGGTCTTAAAGCTGTGGTTACAGGTTTTACCCAGTTATTCAGATCCAGCCTACATTTTAATATTAACTAATTAAAGCCTCGAGCAGCAACGATAAGGCCCTTGAACGTCGGGGCACACTGCGATTGAGGCGTGACGCTTCTCCAGCGTCCCGCAGTCGAAGCGTTTCCTGCAGTAGTCTGAATGTCTTACACCCAAACATCTGATTGGATGTTGCACCAACAAGTTTCTTATCAGCTCCTGTGCCCAGTAGGTGGTGTTGGAGATCACCCAATAATAATAATAATAATAACAATAATAATAATAAATGCTTTATTGTCATTGCATGCAAAAAAACCCACATATAACATCGTCATAACAGAGTGTAACATAAATGGTTGTATAATATGAGCTATTTCTCAGCCTGGCGGTGCGATATTTCAAAAGCCTGCAGCACCTTCCTGAGTTCAGCAAGTCAATCTGATGACAAAGTGGGCGGGTGCTGTCCCCATCCATATGTTCCCCTCTGCTCCCAATGAGTCATAGCAGTATGTAGGGCTGTAGTTATAATGTCCTCGGTGGACCTATTTACCCTGTATACCTATCATGTGTGAAACCCACAATCAAAATTTCATGTACATAGAATGATGTCTAGCATTTACTGCTGATTTCCTGTGGCCACTAGGTGGTGCTCTAACTGTCACTGAATAAAAGAATGTAGATGGGTTGAGGTTGGGACTTTCATCAATCATGTGAAGTTCGGGGCAGATTGGACAGTCTATGTGTGAATTACACCAAGTTACACGTGCGTACCAAATTTCATACACATAGATCAAACTGTGTGTGAGGAGTATTTCATTTAAATTTTATAACGTGTAAATGTCATGGGTTTCGAGCACATTTAGGCCCCCAAACAGGTGTTGGCAACGAAACTCATCACTTTTTTCTGTACTTCACATATTACAATAACCTGTGACTTATTGTGGCTCATGAGGCCGATGAGCTTCTACGTCGCTGAGCTTCTGGCTTAAAGAAAGCTATTTTGAGACGTCCTTTTAATCTTGAAGAAACTGTGGGGCTTTTTTTCCCCAATATACTGTCATTTTGGGTGAAAATTAATTAATTAAGATCTGCTAACATAGTTATCAGATTAACTTGTGATGGAAACAATAGCTAGCTCAAGTGGTCGCAGCTATATTAATGAAAGATTAGCAATTTGTAGAAGAAAACGAGAGACAGGGGAATGAAAAGTAATTATCTTTCCCAGCGCCCAGAAATGAGAGAGAACAGACAAAATTCTCACAGTGTCTGATGCATGAATACAGAGAGTTTGGTTTTGATTGAAGATTAAAAGTGATTGCTGCAAAGCACTGCAACGTTTCTTCTTCTTATTACCAGCATGCGTCCTTGGAACAAGAAACCAGTTATCTTGGCTGAGACACTTCCGGTGTGAATAAAAGCAGGTTTTGCTAAGGTTTCCAGTTTCCAGGCAACAGTTTGGAAGAAGATATTTTTCATCGTTTAGGTGGCGCTCACTTATAAACAATCACACAAACAGTTAGAAAAGGATTTGCAGTTTGTTTTATACTCATAAGACGAGCCGCTGCGTCAAAGTAACCTACAGTGGAGTGAGCCACCCTAAGTAAAATAACAGCGACAGCTCACAAGACAGTGATGCATCATAACACACCTAACACCACAGCGGCTCACCTTCACCCGCCGAAGTTGTCACCTCGGTGTCTTCCACATAGCAAGCTGTAAATCATCATCATCACAACTTTCGTCTGAACTCTCTGACACGGCTTTTTGTTCTCTTCAGCCGCCGTTTGATGGAGAAGACGAGGACGAGCTCTTCCAGTCTATCATGGAGCACAATGTGTCCTACCCCAAGTCAATGTCTAAAGAAGCGGTGTCCATCTGCAAGGGAGTAAGTACTGTTGATTTCAGATGCCAGGCTCAGCTGGCTCGACAAAACCTAAAACCCCAGGTGGAGATAACGGGGCATCACGACGGTGGCTATCAACTTTCTCTGTGAAGCCGGGCTTTCTGCTTCAGGCTCACATAAAAAGGGGCATTTCACGGGTCACATGACCACAAGAAATGATCCCCGTGAGTGCTGCTTACTCCAATCAGAGATCTTAGCAGATGATGATGATAAAATGGTGATTAAAAATCTAAAAAGAATAACAGTAAAATGCAACACTGTTACAAATAAGACGCTGATGCTGCAGAAAATCATTAATCTGGTGATTTAGCGCACAGAGCATAAAATAATTAATGGCTGAGCGCGCTCTCTGTGCTGCTGTTTATTTCTAAGGCGACGGTTGCACATTAGAGCTTTGAAAAGTTAAAATTGGATACACTGAAGGTTACTGACGCTGGATATTGCTTTAGTTTGCCAGCCAATCAAAGTGAAATGAATGTTATTGATTGTCCTGTGTTCTAGTGGCTGCAATTCCAGCAGTGTAAAGCAGCAGATCAGAATCAAGTATAACATTTAAACCTTTTCTGCATCACCAAATTATAATACACGCACATTCCAGTAAAAATACAATGTTTGCGCTTCATTCATTGGTTTTAGTGAGGTAGAGTTTAACAGCTTGTACATATAACATGTATTCCCCCACTGTGGTGCTTCTAGCTGATTTTAAACAGAAACTCAGACCACAACCTGCTCCCAACCAGGTTATGTGTTCAGCCAGGTAAAAAGAGAGCCGCTTCTCGCTAAGCCACTAATCTTTCCCTCTGGTCCTGGTAGCTGGACCTCCGGGGTATAAGAATATATGATAGGATATAACAGAGGGCAGAGCCTGATTTGAATAGCTGTGGTAAAAGTTAGGTATGATTTAATGAAAAATGTCAAGTGATGCTTTGTTATTGTTTCTCACAGTGATTAAAGCTAAAAACATGAAACAAAGAAGCCTGCCTGATCTGTTTGACACAAAATATTTCACCTCTTAAGCTCAAATTTTGCTCTCAGGCAGTGATCACCCTGAGAGTTCACAGCTCTACCCTCGGGCTGAAGCAACTGTTACAAATACTTGTTTGCTCCCACTGAAGTCAGACTATTTACTGGAGATATAGGAACATTTTAGGTTTTTTCATTGTCTAAGATCTGAATAAATATTCTATAGTAATTACTGTATAGTTTTATTATACACTGGATACCAGATGCACGTCAAACACGGGTGGTCAATCAATGTGGTGAACATGAAACAGATAAAGGGAGAAAAACCTGGAACAAACAAAAATCACACACAAGGAGAAACACGAGGAGAGTATATACACTATTTGTGATGCGGACCAACATCTCTGAGAAATGTGTTTAGCACCTTGTAGAATCTATGCCATGAAAAAGGGGGTCCAGCTGAACTAACAAGGTGCATCTCGTGAAGTGGTAGGTGAGTGTTCCCGAGAGTGACGACATTTCAGCATCAAATGGTCTTCCTCATGGGATCTCCAGTCATTTTTTATTCCACTTTGATAAAGTTGAAGAGGCAAAACACTGCAACAGCAAAGGTGCCCAATGTTTTTCATTACACCCTCCCTGCCTGGTAAATGGCTCCCAGTTTGGACCAGTTTTGGCAACAGCACTGCAATGTGTCATCATCAGGGTTTGTTTCTCAAAGCAGACCAAGCTCCTGCAGGCACATACACAACATTTTACCGAACAGGCAACTTTAAGCTTTGTATACGATGTGCACAATTACCTACAAACATGTAAACATGGTCCACGGTGGTGTAAATCTAGAGTTCCGTGATATTTCTCTTTCTCTTGGGTCAGAGAGCAGATTTTCTGTATTCTCTTTTTTTTTTTTTTGTCTAATACAGGAGATTTTTTTTTCTTCTATGCAGCAGGAAATAATTTTCCACAGTAGCACAGTTATGTGGAAAACACACTGAGTCACCAATTTCCATGGCTTTCAACACTAACCCTTTATTTAGTGGCCACCTGTTTTTCTCACCTGGACACCACTTTTATGACATCATCACAGTCGAGTGGCATCGAGGTCGTCATTATCATGACTGTTTACCAACAAGGAAATGAGTTTTTGCAGTGAATTTAGAAACCAGAGAAGATTCCGCTAAGATTCAGGCACGGTCTGATTGAGTTTTTAATAACATACCCTCCTTCGTTTATTACGATATTACATCCTGTCGCTGCGAGCCGCCACTATAAATATCATTCATCATTTCAGAGCCGCTGACAAGAGAGATAATTCTGACCCCTCTTATTGTTTTCTTCACATTTCATTTGCAACAAATGATTCACGGTTGAAATTAAAAGTGGCTGTTGATTCAAAAAAAAAAAAAAAAGCAGCGATGAAAAGGTAGCGTGATTGCTTGTAACTATATTTAAGCCGGTTGAGTGTCAGTCTGGCTCTGCATTATATTGCTGATGAGCAAAGATTAACAAAAAAAAAAAGTATGGACCCCTCTTTACACTCCTCCTTCTTCACTATTTTTACTTGTTTCCCATCAAACTGCCTCTGTCACATCTTCTTTCTCTGTCTGTCACCAGCTGATGACCAAGCACCCCTCAAAGCGTCTCGGCTGTGGCCCGGAGGGTGAGAGAGACATCAGAGAGCAGGCCTTCTTCAGACGCATCGACTGGGAACGCCTGGCCAACAGAGAGATCCAGCCACCATTTAAACCCAAAGTGGTGAGTGAAGGTTTATGTCGATTTTTGTGTGCAGCTGTGCTTCCCTAATTAAAGAATAATGCTGAAGTACAGGGCTGTGCAAAAGTCTTGAGCCACCGCTAATTTCTTTGTATTTTGATGTCATTTGCTGGAAAAATGAAAAATAGGTGCAGCGATTTATTGAAATGTTCAAACATGCATGGATATACAGTATATAGGGCAAAAACAAGAGTTTTTGCAATTCTTAAGGAGCTTGAAATGGTGGTATGAGCACCTTCAGCACAGCCTGAACTCTCTGAGGCAGCTTTCTTGTCATTTCTTTAAGCAGTCTTCAGGAATAGTTCTCCAGGATTCTTGAAGGACATTCAAAGCTCTTCTTTGGATGTTGGCTGCATTTTGTTCTGTTCTCTGTCAATGATCTGCTTCAATAATGGTGAGTGTTTCATTGTGTGTGTTTCTAGCCAGGTATGCTTTGACTGCACTGGCAGTGTGATTGGAATCATTGTCATGCTGAAAAATGAAGCTGGTGCCAGTTTCATTGCTTTCCAGATGGTATTGCAATGTGGATCTGAATTGGACGTTACTGTCACACGTTCATAACTCCATCAATTTTGACAAAATTCACCACTGGCTGAAATGGAGCCCCAAACCATGACAGAGCCTCCACCGTGTTTTACAGATGGCAGTAGCCACCCACTGTTGTACCTCTGTCCTGACCTCCTCTGTATGTATTGATGATAATTTGTAGTGATGATTCATCGCTCCATAAGACGCATTGCCACTGATTTACAATTTAAAATAGGTTCTTTGGGCGCCTGGGTGGCTCAGAGGTGGAGCAGGCGACTACATTCATATGCCGCTTTGCGGTACGGGCAGCGCGAGTTCGAATCCCGGCTTGTCGCCAATTTGCCCCGTATCTTTCCCCCATTTCCTGTCTGTCTGCACTGCCGATAAAAGCCGCTGTGGCCAAAACAAAAAAAAAAAAATAGGTTCTTTGCTAAGTTGTCTGTTATGTGTAGACACGATATTTGTTCATTTGTTGAGTTAGGTGTTTTTTTTATGCATGACTAATTTATAGGTCAGTGTTAAGTGTCTTAACTAACAAAAAAAATAATAATCTGAAAATGGTCAGGGATAAGGACTGGACTGAAAATGAGTGAAAAAGCAGCCAATGCCCAAAGACAAACTTTGAAGAAGCTTCAGAAATCCTGAGAGTTATTCCTCGAGACCACTGAAAAAAATTATACGAAAGTCTGTCAAAATATAAAGATGGGGGGTGGCTCAAAACAACTGCACAGTACTGTAACTATCGAGACAACAATTAATGAATCTATTAAATTTCCAGCATCTTTCACACTGATTTTTTCTCACTTCCATAAATACAACTTACACATATTGCATGTTTGCTTAAAACTCTCTGTAACATTAGGCACTAATGCATTAATATATTCTTGTTATATTGGCAAAAAATTCATTTGTCTTTTCGTGAATTCAACACTTATTTGAAGGTTCATTCATTTGTTGCTTTTTTATTATCTATATTTTTATGTGCATAGCAGTCAATGGCGTATTATATAATTTTGTCTAATAGAATCTTTTCATCTTTGGCTCAGCTTCTTTTCATCAATATCTGGCTCTACCTGAGATAAAAGTAAAAATCCATTTTGTTGTATTTTCTTTGATTTTTATGTTTGCATTTCCTCAAATCTATTCATTCAAGTGAATGTTTCCAATTGCAGAAGGATATGATTGGTGCGGATAGAAAATAATAGGCTAGTATAATATCAGAAAATGACCGTAAAACAGCAAGTTGGTTGATTTATTTAAATTTTATACACCGGAGGGCGAATAAAAGCTAAATAAGCCTAAATAAATCATACAACGTGTTACCTAAAGAATTCAAAAGAACACAAATATAAAATACGCACATCCCCAGCTGCTGTTATGGTTTATATGCACCCAGAAGAGCTGAAGGCTGCATCCCAGCTGCAGCCACCTGCCCCGCTGCCGCTGACACCTAAACGTCCTGCTGTCACCACAAACACTCCATTCTCTGTTTGTGGACCCCCGCGTATCCATCCCCTCGCTGCCCACAGCGCCCGAAGCAACACAAGAGCTGCCACCAATGATTAAAAATAGCTCACCAAGAGCAGAGTTCCCTTTACTTCCACACAAAGGCCATGATAGATGCAGGGTTGCACAGCGGATGTATCTGTCTCTGCTCACACAAGGGGGAGGAAAACATTACTAAAAGCGGATCCATCCATTCAGGGGGCTTTATGTGGTGTATCACAGTTGTGATCTCATACACTGTGTCATTAATTGGTCTGAAGGGACCGCCAAACAAAGCCTCCATCTGAGCCTTTATGGTTTGGCTTCTGTAATATTATAAAGCAGCTGAAAATGCCTCACATGCTGATATGTCTCCTGAGAAAATGTGTTGGGAACAGCAGGCGCTGAAATCCACTGCAGGTTTGTTTTTGTTGCGCATTACTCATTCAGAGTGAATTTGTCTCATTTTCTTCTAAGTGTCGTGACCGTGCACAACACACAGCTATAACCATGTATATATTCAGCTGCTTAGACACAGACAGCCCCGAGCAGAGCCACACACCAATGCTAATGACCTCCACTGTGGGCGCTTAGGGTTAGCTCCTAATCTAATTACAACGTCTGCCCGGCTACACATCAGGCTTTGACATTTTCCTGCACCCTCTCCCCCCGGGACCGTTGTGAAGCTTTCTAATAAAAGACTCACAGGGAAACGCCTTTCATCATGACCCCGCAATCCTGTTACTGTTAACCAAACTTCTTGTAGCCTTTTACTTTCCGTTGATCAAAAAGATAATCGACCCTTTGTGCATCTGACGTCTTTTTCCGTCTCTTTCAGTGCGGTAAAGGAGCAGAAAACTTTGACAAGTTTTTCACGCGTACCCAACCCGTCCTTACCCCTCCGGACCAGCTGGTCATCGCCAACATCGACCAGAGCGAGTTCGCCGGCTTCTCCTACATGAACCCTCAGTTCATCCATCCATCACTGCACAGCGTGGTATGAGGAGAGGAAGCGGAGATTTCAAAGAATAAAAGAAAATAAAAACAAAAGCATGACTGTCACCGAATACAGGTTCCTTCCAGTCTCAGCCAAACCCCCCGCTGTCAACAGACTCACATCATCCTCTGCAGTTCTCTGTCTACTAGTCATCAACACCCGTATCAAGAAATGACAGAGGAGAGGGGAGCAAAGTGTGAAAACCATGTATGTACAATCTAAAGAGAATCACTTTCCCAAACATCTCACAGTATCTTCTTTACTCTAAATCTATAGCTGTTTCTCCAGACCTGCAGCCTTTACCCGGTGAATGAATGTGTCTCAGTATCAGCTACTATCTCTTTAGGTATATTATTGTTTTCCCTCTCATCCTACAGCTCACGTTCCCCATCATCTCCCCACACAAAGAGCTGCAATGCACAACAAATACGGAACCTATTTTTCTGCTCTGTCTGCTAAATGTGTATATTATATTTATATACTAAAAAAAAAAAGAGGTAGTATACTGTTACATGAGTGCCAAAGTAGAAGTGGAAGAATACATTTCTATTGCTGTCCTTGTAATGTTTTTTCTCCACCTACCCCCCTCTGGCCTTTTTCCCAGTGGTGTCAACACACTGAAAACCCCCTTAAGCAGGGGCTGTTTGTATCTGTTGTTTTGTAGGACGTGTGACTACAGTATATCTAACCCGACGCGGAGAAGCTGAATCAAACTGTGTTACAGTTACAAACTGTCTAGGCCTTTTCAATGCAACAGATGTTGCCTACAGTGGATATAGGGTCAGAAAAGCGTGGATGAAAGAGGCGGTGTTTTTAATTCTAAAGATGCTATTTTCCATATGCACAAAGCAGATCTCTGTTGCATGCTTATTTTCTGACTCTGTACGAGCAGTAGACTCTAGGATGCATTACACGTCTGGTATCATTGTAAAGTTTAGTATTATGATATAAACAATGTTGATATATAATTGTGGTACGTTTATTCTGAAGAAAAGTTTCTAATTGGAAAAAACGAAAGGGTTTGTTCCTGTTTTCTGTTCCGTTTAAAGACAACTTTTATGTCCAGAGAGATGTCTTACCCTCTGTTGTAAGTCGACCATATGTTTATCTTTTTTTTGTAAATATGTTTCAAAGCGATGTTTCGAAAAGACGAGTTACTTGCAGATTTTATACTACGAACTGAATGTGCTTTTATTACCGTAGATGGTTCGGATATTTCTATGTTTAGATTAGCCCTAAGAAGAGATATATAACGTTTGGCTGAATCTTTGGTAGCTTTGGTATCAGCGAACCTTGTTATATGTATTTCCACTATTTATCCATTGTTTTCTACTCCGTATCATATAGAGAATATGCAGCACTTACTGTGCAGTGGAACAGTTGAACGCCCTCTTGCCTTGGTCGCCTCAGGGCTGATTCCTTCTGTAACAAACCACATCAATGCTATGAGGATTTCAGAGCCCTCCTGGGGGCCAAAATATGTCCTTTCTTTATATATTGTGTGCATGCGTGAGGCGAGGCCTGATCTAAGCATGAGAAAGACCCTTGCATGATACAGAGATCCCTGGTGTGGAGCATGAAGTTTCCCACCTTACCGCACAGAATTAGACAACCCCGTCCAACCAGCATCGTGCGCTTTCATGTCTCTTCCCAGTTCGCTGTCATGTAGCCGGACCTGTTTGGCTAAAATGCTGAAAATATAAACAAACAGATGTGTGTAAATTGCTTCTAATGGCTTTTTGTTTACCGGTGCCAAACAGTCTTTTTGTTTTCAGTCAGGTGTGTCAAGGAGATTGTTTATGTATGTATTTCTTTATTTAAAAAATAATAATAATACCAATATGTACAAATTAAAACAGTGAAACTTCAAAAAGAACTGCCAAGTTAAGGAAGACTTTCTACCACAGCTCTTAACCCCTGAATCACTTATGCACCATGAAGACTGGTGTTGCAGCTGTTGCATACATCTGGACCAAAATGAGATCTCTAAGGTTAATCTGCGTGTTTACATGTCTCACATTGAGAATCTGAACTGAAGGAGGGATTAAAAAAACAAACAAACAAAAAAACAATAAACCCCACAACAGAGATCATCATATGTTGGGTACAGAACCACTACAGGCTACAATTAGAGCCACAGGGATGTTTGTATGTTTCTTTCACTGCCCTTGCTTTTGTTAACCTGCTTCTTCTTGTTCCTCTGTTATTTGTGGTATGACGGATACTGTGTATAAATAAAGTATGAAAATTAAAATATTCCTCCGCTCTCGTTTATTGTGGACTTTTTGTTTTGGTTCAGCCTACATGTGTTGCTTTTCAAATTAACTCTATATTACGGCTCTCACTGGTCATGCATTCATCAGTGTCACGCCTGACATGCTGTCAGTTTGGAAAGCCGCACAAGTACAGTACTTTTACTCAAGGACTGTGTGTTAAGTACAACTTTAAGGCTGTTACTTTATAC
>JAVDPK010002783.1:310447-341951 GCA_034780415.1 Cichlasoma orientale | reverse complement strand
TTGGAAAGCCGCACAAGTACAGTACTTTTACTCAAGGACTGTGTGTTAAGTACAACTTTAAGGCTGTTACTTTATACTTTTTACCTCCCTTTTTAACCTTTTTCCTCAACCAATTCCCATTTGAGTTTATTTCACAATAAAGAAAGGACTAGAAAAGTCAGAACAATAATTATAGTTTTTTCTTTCTTTTTTTCCCCTTCCTATTTAATCATATTACAATCTGCTTGATTTAGTTCAAGGAAAAATACGTTTTTTGGGGAACCACTAGATTAAATTACCAGTTACCAAATTATGTATGATGTATTGTATATAGATATTGTGTTGAACTATCACTGTATTCAAAGACAAACTAGTACCACCTTGAACAGCTACAACAGTGATTATATACACACTTATTAGGTACACCTCTTTAATCACACACTGATGCATCTAATCAGGCAATCATATGCCAGTGCATTTAGGCATGCAGACAACCTGCTGAAGTTGAAACCAAACATCAGAAAGTGGAAGAAACGTGATTACTGGGATTTTCCCACACAACCATGTCTTATGAATTATGTCTTGTGAATTTCTCTCTGGGATCAATAAAGTTATTATGTCTAGAGTTTACAGAGAATGGTCAGAAAAAGGGAAAATAGTGAGCGTCATTTCTCTGGGTGAAAATGCCTTGTTGATGTCAGAGGTCAAAGGAGCATGACTAGACTGCTTCAAACTGATAACCACTTGTTATAATAAAGGTGTGCAAGACAGCATCTCTGATCTCACAACATGTCAAATCTTGCAGCAGACGGGCTACAGCAGCACAAGACTACACTGGGTGCCAATCCTGTCAGCTAAGAACAGGAAGCTGAGGCTACAAATTGCACAAAGGAAAATTGGGGAAAAATTGGAAAAATGCTGCCTGGTCTGATAAGTCTTAGCTTCTGCTACCAACTGAGCATCGTTGAAACGCCACAGCCTACCCGAGTGTTGTTGCTGACATGTCCATCACTTTAAGACAAAAAAAAGGGGGGGGGCTCGTAGAAAATATACTACAGCATAATGTATGTGTAAAGTTTTTAATTACCTCTAATAAGTTACCTGAACATAAAGTGCTCTCTCGCTTCCTGATCGGAGCTGTCCTCGGTACTGAAACACACACAGAAACAGAGTGTGAGCCTAACCTTTGACCAATTCGCACATTAAAACTGAATGATAAAGCTGTGGCGTGTACTCGTTTTTATATCGGGTTTATCACTTCACAACAGCAACAACGCAACTCTCTCACTCTCTCTCTCTCTCGCTCGCTCTCTCTCTCTCGCTCTCTCTCTCTCTCGCTCTCTCTCTCCTGTAATCACGCTGCAGAGAGCAGGACCAGCCGTCTCTTTCAGTGTGTCTGATGGACTGTGTCTGCAATGCGTTATCTCCCTCCTCAAAGATAATTCAGTTTTCCCAAGGAACTCGTGAGCGAGTAAACGAAGCACCGCTGATTTTTCTCCGTCAGTCAGACCTTCACCAGACAAACTACAGGAGTGAGATTTTAATTCACAACTCTGAGCGCAATCTCTGCTCCGAGTGCAAGCGGCAAACGACGGATCATAAACAGGTGCGTGCAATAAAGTATTTTTTTTAAATAAGTGCGTTCGTCTGAAATGGCCAAATATTTTTAATGCCTGCTTCCAAATACATGCGACAATCTGTTTCAGTTCACTATTTAGTTGCACTCTAATATTCCTACACACGTCGCCACACACAGCACTCCTTCTTGACCTACTATAATGTGCATATATCTTAGCTACGGTACTTCATTGTAACAAAGTGCGTGGTTTAATAGGAGTGACAATAAAATTGTGAGGATATTATTTGATACAAATTCCTCCCAGAGAAATATCAGTTTAATAATTTGTAGCAAGCTTACAAAGCAGACCTTCATAGTCAGTGTTCAATGTTTGATTAAGAAGAGATGTTTCAGGACACTTACTCTTGATTGGGGATGAAAGAGCTCCTTCATGCTTGATAAGCGAAGTGTGAACATTGTGCGTTGACATGTTATGGAGAGATGATGCTAAAAGGCGCCCCCCCCCGCCCACCTCTAAAGGAATTTAAGCTTTGAAGTAATGACACATTAAGATATATAACTGCACCTTTGAACATTTCCAGTGTCCAGTTCTTGTGGCCTTTTTGCGCTAATATCTCAAAGGAATTACTGTATTTCTGCGTAAAATAATGCTGCTTGGAGGTGTCCTGGTGGTCTAGATGTTTTCCATACTGACCATGCAATTGCAATGTTCCCAGTTCGTGTATTGATTCTTTAATTTCTGTCAACACTCTGCTGTCACTATGTAATAAAATAAGTAATAAAATACTGTGGATGGTACCAGATAGCAGTCAGACTTGTGGTTCATGAATACTGGTTCTTTCAAAGTAAAGGAGGTGACCTTGCTGGGGAATGATTTAGATGATATGGTGGCTGGTTTTCCTGATAAAATGTGGTCTCTTAAAGAGCAGCCACTGGCTTTTTAAGCAGCTTAAACTCTAGTTGCTCAAGGGCCAGCAGAAAGAAGTCTTCATGGTGATTGTGTGCATGTAGAAAAAAAATGTTTATATTTATGCAAAATTGCTGCATAAATATGGTTTAAATTAGCTACCATTTTGCCTCCTTTTGATTGTCTGTCCTTATTTGAGCCCTCCCTCTATCGCCACCCATAGATCATTCACATGGGGTCCACAAATGGGATATAAATCATCACCTTGTCTCTTCAGATGATGTCTCATTACAGTCGGCCAGATCCCAGTGCGGGCCTGCACTGTTGGATTCGTGGTTGTAAAAAGTCATAAAACTCATCTTGGATTGCAGATAAAGTGAGCATTTGCATTCACGATAGCGGGCTGCAACACATTTAATGTACCTCAAGTCTGGCGGCTCAAACAGGTTTATTATTGAATCACATGTAATTATTCTTTTCAGGCTGGATAGTTAAATCTGATAGGGACCGAATTAGTTTCGTCTGGGACTGTAAAAGAGTGCTAGAGTCAAATGTAAAAATTATACAGCAAATTTATGTGGAATTTTTTTCCCCACTCTTTTTCTCTTTCAGTTGAAATTCAAAGCTGAAAATAAGAATTTAAATTGTTTTGGCGTCAAACTAAAAAAAAATGCTGGCTTGTATTTACTTCCAAAACAACCAAGCAAAGAGCTTATTGATTCTTTCACTTGTACGGCCTCCAAATATTTCACAAGCCACTCAAATCTTAGAAAATACTGTGCGATATGTGGACAACTGAAAGAGCTGAAGCTTAGAAACTTTGTCTTCCCCTCTCATCTATTCTTGTCTGTCTATCAATCCATCATTCAACCTCGTTCCCTGAACCCCCGACCCCCCCCCCCCCCACCACCACCACCACCACCACCACCACTACCACCTTTTTTTTTCTCAGTCAAGATCACAAGGCTGCTGCACACTTTGTGGTTTGTGTTCACATGAGGAATCTGCAAAGCTCTGAGAGTTTATGGGTGCACATTGCTCTTTAATGGAATGATCCAAGGCTGGACAAGGAGCCAGATTAATATAAGTATTGACAGTAACATGAACCTGTATGCTCATTAATGTGGAAGCTTGTTTCCACCACTAAAATAAAAAAAGGCAGAGCAAAGTCGAAATTTTGAGTTACTGGTTAAATATTATAAAGTTTCAAGTTGCTTCTGAGTAAGTCCAAATTTCTCAATATTTGGTCAGTAAGTCAAAGTTTTGAGATACATAACTCAATACAAGATATACAAATCAAATCAAAGCACCATTACTAGAAATACAAAACCACGTTAGAAACAGAATAAAACCAGATAATAAAACAAAAAATAAGTAAAGAATCTCTGGCCTGGTTAAACGGAAGGTTAAACAGAAAAGTTTTCAACTGCTTTTTGAAAAGAGTCCACAGAGTCAGCGAGACGTAGCTGCAGTGTTAGAGTGCTCCAAAGTGCCACAGATGGAAAGGCAACAACTAATAAATTCTGAGCCTGCACACAAAGGCTGCCAGCAGCAGTGTGTTCAACAAGAAGTTGATATAAATAGTCTGGAACTAGCTCACTTTCATGTACAGACACACAAATGTCCAAATAGTGGAAGGTAGATTTTGTTCCTTGTAACCAGTCACAGGAACAGTTTCTAATATTTGTCTGCTAAGTTAACTAGGTTCATGTTAATAATAGTATTTGATTCTCAGCCTACGCTCTCAATAAGAAAGCCAGAATTTCTTTAAAGATAAACTCATTATTGTGCAAACATTTTTTTCACACAGTAATGTTTTTTGTTTTTTTTTTGGGTTTCTGTTTTCCAACTTTAAAGTACCACCTCCGTTTCTCTTTTCTCCTCCAGCTTGCTCCTGGGATTTTTCTGTATTTTACCACCAGCTGCTAGAAGCTCGCCCTGCTGTGGAAATGAGTGCGTGCAGCAGGAAGGCCCTGACTTTGCTGAGCAGCGTCTTTGCAATCAGCGGCCTGGGGCTGCTGGGAGTGGCAGTGAGCACGGACTACTGGCTCTACCTGGAAGAGGGAGTCATCATGCCTCTGAACCAGAGCACTGACATCAAGACCTCGCTGCACTCTGGCCTCTGGAGAGTCTGCTTTCTGGCTGGTTAGTAATGAGACTGGGAGTGCGTGGCTCAAAAATGAGGCAAATATCTGACAATATTTGACAGTTAATCATGTATGAATCAGAAATGTAGCACAGATAATGTCAGTGCCAAATTCAAGAGCTTCATCTCTACAGTATACTGTAAATGTTGCAACAGCAGGAAGCTGTCACAGTGATATCACAGAAACCACCAATATTCATATTCACACACAGTGACATTCACAATGGCTTCATCACTGTGTGTGGGGTGTGAGTGAGAGAGAGAGGTTGCGAGTACGTGTGGAATACAAGAGGCAAAGTGAGAAGACGAACAACAAGAAGACAGAGGATGAGTCCTCGTGTCTGTGTGACATCATGCTTGTGTTGCATTTTATAGAGTAGATCCTCCTGCCAAAACAGCTCAGAGTCATCAACGTGTGGACTCTACAAGACCTGCAAATGTGTCCTGTGGTATCAGAAACCAAGACGTTTGTAGCAGGTCCTTCTGAGTCCTGTGAGTTTGCAGAGGAGGCCTCCACGGATCGGGCTTGTCTTTCCTACAGAGACTCAGATGGACTGAGAATTGGTGTCAAATCAACTATGTTATGTTCTTCAAACCATTCCTGAACATTTTTTTTTTTGTTGCAGTATTCTTGCAAGCATCATCAAGCAAAATGAGGCCATCAGGGAATATCAGTGCTATTAAGTAGCACATGTGTTCAACTTATACACAAACATCAGGGCCAATGCTATAACGTACATGTTGGGTTTTCAGCAGACTGTGATACAGTAGCTCTTCTATAGGAATCGGACCCCACAGAGGTCCGGCCATTGCTTCCCATTTGCATTATTAAGCCTTGGGTGCTGGAGACCCTGAGGTCACAGGTTAGCCTTTCCTGCACCAAGTTTGGTAGTTACTAATATCAACTCTGACTCAGCGCTTTAAGCACAACAAAATTACTCAAATCCTGACACTAATTAAGATTTGGAAGTTCTCAGTGTAATAAGATAATACATGTTATCACTTAAAATACTGAGCAACACTTCTTAATCTTTGAATTCAGGTGTTTTTAGTCCCATTGCCACAGGTATATAAAATCAAGCACCTAGCCATGTAGGCTGGCTTTACAAACAGCTGTGAAAGAATGTGTTGTTCTAAAGAACTCATTGAATTTGAGCGAGGTACTGTGCGACAGCCTTGTCAGTGTTAGTTATTGGGCCTTCTTCTCAGCAAGGCTGAGCAGCTCCTGTAGTTGTGATATGTAGGTGTTTTTTATCCATATAGTGTGTAATTATATGTCTGTTGCAATAAGTCATCTGAGCTGTTTTGTGTCATGCACAGTATTTTGTGAAGTAACAACATGTTCATATTACATGAAGTGAGTCCCAGTGAGCTCCATAAAATCTTCACAGGGTGGTACAGTGGGAAATACGCGGCACACATTCTCACATAGTGTCACTCGATCATCACATACAACCTTCTCATCATATTTCAGTGTGAGTGGTACTCCATTAATTAATTTTCCAGTGCAAAATGATACCCCTAATTAGCATCAATACTCAACCAGAGGAAGCAGTCCCTGTCTGGAAACTTCTTTTTGTAAACAGTTTGCTTTCATTGCCTTTTCTGTCAATGTTTTCCTTGTTACAAAGGTCACTAGGAGGGTATTTCCCATGACTAAGCTTCAACTCTATTTAGAAATCTTATTTTGAAGTCAGTATGCAATCAAGAGAACCGTATCTTTATTTTAAATGGTCACATTCACATTAAAAAGCATGTACAGTATCACCAGCCAAATCTAAAAAAAAAAAGAAAAAGTTTTTGCCCCAAAATATGGTTTAAAAGGTTTTTCCCCTGTGAGGTAAACTTCTAGTACACACCTACAAAGTTACGCAACATTATGTCTTCGTTTACAGCTAAATCCAGAGTGCCTACTCACTCTCTGGCTCATCCCACCAGAGCAGTTGGACAAATGCCACTGAGTTAGGGATGCAGTGAGCCAAAAAAGTCCACTTGCCTACATCTTTACTACAGTAATGAGTAGATATGCCTGCCACCACAGCTGAAACTGTTGTGAGCCCCTGCTGTAGTATGTGTCATATGATTGGCACCAAGTCAGTAATATGGGGCAGGAATTCTCCCACAGATTTCTATTTAGGACTCTTTGGGATGTTTTTCTTAAAATGTCTCTGCCTACATGCACTTCTTCTCTGCCTGTTTCAGCCCTCTAAACCCTGTTTTCAATATAACTTTACCCGGGTTAAAGCGATGAGCTTTAATCCTCAAATAGTTTTGCAGATCTGTTTGTCCAATCACACCAACTGCGACAGGGAATTTGGATAAATCTCACCCCCGCTTGTGTCTCTTTCCTTTTCAGGTGAAGAGTCAGGCCGCTGCTTCACCATCGAATACATCATGCCAATGAACGTCCAGCTGACGTCAGAGTCCACAGTAAACGTGCTCAGTAAGTAACAGCGAGCGACACCTCCAGCTGCAGCTTTAGGGGGGAGAAAGTAATCAGAACTTGCAGTTGTTCATATTAAAGCCTGGGGGGCATTTTTAAGGTGAAAACTTGTTTTCCAATAAGCTTGTGTGCAGAACTCTGAATGCAGTGAGACAGATAAGTCTGACTCATCTGAACCCTCGCGTCGCTGCCTGCTCCTCTCCGGAATACTTATTGCCTCTTCACAGACTTCACAGTCCTTCAGTAATGCTCAATGTCAAAACTTAACTGAAGGATAAATCAGTTAGTCGATATAATGAGCTCCAGCACTGCGCTCCGTTTGTGAAAAAATCACCAGCCTATGTTTTTTTTTTTAATTTTAAGACTCATTGGTCCCCCTCCTCTCAGAAGAAGCCTTCTTCTGTGGTTCTCTGCGTGATTTAGATTGACAGTAAAACAATTTTCTATCAAACATGACAAATTAAAGCAGCTGCTGTATAATTAAAATGGATCAAAACAGTTCCTAATTTCACTCTGAGATAATATCTCTGAATTTAATTTTTTCACATTTTTTTCCACATTCAGACTCTTATTTGCATTTTTTTCCCAAATTATATTGTATTTTTTTTTTCATTATACCGGCTTCATTTGATATCTCTGCTTCTCTGGCTCAGTGATCTGCTCAGTGTTTTGGGGTTAAAGCAGCTGATTTCTTCATCCACTCTTTATCCTCCTCTACAGAGATGATCCGCTCAGCCACTCCGTTCCCTCTGGTCAGCCTCTTTTTCATGTTCATCGGTTTTGTCCTCAACAACATCGGCCACGTCCGTCCTCACCGCACTATCCTGGCATTTGTCTCTGGAATCTTCTTCATCCTCTCAGGTACGCAACTCTTCCTTCCTCTTCCCAGCTCTTTGGGACCAACTCTTGTTGTGTGTCAGTTAGATTTTAAGATCCAGTTTCTGTGTCTCTTAGGTCTGGCTCTGGTGGTGGGTCTGGTGCTGTACATTTCCAGTATAAATGATGAAATGCTGAACAGGACGAAGAGCAGTGAGGCCTATTTTTCCTATAAGTACGGCTGGTCTTTTGCCTTTGCTGCCCTCTCCTTCCTGCTCACTGAGGTGAGAAAACCTGCTGTTTGGCGCAAGCTGTTTCCATCAGTTCACACCCTAAAAAGGAAAAATTATATATATTCAAAGATAAAATATATCTGTATATTCACATGAATAAGTCTGCATAACACACAAACAAATGTGTAGCTATTAATTAAACAGTGCACTTAGCTGCCTCATAGCAGCAATTCATTTAATTAATACCGTTATTTTGTTTCCTGCTCAGATGATTTTTGAATTTTTGTCCATAATCACTGTTCACATGTTGGCATGTATGGTAGTGGTAAATAGGAGGAGTTTTATTTTGAAATTTAATCCTTAGAAAAATGACTGTGTTCATAATCTTGAGTGTATACTGCCCTCCAGTGGTCACAGTGAGGAAATGCATTACAGTTTGGCTTTGCTGCACCTTACACTTCATTCTGCTCAATACTGTTTTAGACTTTGTTAAACCATCTTGACTTTGTTGTGTTATGCTCTAAAATAAACCCAGTGTCCCCATCTGAGGACATTTTTTAAAGTATGTAACAACCATGTAACAAAAAATCATTAACATGGAACAATATAAGTACTACAGATTACAATATTAATAGTACATCTAATATACAAGTGATTAATTCCAAAAAGTCATTTAATTCAAAAGTCATATGTTCTATATTCATTAAAGATAAAGGGAAATATTGAACTTATTTTGATTTTGATGATTATAACTCATGAGTATCAGAAATAAATCGCCACAAATTATTAGAATATTTAATTTCCAGTCTGAGTAAATTACTATTCAAACAGAAGAGGAGGAAGACTGCTGGTAGTTGTCCATATAAATGATCATCAGCATCCTCCACAAGGACGGTGAGCCTGAAAAGGCTGGCTGTTTGCACAGTGCTGTATCAAAGTATGTCAGCAGAAAGTTGACTGGAAGGGGAAAGTGTGGTAGCAAAAGATGCACAAGCAAAAGGGATGACAGCAGGTTGGAGAGGATTGTCAGGAAAAGCTGATTCAAGAACTCGGGGGAAATTCACAAAGAGCGGACCGAGGCTGGTGTCACTGGATCAAGAGCCGACATGCGCAGATGTCTTTAGGAAAGGAGCTACAACTGTCACATGCCTAATATCAAGCCACTCCTGAACAGAGACAGAGTCAGAAGCATCTTAAGGAGCTAAGGAGAAAAAGAACTGCTCAGTGCTCCAAACTCCTCTTTACAGATGAAAATAAATTTTGCATTTCTTTTAAAAATCAAGGCCCTATAGTCTGGAGGAAGAGTGGAGAGGTACAGAATGCAAGGAGTTTGAAGTCCTGTCTGAAGTTTTAACCAGGACAGCAGGACATATTTTACAGACGTTCAACATCAACACAATAGACAAAGTCATCATCCATTTCAAAGAATGGAATAAGATTGTTCTCACGATGCCTATAAAAAGAAAATTTGATTCCTGGAGCAAGAAGATTTTTCCTCACTGAGCCTAGACCCAAGCTCAGCTCAGCAGCGTCCTTTGGCAGATCCAGATCTCGTACTAAGTCATTTAACTCTGAGTGAATAACTGAGGGACAGATGAGCTTCTAGAAGATGGATCTTCAAAGTCCTCATCACTGTTGGGCATCTAGAGACAAAACACCATCAGACTCTTCGCTCGCATCGACTTAGCCAGTAAAAATGTGCGGTGGTGTTTCACCTGAATGTGGTACAGGCCTCACTGCTGATGGCAGGTTAGGATAGCTGAGATGATTTAATGTTGGAACTGTTCCCATAAATTTTGACTAAACAGAAGAGACAGATGCAGCAAAAAACATCTGGAACTTGTGAAAAAATGTGATGATAAAGCAAAATGGATATTATTTTTTGAAATCAGCAACCCAAAAATTAGTAGAACAAGTGTTTTGGAGGGTGTCTCATTTACATTTTAATAAACTGACTCTCTCAATTGGGCTCTTCCTCACTGCAGAGCGCAGGCGTCATGTCAGTCTACCTGTTCATGAAGCGCTACGCAGCAGAGGAGCTGTACCAGCCCCGTCACCCCAGCTTCTATCGCCCTCGCCTCAGCAACTGCTCCGACCACTCCGGTCAGTTCCTCCACCCAGAGGCCTGGTCACGCGGACGGAGCCCCTCGGACATCTCGAGCGAAGCTTCCCTCCAGATGAGCGCCAGCTACCCTGCTCTCCTCAAATGTCCCGACTATGATCAGGTGTCATCGTCACCCTGCTGAGGGGTTTGTCATCAGAGCTGAGGCCACCTAACGGTTACTAAAGGGTCACAGAAGCATCAACAAAAGGCCCGATGAGTTTAAGATAGAAGGCTGCTATTTAACTGTGAGTCTGCACCATTATGACCGTGCTCTAGGGATTTGGAAACCAGTCATTTTGAGCAAGTTGGGTTTTTTTTTTTAAACAGGTCAAGAAGGCTTTTTGGGGAA
This sequence comes from Cichlasoma orientale, assembly GCA_034780415.1. NCBI lineage: Eukaryota > Metazoa > Chordata > Actinopteri > Cichliformes > Cichlidae > Cichlasoma > Cichlasoma orientale. The sequence continues at coordinate 331,395 of JAVDPK010002783.1, read as the reverse complement.
TTTGTTGTTGTAGCAGAAACTTCTGTTTTTTTGCAGGTAAAGGCAGAATTTGCAGATTTTAGAAGAAACCATACATGGTTATTGTATTATTGTTCCTGGAAAGATCTCAAAACATTAAAATTTGATTATTTATTCTTTTTTTTTTTTTTTCAGAAGGTAAACTATAAAATACCTTGAACTGGATTTTAACTGTACCTGTGCTTTTTACTTTGTGGCACCTCACAGCTGTTTCTTTGCTTCTTTTTGTGATTTAAATGAATGGTTTTTTTTTTGTTTTTGAATGTTATTTTTCTGGATTTTAAACTGTGCTAGTATAGATGCATCACATAACTGCAATAATAATATTAATAATAATAACAGGAGGCACAATATAATCTGTGGTTGATGTTTGCTGAAAAGAAAAAATTTGAATTTACATCTTCATCATCACAATCAGCAATATGTCTGCAGTCAGAGCCAAATATATATATATAAAAAAAGAGTAGAATGTAAAATGTGTCTGGTCTTTTAGTGTTTGTATTTCTACAAAGTTTCATTTTCCTCACTTTTTTTTAAAGCTACGAAACACGATTGATTACTGTTTGCTGCAACAAACACTCGGCTGCCTTTATTTCCACTAAAATTCCTGATCAAAAACAAGCCAATAAAGCCCGCAGACGAAGGCTGCTCTGCAGCTGAAGGTCCGCTCATTCAGATGTGGTTCTGATTTTCAGTGATGTGGTCATTTGTCACCTGCAAAGGCAGCAGGAACACGCGCTCGTCTTCACGTTCAGGACATATATGTTACACACCTTGTGAAATGTCTTTGGACAAATGATGTATTTAGCTCCACAGTGACCCACAATCTAACACCGAATGGTAGATATTTGTTTTATATACACTGGATGTTTTTATATAATATGTACAGATTGCATTAATTCACTGTCAGATGATGTAAAGATGGTGCTGCATTTTAAATGGTGTTGTTCATTGTGTTGTTTCTGGTGGAGCTGCTGCAGCACAGCATGAGAAATTTCAATTCAATTCAACTTTATTTGTATAGCGCCAATTCACAACAAACAGTCACCTCAAGGCGCTTTGGATTGTAAGGTAAAGACCCTACAATACTGTGTAATGTTTGGTATAATGTTTGAAGGACATTGCATCTGTAAAATAAATGGATGTGCGCGTCACATCAGTTTTACAGAGGGCTGTGATTCTATATTTCTCCACTGGGATGCAGTGTTTGTCCATTTTTTTCTCAGTTTATTTTGCACCAAATCTGGAGCCTTTCAAAGTTTTTCTGACTGTTTTTTCACTCATTTTCAGAGGAATATTTTGTTTGTTTGCTTCTTTGTTAAGACACTCAGCACTGACCTATGAATAATTCAAGCATAAAAAAGGAGCCTAACTCAAGGGATGAACCAGTGTTGTGTCTACACATAAAAGACGACTTAGCACAGAGCCAGTTTTAAATGGTCTCTTTAGGCACTTTGCTGCTGGCAGCCTGTCATAAAAACACATCATTTGTTCCCATTTCTTTACTCGAATCTATGAAAAATTGCAAAGATAACACATTTTGACAGGCATAAAACAGTATTTTGCACCAATAAGGTGATCTCCAATAAGCTGTTAGCTGAAAACTTGGCATATTTCAGCATGGTGTGCAGTTTGTCCTTAAAAAGTTTCAGGACACTGAACAAGTGGAGGAAAAAAAGAAGCCGTGGGGGGCCTAAAACACGATCTGCAGCAGATGAACAGTATCTGAAAGTCATGTTCTTAAAAAAATAAAAGTCCTGCAAAGACCTGACGCAGGATCTGTGCACTGAGACAGTTGTAATATTAGCTCTCTTTTCATGACGTCATTTATAATAATATTTCTCTGCTGTGAAAAGAGGACAGCATATACACTCTGTGTAAAAAAACTGAAATTTTGTTTTCATGGGTCATAATCAGCTGGGTCCATATTGCTCTAGTATACTTAGTTTCTTCTTTATTAGGTACACATTCATTAACTACATACTCATCAGACTCCGGTTGAACTCTACATGCAAAGAATCGGACCCCCTCAAAATTAGCTGATTGTTTTTCACACTATCTTTAATTTCTTTAATTAAGCCACACAGAGGTTTACTCTATACTAGGGAACTTTTCAGTCACGAGTTCTCAAAGTACAAAGGTGGGTCTAAATCTGGTGCTTTTAAAGTGTTTTTTTTAACTGTGTTTTTTTTTTTTTTTTTGGTCCTTCTTTACTCCAACTGCCACAATTTAAAGTCAAAACCACTCTTTTTTTTCTATAACCAATTTTTAAGCATATTTTATTTTATTTATTTTTTTCAGCCTGTCATGTCTGGCAGTTTTCGCAATCAGAATGATGATCTGAATGCACTGTTGTACCACTGTTGCTTTGACAAGAAGAGCTGTATAGGTTTTCTATAGGCTACTCTTTTTAATGTTTGTATTTTTATTTTAAGGAAGGGGTAGTCAGGAAGGATGCGGTAAGAAGAAGAGAGATAGGGAAGAAAAAAAAAGGGGAGAAAACAGAAAAAAATAATAGGAGAGAGGTAGATACACATACATACATGCATATACATATACACACAATCTTGCTGTGGTTTGTAGTAATCTGTGTGTGTGCCTCTATCATGGAACATACTTAATAATGAGGGCAAGAAGCTGCAACAATGCCCCTCAGAATCCAGAGGCAAACAGGGAAAGACCCAGGGGACCCGGGCCATCCACGACCCACCAGAGCCCAGCACCGGGCAGCTCGACTGGCATTTTCTTTCATACTATGTGAGAACAGGAGAAAAGGACTGACAGATTTTAAGATTTAGATTTTGGTAAATATTTCTCTGTACGACATGTAGAGGGCGCTGCTGCGTCACCGATTGTGCACGTCACCACACCGACCCAACAGGTTTTCCTTCACCTTTCCTACTTCCTGTTAGTTTAGCACGTGTTCACCAGGATGCAGGCATAGATGGAGGATGACCCGTGTATTGACAAAAATAAATAAAGGCTTGTCGCGATGCCTCATAAACAGTCTGAGTGCTTCGTGATTAACAGCTCATTTTTTATGCAAACAAGTAGGTCAGGACCAGCATCAATAATCAACACACCATAAATCTGCTTTATGTATACTTTATGTAGATACACGTAATGTACAACGTGACCAATAGCTTTTACAGAGAATATAAAAGTTAATGTAACTATAAGCCCGCACAGGGCAGTAGAAGATAATATCATGCCCTGACCCCAAGGCTTTTATTTTATTTTACAATTCTATAGAAAACTACTGGTGTTTTTGACATCATCATCATCATCATCAATTATATAATCATCATCACTGATATTACTGTAGAATAATAATAATCATCATCATCATAAATACAACCATCTTTCTCACTCAGTCATGGCTTTTTAACAGCGTTGTCACAGTTATCCAATATTCATCATCACCATATATTTTTATAATGATTATGTTTAAGGCTTTTGTAAAGAAGACCCCAAACGTCAGCTGATGCAAACTGCCAGTCAGCTCAAACATGGTTACACAGAGTGTGCATACTACAACAAAGAGACCAGAAACCTATACATCGTATATACAAACATAACTTAAGCATACACTGTTGAACATTTACAGGTAGTATTAAACCATTTCACAAATGAAAATAAATACAAAAATGATAGCTGGTTATTATATAGAAATGTTTAAAGAGAAACACAAAGGCAAGCAAGGATCTTTAGGATACAAACCAAATGCAAACAGGATCACAACAACACACCGACCTTCACTGACATAGGCCATAGATAAGAAAGAGAAAAAAATAATAATAAAGCTTAATTGGACTGGTACCTATTGGGCTTCTGCACAGCTGTAAATAAAACCCACCCAGCAGACAGAAATGACTTTCTCAAATGAAAGTGCTCTGAAAGTTGTAATCCTTAAGATATTAATGAAATCAGATGCTGGCTTTCATACATCTATCAAGTCCAGTCACACGTAATCTGCCTTCAAATGAACGCACAAGAACTATGAATGCGTGCAACTCTGCATTAAGGGATTGTCTTATTATGCAACCGTCATATAAATTTTCTTTTCCCCATTTACTTCTGTTGAAGACTGGCCACACACACAAATGATTTACTCTGATGGCCAATTAAAAAAAAAAAAAAAAAAAAAATCATATAATCATTAAGTTTGGAGCATTATCATAGGCTCATACAACAAACTGCAGCATCAATCATCCAGAGTGAGTGAGTGAGCGAATGTTATATGAGACGTCACATGCAGGTGTAACTTTACTGTTTTTAACTGGCTCACACAGCTGCATGATCTAAAATGTTACACGGCTACTGCTTCACATTAAAAGCATTAAAAAAAGGGGGCTTTTATTGTGAAGTAGTGACAGAAACGCAATATAACTCTCACTAAGGTTAAGGCTGATGGAAACGGGTTACCACGTATACATGTGCAAAATATATAAACATTATTTTTTGCATTTTGTTTTGTTTTTTTAGATCAGAGTAATGGAGAGGGAGCAGCCACAGTGAGCCGTTAGCTGAAGAACTGCAAGAAAGCTGTGAAAAGTCCAGCTGCAATCAAAATGAAAGCATAACTTTGTTAGCTTGCATTGTAAAACAGGTAAACTTTTTTCGCTGCCTTTCTGAGAAAGCAGATACTGGAGTGGTTTGCGCATTCACCTAACAAGCAAGAGAACCCCGGGGAAATCCCAGGAGATGAGACAAATCCCTTTTGGGTTGCGTCTGGAAGGGCAATAAAAAACTGCCAAATCAAACACGCGGAGCTACCCGCTGTGGCGACCTTTGTGAATAAGGAAGCAGCTGAAAGCAGCTTTTTGCTAAAAAGGGTAGATGCTCGAAAAACCAGAGGTGCTGAAATCTTAAGGATCACAACTTCAAGTCCACAAAGTAAGTTAAACTTTAAACTTTAGCAAAAGCACCACTGCTATTCAACTAAAATAAGAAAGGATGCACGTTTCAAAATTCTCTGCTCCACACAGATAAATGAAATCAGCCCAGCTGACTGTAAAGAACCTAAATCTAAGCCATCTTTTTTTTTTCCTCTGAGGTTATTCTTCGACCGTGGCACCTTGAGAGAAGAATTCAGCACCAGAGTGAGATGACGACATGGTCCAGGTGAGGTTGCACTGCGGACATAACCACCTCCTAAACGTGTCCATCTATCTCCTCACCCCACCCCCCATGCTCCAGAAGTTACCCTAACATTGTGCGCCCTGCGTCGATGACCATACGTCTGACCTCTGATTTTGAATAACAACCTTTTCATAAAGCACAGTGGAGGGAACACTTGCATCACTTATGCACCCATACTGTAGATGCGGTGTGCACTGATAGCATGCACACTGCTGCATACACACAAATACAAACATATTGGTCTACAATAACCCACATGCATGCATGTGCACCTGAAACATGGCAGTTGTGCTTTAGGGAAACCTATAAACATCTTATAAGCATGATTGGGGAGGTAGGGGGTGTGTATGAGATGGAGGAGAAACAAACTGGCTGGTTTGTCGCTGCAAGTCCACAATCAGAGTTTCCCGGAGCTCTACTGTCTTCTTAGTAGTGTGTGATGTCTCCCCAGCAAGTGCACACAACTTGTAGAGAGTCCAGGAAAGAAACCAAAGTCTGCCTTCAGGGTTGAAGTCAGCTCTGTGGTCTACAGTCCAGCTTTGCAGTATGTGGTTTATGTATGCATGAACTTAAGGAAATAAAGATTTATTTTTCGAGGGGGGGGGGGTGTTGGAGGTTGACTTGATTGTACCTCTTCACTTCTTGTTGGCGATGCGTCTCTTCCTGGTGGCCAGCATGTCGTAGAAGGGATCTCTGCTAATGCTCGCCCTAGAGAAGCCAATCAAAGGACAGCGATGAAATAAATAAGAGGGCCACATGAGAGGAGGGTCTCAAACATCTTTGATATGGAAATGTAGGCACATTAATACAAACCCATGCTTTAACTAGATCAAAAAAAGAAAAAAAAGTTTGTGCAGTGACCTAGTTAGGTTTCCATGGTTTCTGAAGAGGGACCCCCTCTCCCATGTTTTTTTTTTTTTTTTTTTTTTGGTATTCTGGTTTGCTGGAACCCCACACCGATTCCCTCCTCCAGAACCCTGCCAAGAACGTAGCGAGACACGCAGTCGCACACGCTCTCTTCTTCTCGCCGCAGGTTTATAGGTTGGAAGGAGGGCAAACAATAGTACTCCAGATTATAGGCTCTTCTGCACACTTTTTTTTTTTTTTTGAGCAATGGGAGCAAGTGAGTCAGGAAGCCATTTGGGCTCTACCGAGAAGCCCAGTTTCATGGCTGCTAAATCGCGTTAGCACCAGCACAAAGCAAGAAGAGGCTCAACCCCCCACTGCGGATATCTCTGATTCCCTTTATAACGCCACACACTAAAGAATGAGTGTGTGTAAGATGACTATCCCCCTCTTTCATTCTGCTCATTGTTGTTTCCTACAACCCAATTTCATGAAACAATAACTGCACTGTGGAGAAATCAAATCCAAGCACAGTTGCCATTTCAGTCCTGGAAAATGTGTTTTAAAAACGGATCTATTTGGTGGAATTGTAAAATATAAAAATACACACTTTTCACTTCAAATGCGTCGCGCTAATTCACATGACAGCAGCTCACTTCTTTAATTGACCTACTTGGTTCAACTTCATCTGGGTCTGTGTGCCTGACACTCAAGATAAGCAGATAGTGCCTTGCCTCTATGATCAGCTCTACTTTAAAAGAGGGGCAAATCATAATTTCCATAAAAAGCCTTTTTATCTCCCCAGAACCCCGAGTCCTCTTGGACCCCTCTGGTGAAGTGCAAGCTGTGACTCGCTGGGCTCCGTAGCTGCGAATGCGTCACCCCCTAGTTTGGAGTTGCCTCTCTTGGATAGGTTTGCTGGCTCACCCCTGGTGTGTTATAAGCAATGTCTAATCCCTCATCGCTTCCCCAGAGAATACTCCAATAGTATGGAGAGGGGAGGTGGAGCATTGCACTATATTACAGTGTATAAGCACTCTGTTCTGCTGAGCCAACTCTCATTGACATTGCACCACCGTTACAAAACATCCAGCATTTAGGTCACTAACAGCAAGGTTATCACTGCTGCCAGAGCCAATAATGTTTGTGTGCTACCTAACTGAAAGAAAACACACGTTCTGTGCGTTACTACAGTGTTTAAATTAAACAGTTTTCACAGAACTCTCAGCAGCCTTGTGAAAAACTAAGTACACCTCACGATTCAGTAGCTTATAGAACCACCTTTAGTAGCAGTAACTTGAAGTAATTGTTTTCCGTTTCTTGCATCATTGTGGAGGAACGGCAGGAATTTTGGCCCGCTCTTCTGTACAGCATTGCTTCAGTTCACTGAGGTTTGCAGGCATTTTTTTTTTTTATGCACAGCTCTCTCGAGGTCCTGCCACAGCGTTTAAATTGGGCCGAGGTCTGGACACATTGCAACACCTTGATTCTGTTGTGTTTGGCATCACTGTCCTGTTGCATGACCCAATTCGGGCCAAAGCTAGAAGCCTCACATTTGTCTCTAGAAGACTTTGGTACAGAGAGGAGTTCATGGTCGACTCAATGACCGCAAGGTGCCCAGGTCCTGTGGCTGCAAAACAAGCCCAAATCATCACCCCTCCACCACCGTGCTTGACTTTTGGTGTGAGACGCTAATGCTGAAATGCTGCGTTTGGTTTTTGCCAAACGTGGCGCTGTGCATCATGGCCAAACAGCTCCACTTTGGCCTCATCTGTCCGAAGGACATTGTTCCAGAAGTCTTATGGTTTGTTCAGATGCAACTCTGCAAACCTAAAGCATGCTGCCAGGTTCTTTTTAGAGAGAAGAGTACTGCTCCTGGAAACCTCTGCCTTTGGGTTTAAAAACTTTTTTACTTCAGCGGTCACGTGTCACTAATACCCCCATGTTTTATATCTTATTTGTTTATTCTGAAGTAACAACAGCCATTTTCGTACACTGGATTTTGTGTCATTATTATTATGAGGAATCTTACTTGATGGATTTAATCCACTCCTCCTTCTCCTCGGGCGTGGGTGCTGATATCCTGTATACTACATGGTTGCCCTCCACAACACGCCCATCTGCCTCTGTCTTACAGGCTTTGATCACCTGGCCCTTGTGATTAGGATTGTAGAGCTCAAAACAGTTCTGAAGGAGGGGCAGAGAAGGTCAAAGGTCATCAGAAATATGCAGCTGTCAGATGATTATCTTTGGCCCAGAAATGTTTTTTATAAAAGGAACAGTTGGTAAACACAGTAACCGAGGGGAGAAAGATACGTGATCTAAAGACGAGGTCTCTAATTAGGCAACACTCACAGGTTTCCTGGGCTCCTCCACCTCCCTGATGCTGAGATTCTCCAGTGGGATGATCCCACGAGGCTCCTTGTCCTACAGGAGAGAGGGATCAGAAGCAGGGACATGGGAGGAGGGAGAAAAACAACCAGAGTTAGATATAGATAGAAACAGCAATTTAGAATAAAGTCAAAAGCAAGTATTAAAGAAAGAACAGAGACCAGAAAAGCAAGGGGAAGAAAGAGGACATCAAAAGGGTGAATAATAAAAAAAAAAAAGACATAAAATGAGAATAAGAAACAAACACCCAAAAAGTTTTACACAGGAAAGAAAACTGCCCACCCTCCCTCCCAACCCTCACTGCTCTTTAGCGGACCAGATAATGTGTGCATGCTGCAGTCTGACCAGAGGACAGGACATAATGATAGTGTCCTGAAGGATAATACTACAGCAAAGAGAGGACAGTGCTGAGGTGGCAGCAAGCACACAAAGGCGATGATAAAAATCTTCAAGGACTACCGGCTCATTTCTACAGTAAGGGACGCTAATCTAATAGTAACTATGCCAACCTGAGCCAATCTGATCCTAGTGACCACACATGACAAATAAAAACGATGCGTAGCATTTCTCCACTGCGGCCGAAAGTGGACAGTTACAGGATGATTGTACGCTGAGGTTTCTTTTCTTTGCTATGATTCAGTAGCTTTAACAGCTTATTGGGGCTTCAAAACAGGACGTCACAAACAAAGCGGTGACTCAGAGTCCACTTTTTATATCACACGATCAAACTGTGTGAGGACAGCGTGCATGAAGCGCTCCCTGTTGAACTCCGTCACAGCACTGTAGCAAACTTAAACCTTTACGGACTCCTTTCTGTTTTTCTGGTGCCGTGGAAAAGCAAAAGCTGTAGGCTGAGGGTGGATTTCATTAAGAACTCTGAGGATAAAAATGAAATGGTCAGCTCTGTGACCACACAAACACACACACACACGCAAAACAGTATTTCATTAATCAAAACATCATCTTGGTGTAAGACTCACAGTTGTGTATTCAAAGTAGTAGAGGCAGTTGTCTGTCAGGATGAACCACCTTCTCTTCCAGGTTTTCACTCTTCCCCCTGACAGGAAAAAAAAAAAAAAAAAAAAAGAGGAGACAGGAAGTGACACAAAGGCCGCATTGACAGACTGGCTGTCTCCCCTCAGGAAAAAGAGCAGGAAAGTGATGCTCATTAATGAAGCCAACCAACATCCACTGTGTTTTCGTATCCTTATGTGCTTAATAAGTTCACTATGGTAGGAATATTTGCTCCTGAGTGAGAGCGATTATTCTCCCAAATCATAATTTAAGAAATCAAAGAAATGCAATCCAAGTTATTGAATTTATGCATAAACTCATTAGTATGTGTAATTCAATTTCCTGTTGCTGATCATTTCCAACATGCGATTAGTAAACACGTACAAGAGTTGACATGCTTTTGAAAGTTCACTTCTGTTTTCTGTGTCCTGTCCTGCAAGGTTTGATGTAAACGCCACACTCTGAGGTCTAAAGGCAAAAATCGACTTCTTTTCAGCTTCTTGAAGATGTTCGTCCAAAAGGTTTCTACAGTTCTAAAAGCTGATGGTGAGTCTCAAATATTTAACCCTCGATGGGGTCGGCACCTTGGAGGTGGTCCCGAGTGTTGCTGAGCCACCCTGTCTTCATGTGCCTAGAAACCCTAACGACTCACATGATGACAGGGTGGCTCAACAACACTTGGCACCACCTCCTCGGTGCCAACCCCATTAGGGGTTAAATACCCGGGACTCACAGTTCATACTGACGGTTGATTCTCATAAATATAGACTGAGTTTCAGCTTTCTGAGACATACAGGCAAGCTGGCTTGTGTGCAGCTGCAATCTACCACCACCTCGCCCAACTTCAGGCTTAGTTAACTGATGACTCAAGCAACTGATAAATTATTACTGGCGTTGCCCATTCATTTTTCAAGCCAACAGGATAAAACCTCATTGGCTCTCAAGAGAGGAGAACAAACTTGATATGAACCTAACATGGCACGTAAAGCACCCCTAAAGGAGAAAACATGCACACAAATATGAAGAAAAACAAAAACAAACACACACACACACACACACACACACCCCAGAGCAAGTTCATCACCTCACGTGCTCACTTGTGTGAAAAAGCAAAGAGCGAGTGAGAGCGTCTGCTGGTATGAAGGTAGATACAGAACTTTGGGTTGGACAAAAAAAAAAACAAACAAAAAAACAGACACTGGTGGGAGACTCATGTCTGATGTATGCACGCACACGCACACACACACACACACACACACACACACACACACCTGCACGCATGCACAGTTGCACAAACTGTGTGCCTCATTAGGTCCTAAGCATCCCTTGTAATTTTTAGTGCAGCATTTCCTTCCTGTTTTCATGGTCCCCTCGCAGGAGCCTACGTGGGTCACACACGGTTATAAAAAGCTCCGTGTTTCCGTACATATCAATAGACTCTGGCTATTGAATTAGCACGGCCAAATTTCCGCTCAGCGTAGAGAGAGATCTGCTAAAAAAAAGGCCTTATTCCTCCATATCCTCCAGGGTTTATCTTTAGAGAGTTAAATTAGAAATATTACAGTGAGAACTGGTGCGGGGAAATCGCTCCAGGGAGGAACCGTGCAAGAATGTAATCATGTTAGGTCTGTGAGCCACAATGGGGCTATTTACATTCGTACTCACTAGCTTGATGAGGCTACAGAGACGTTACACAGAGTTTAAAGAATGTGCAGGTCAAAGCCAGGTGTGTGTGTATGTGTGTGTGTGTGTGTGTGTGTGTGTGTGTGTGTGTGTGTGTGTGTATAAACACTGTAATAAAAACTAACCACCTGCAGTGAGTTTGCTCTTTAAACCAACAGTATCTGGGCTAATAAACAAGTATTATTTCCAATAATAAATCACCTTCCTACAGTAAATGATAAGGTGTTATGTATGCAGAGGACTGCTGGAGTACCTGGAAAGTGATGGAGCGAGGTTCAAATCAAAAACACATGGAATCATGGAACTTCAAGCAGAGTAAGAATACGATTTATAAATGCATGACCTCACTGGAGACAAAAACACACTTGGTACGTACACACACACACACACACACACACACACACACACACACACACACACCCACACCCACACCCATAAACTACAAATGACTAAGACGAGTGTTTCTTCGCCTACACCATTAAGAGGTTTCCATGTCCAGGTAAACAAACAGTGCACAGAAATAGTTCAGACACTGTTTTTCATATATAAATTTGATTTTTAAAGAACTAATTGAGAATGCGCATGCAGGACTGTACACATGGGATGATATAGTTGAGTGGAAATGAAACATTTATGTCCCCGTTTTTTTTTTTTAAGCAGGCCACAGTCTCTCATAGATCTTTTTATTAAATAAACACCAATATGACAAGAGTCATATAATCTCCCGCTCTCTAAATTCACTCTCATGACTTTGCTGATGCTCTTCATGTAACTGTGTAATTGTTGCACTCTTAACTGTCTTACTGGCAATTACTCTGGTAACTTAAATAAAGGTTAGGCCTAAATAAAAATAATAATGAGCATAACAATAATATAAACAACACCAAGAGTTGGAAATGGTAATCATTACAATTGGAAGTAATTATAATGAGGTTATTAATATAGAATTAATATAGAAGATGTTATTACAAGAAGAAATAATTTACCACAGTATAGGAAGTAACTTTATAAAATAGATCAGAGCGAGTACACCAGACATAATATTTACAATAACTAGCCCTGAATGTCTGTTTATTCTTTGTAGACACCATTCATAGACAAAGTATTTAAATACTTCATATACTGAATACACGAGTTTTACTTTAGTTGTAAAACACTTTGTGAAGCCTATTTCAATGGTCCTATATGCAGTGCAGTTATTGCTTTTTTTAATGTTTGAGCGTGATGACTGAGATATAACACTTCATAATTTCACGTCACATGGCTTTTAAATCACCACAGCCCGGCCTCCGTAGAAAGGTATACGGTGCTGCACTGAAGAGATTGCTAACTGCTAGTGGTTGGCAAGAATTTGCAGACAAGTTTGCATCTTTTGTACAATCTGCAGGTGACCACGGCAATCTGCTAGCGACCAAAGCAATCGCAAGAAGCTTTTTGGTGCAGCACATCCTTTGCGACCAATTTCACATAGCGGGAGCCAGAAACCTCCAGCAGCGAAGGCATATATATTCTTCCCTGAGTGGTCTCCTAGGCCTGTGTGACAGAGGCCTAAACACAGCTCTGCATGAAGTTTTCTTTAAGTGTGTAGAGATTTTCTTTCAAAGACAAACAGAAAAAACTGAGTGAACATTCATGATTTATATGTACTGGTCTGTTCAGGAAAGCGACCAGAGCAGAAATGAAATGGATCATCAGTACGCTCATGAATAAACTATAAGATATAGATATGACTTGTATATAAAACTTGAATTTTTGCCATTGGAGGGAATGTGAAGCTCTATTTATTTTTTATTATATGGCTGTGTTTACATCTTTTAGGTAATGAGAATCTTATACTCGCCTGCTACATTCGACACTAAAGTTGTTAATGTATCATGGAGTGTGTAAACCAAGACACCTCACCATCAAAAGAGAGTGCATGAGCAACAGTCACCTCTTACAGTTTAGGCTCTCATGAGTCTAATGCCACAGTTGTACAGCAAAAATTAAAAAAAAAATAATCCAAGAGTTACCAAATAAAGTCAAGCTGGATGTCTTGCATTCCCCCCAGAAGCTGAGTGTGTGTGAGACTCAGACTAACCTAATTTGAGCAGCCAGCCTTCCCTGTCTGGGTTGAAGAACGTGTGCGTCAGGTCGTTCCCGTCATCCTCGGGGATCTTAAAGGGTTCGCTCTTGATGCTGTCGTATAGATTCTGCACAGAGAAAGAACAGAACAGAACATTAAGCTGCATTAAAACTTAAAGATGAACACACACACACACACACACACACACACACACACACACACACACACACACACACACACACACACACACTTCTGACTTCATCTGCAAACATTCAAGCCAGCCTTTAAATTAACAGGGCATGAAACATGACTTTGAGAAGTCAATTTGAGTTGTGGAGACAACGATTCATACCTCAGTGGTTCCTTTTTGTACTTTTTGTACAAAATCAGCACTTTGGCAGAGACGTCAGCCTCTAGCATGTGAGTGGATCAACTTTTTTTTTGTCTTTTTCTTACTAAAAGATCATTATCATGAACTGCAATGTCTCAATTAGTGATGCATGACTCTGCTTTTCACAGCAGAGACCTATAAAAGAACCTATAAGTTTCCTTTCGGTTTGCTAAATCGGAAAAAAAAAAAAAGCATTTGATCAAATCCCCACTTTCACACCTTTACCTCCACAGTTCTTCAAATGCATGCCACATAGGATAGATTTATCAAACCTAACGAAGTAATCAAGTCAAAGCTCTCACCCTGAGAAGCTCCTCTGGGAGGTCTCCCCCTTCATTGATTCCTCTGTTCATGGAGATGAAGCGCTCCACTGGGGGCTTGTCTCTGACATTGGGATTATGCAGGCTGGTGTTCAGCATGATAATGGCGAAAGACAGAACGTAGCATGTGTCTGTGGAGGTAATTACACACAGTGTCACAGGGAAACTCCAAAGTGCGGCACGAGCACACGTCTGTGTGTGTAAGATCATGTTTGGAGGTTACAGATTAGTGTGGATGTGATAAAAAATAAAATGTGACAGCTTCCTCTTAAAGCATATCATTACCAGGAAAGTAGTGGTTGTATAGTAGCGGGTATTCAACTTATTTACCTTAAAAGGTTAGTCATGGCAGCAGAAGTGAGTTGTGATTAATTAGATACATTTTCACACCACAAAATGAAGGACTGCCCGATAAAATAGAGAATCTAATCAACAAGAAGCCCGTATTCTGACACACACACAGAGCACTCAGAGGGCTGAGTGTCCCCGCACTTACCACTCAGATTCATAACTCCTCCAGCTCATCTATCCACACACTAAGTGCCCCAGTCAACATCCTCTGCATGCGATTTATAACCCAGTGCGCACCGCTCTTGAGGGATGACCAATAACTAAGTCTGGGCGTGTCACCACTGCACCACATCAATATTCACAACCTGAGCTGTCACCTGCATCCTCCTTAACACCAGCACGGGAGCAGCAAGACTATGTGCAACAAGCTAAGCTGGCACTAATGACCACTATTGACCGGTGATCAATTTCATTATCACTACCACAGACACGAATGCTGATCACACAGGGATTAGTGAGCAACTTGCTAACTTCAGTGGAAAACTGTAATTGGACTTCAGGTCCAGTCAAGTTCACACAGACTGAAATAATGAAGCTCAAACAATTATTGTGAAGCTTTACCCCATACGGTCGTGAAATTTCCACATTTAGCCACAAGTTACAGATATAAACAGCCCAAACAGGTCCAACTGTACGGTGAGAGAGGACAGACAGTCAGAAGCATTGATTTGAATCCAGGTGGTCTAGTCGGCACCGCATGCTATCCGCCCTGGACTGTCTGGCTGAGTCTGACTCACGTATCTGATGCAGTGCAAGAGTGTGCGTGTGTGTTTGTATGTGCATGTGTGTAGTACCTGTGGACTGGAAGACGCCAGGATTGCATTGGCAGTACCTGGAGGCAAACGCCTCCATCATACGATCAATCTTCTGGGCTTCGCCAGGAAGTCTGAAGCTCCACAGAAACTGCCTGCAACAACAGAGAGCGAGAGGAAACATTGTAACGATGTGTCATGAAATACTGATGCAAATGTGTATGCCAGTATCTGTATTTTCACTGTGGATTATAAAACAGTGTTACATGCCACAGATATTTATTTATATTGGGAGGGTGTATTTATGGAATAAATGAAGGCTCTTTTTTTAGTGTTAGATTAGACTGCGATGTTTGTTTGCAGTAATATCACAAAGAGCACATTTCTTTAATGAGACACATCACAGGAAAAAACACGACGACTAAAAGGTTAGAGCAAACTTTTTAAAGCTGTGCATGGAAAATTATTCAAATATAATTGTAAGAGGTCAGATAAAATATCCATACAAGGTTTACTTGTTGTCATTTTTCCACTCCGAACGTTCCTTTTGACAGGAATCAGATGATCCGATCACCTAGCTTGATATGGAGCTTTGCATGATACATTGCTGACATTTAGGAGGTGTGCACACTGGCTCCTCTGTTGTGAGCTGCATGGAAAATATTTACTTAATAGTGATAATGCATATTAATGGACATCAGCATAAATATAAAAGATGCAAATGTGTCCATATTAGTAAAATTGCTAATTTACATCTGTAGTTCCAAGGTAGGTAACAGCAACATGCAATATAAATAAAGTGTCCACACTTAACAAAAGACAGAATACAAAGAGCAATCTGTGCAATGCATCATCGAGCCTCCACTCCATCGCTTCAAGGCCGCAGTGTTAGTGCAACAAGTGTGTCAGATCTGTTTTTTCTGTAATGCTGGATGAGGAGCAGCGGATTACAGGTGAACTATTGGTTGGTCGATGCGCTGCAACCAAATTTATATTGACTGGACAATGGCCAGTGTAGAGGAGAAAAGCACCCCATTAATGGTGCTCCAGTGCTGATGCATTATGTTTTTGGCAGAACAACCTACCCGTGAAAAATCATGTGTTTTAAAAATAAACCAAATTTAAACTTATATAACCTAACTGAGACTGCTAAATCATTTAAAGTTTACATTCACTGAACTTTTACTTGCTCCAAACTAACTGACACCATGTCCAGAATTCATTAGTGGCTGCGTTTTGTTAAATCGGATGGCTAAGAAGTAAACTTGCCACAACTTTAGCACCTCTTCTCCGAGGTTAGAGGATTGGTATATTTTTTAATTTGATCTAACAATCGTTTTACAATAACAGGTGAATCCAGCGACAGCTCTGACCTCAGCATCTGTTGCATACACAGGTAGAGTTTCTCCATTTAGCTCATCTAGAGACAATCGGACAGATCCACCCCTCCCCACCTTCACCTCCCTGTGAATGATCGATAGGCTGAAGCGTAGGAACAATTTCAGTCGGGCCAAGATTTTTTTCGGTTGACTGCAGCCCCAACGTAGGGTCGCACTGCATCAGTTTACAATGGGAAAACCAAACATATAAAGTTAAGCCAAGCCTTATTTCTGGCAGTTTGGTCTGTAAAACTCTCGGTGCAAGCTGGTGTTTACTTTGCAACAGAAAAGTACCAAAGCTGCAATAAAGTTGTAAAACTCGGTCCTGTCGTATTGTTAACGGCAGCATGTTGTTTCAGCGAATCACGCCCTTTCCAAACTTTGGCTTTTTTTCCCTTCTTAATACTGATTGTTTAAGTACCTTAAGGCTTGAACGAGGTTGAGGTCTGCAAACTCATGAAGCTCCACAAACGCCTGGAGGACCTTGATGTTAAATTCATCCCTGGGGTGGAGGGGAGAAACACATGTCATGAGTTTTTCTGTTTGCACGAGTGCTGCTTAAACAAAAACAGAAGAAGTGATAAACTCATTTGTTGAGTGACTGAAGGTGGAAAGCAAAAATCCTGCAGCCACGTCACAGTGCCGCTTTCAGACAGAAAGCCTCTGTGCTGGCTGAGCCAGGCAGCGTGACATCCCCTGTTGTTTTGACAGTCCTATCCCCACTGACTTCCCTTCGATAAGAACCACATGTCCCCTCCGTTTCTTTTTTTTTTCCCCCCCTTTTCAGCAGCACGGTCTCCTGGCACTGTTCTGCTCCATAAATCCAGACCACCAATTTCTCGGGGCTCTATTACTGAAGTCTGAGCACATGCAGTGTAGATCTGACAGAGAGATGGGAGAGAGGAAAAAGAAAGGTGGAAGGAAAACAGAGACAAAACTGGAGAGCTCACCGTTCCCCTAAGTAGTCCCCGATGACTGTTTTGTTGAGCCCCTCTCCTTTGTAGAGGAACTGTGCAATGTCCTCTGGGGTGTTCTGGAGAAGATCATTCTCCAAAAGAAACTGGATTCCCTGTTTTTGAAAAAAGAAAGCACGCTTTCTTTAAATACCTATTTTCCTTGGTTTTACTGAATGGCTGACGAACGCCTTTGGGATATCTTAAATTTGAACTCGAGCGCACGGTCTGCTCTGACCTTTTTAGGGTCCATGTTGAACTTTTTCCTCCCCATGGCGATCTGTTTGTTTCTTTGTGTGGTTTTGCTGTGGCAAAAAAAGAAAGCATAAAAACAGAGAAGCATCTGTCACGTGGCAGTCGGGCGCGATGTTGCTCCCCGGCTGCTGTGTTTCTTCAGTAGGTCACTTTGTGTAGAGTTTATTCAGGACCTGTCATAACTGTGTTTATTAACCACTCTGTCAAGTGACAACAGTTTGCAGTGGGTTTAAACTGAGAAAACTGGAACTGGATGTCAAACATCACGACATGTGATTGTGGATCAGCTGTTACTGTTCACTTGTGTGCATCTTTTGCCTTCTCTTTAATCCATCCTGCAGCCTTCTGGAAGTACATTATTCAATGTTAATGTTCAAAACACATTTTGCTTGCACTCCAAAGGGAAATCTCCACCTTGTGTGTCCCTGAATGCTCCCTAAGCTTTCCGTGTGCCCAAAATAGCTGGAGCCCCTTTGCCGGCTGCACCTGAGACACACAAACAGCCTGGCACATGACCTCACCTCACCTCAGCAACCAATCAAATGAAATCATCTGAATACACACTGTTTGGCTAATGTTCAGTCAAGGGACTGTCCCGCTTCTCTCCTCAAACAATGGGGTGTTAACATGTGAACACATATAGCATGTGCACAACACGTGCTGTTCTGCTAATTAAAGCCTCAACTTCACATGCCTAGAGAAAAGTTAGCAACCACCTGGCAACCACCGGTTGCTGGGGGAAAAGAGTGCATTCTGGGACTGGTTAGAAAGTGGTTTTTGGAGGTTGCTCGCAGTCACTAGTGTGAAATTGGTTGCAAAGCGCTATAGAGCACTGCAAATTCTCCGTTTATGGTTTCATTACACCATGACATCACTTACACCTCAAATACAGGTGGCTGCGACAATCTGCTTCCAACCAAAGCAATCACAGAGGTTTTTGGTGAAGCACCCTTTTTGCAACTGATTTCACCTAGTGTCCGCTAGCAACCTCCAGCAACTAATCCCCAACCAGTTGGGGGAATACACATTTTCCCTAGTGACCGAGGGATTACCGTCCAGCCTCTAGGCCCGCGTGACTGAAGCCTAATTTATAATTTGAGAAACATCTGGTACCAGCTCCCTAAATATTCACTTTTTTTTCCCTTTTGTCTGTTTCATATCATTTTAAACTGAATATTGCTGAAGTTTGCATGAATTGATGCAAAAAATAAATGAATAAAACTATCTCTTTTTTACCAACTCATCAACAACTTACAGATAAAACTATTATCCAAGAAAATGTTGCTATAAGGAGATAATTCATAATGAAAATAATCATATTTCCAGCTTAAATATCTGATCAACAGGTCAAGAAGAAAGCAAAGACCAAACCTCACCTCTCCCCCACACAGGTTAGCTGCTCGATCTCAGTCATTACCTCTGCAATCTCAAACTTCAGCCGCTGAAATCAAAGGACAAAGCCACTCATTTCATACAGTAAAGTTGATATTTTATGCATTTTAACAACACAGTGGAGCTCTTAAATGACGAGTAAACACTACCTATGATTTTATTAGCCAAACATATTTAATAGGTTTGGTGATTTAGCAGTTACGAATGTCACAAAGGGATATCACAATGAGGCATTTCTGCCTTCACTGCATGCCGAAAGGCAACAGGAAACACTTGATAGAGTTTTTTCTTTTCTAATATATGTCAATTTCACAATCAACATCCAAAAAGAAATTCAATAAGGTTCACTGTTCCGTACTACACCAGAGGACTTTTCAGACATGCAACATACATCAATAACCTGTTTTATTAGTTTGCAGTTTGTGCCGAATTAGCGCCGTTTGATCTCGTTACTCAGATAACATAAATTCCACTCACTTCAATATCATCCAGAAGCTCTTTTTTCCTGCGCCGTATGTTTGACAGCTCATCTCTTTCCTCCAAAGACAGGTCCTCGGGCACTGGAAAACACAGCGTGCAGGGAAAATGAAACAGCATGTGAGTGATCGAGAGGGGCAGGGTTATGACAGTGGATTAATTTAATTCAGCTTCCGACCAGTCAGTCAGTCACGGGGATTAAGCTTTGACAGCGCATACCTGTTCGATGAATCCGTCCCACAGACATTACTCATGACCCAAATTAATGCACTAACAGACAAACGTGCTACTTCATTTTGAAAGCCGGGATTAAATGCAGCAAAGAGACTGGAAAGCCGCGTGCTGGGAGTTCCAGGTTTTTGTGGGGTTTTTGTGGCCTTTTCTTCTTTTGCATATTTTATGTTATCCTACAGGTGGGTGCGCCGCTGAGGGTTCAACCTTGGATTATTCAGATATTCCCTTCCTAAATATAAAGATTAAATTTGGGGCATCTCTAATCCATGATTACAGATTTATTAAGTGGTGAAAAGTGTTTCCTGGAGTCATACGCTCACACAAAGTCACATGGCCAGATAAGTTTTTAACAGGTGATTTCCACACATTTCAAGAAGTCTCAGAGGTCTCTCCATAGACTCAACACTCTGCCAATCTTCATGCTTGTTTTACTTCATTTCTGTCACTCTCACTCTTTGCCTTCTTTCCAGTCTCTCATAACAAATGGAGCAGGGTGGTTTCCAGAGTTTCCAGTTACTCCGGGCGTTCCAGCGTCCATCATTTCAGCTTCCAAAAGCTTTTTGGGAAAACAAAAGCACTTGGTTTTGCAATCAAGCTTTCATTTTGTGTTATTTTTTTTGTACCCAGAATGCCATAGTGAAAAATTATAGAACCTTACAGACTTGCAATATAAAGAAATAAGGGGTGGCTCAAGACTTTTGCACAGAATTATCTATGAAATATTAGAAACAGCTCAAGTATATGAAACAGTATGAAATATGTGGACATGCAGGGCCTTTATCTACTGAATTATGTGTCTCCTCTTAGTGTGTCACATAGTTTGGGAATTAATTAATATATAAAAACATTATAGTATAAATGTATGTAAATTAAAGAGCAGGTGTTAGAAGATGACGATATGAGGCTGGTTTTAATTTTAAACCAAATTAAAACCAAAGAAACTTCCCTGCTGAAAAGCAGATGACGTCCATAAACAACCTGTGCCATCCTGTATGTCTGACACACACACACACACAGAGCATCTGGTGGGGCCTGCCCCCTCAAATATTGGCTTTTTGATAGTCAACCCTCTTTTGGGGTAATTAACACTGCGGAGAGAGAGCAGAACATCACGCAACATTGCATGTTTTACAGCATGCGCCAACAGACGATGTACGCACAGGTGAGCACACACTATGCTTGCCATGCATGCAGAATTTACATTTCACACACAACATTTATTTTATCCTACCCTGAAGGTCCCAAGAGCCACCTACTTATTTACTTACTTTAACCGTGCCATGTC
>JAVDPK010002783.1:289505-310347 GCA_034780415.1 Cichlasoma orientale | reverse complement strand
GGAAAGTGAAATGTCAAAAAAGTAACTTAAAGGGCCAGATAGTCCTATATTTTTACATCAGATCGCGGACCGGAAGTGGGGGGCGTGGCCGGATGCGGCCCGCGGGACGCGAGTTTGAGACCCCTGGTTTAAAGTTACTTCTATTCTACGATCAATAAAATAGGATACTTTGTTGACCCAGGTTTATACTAAATATTATTCTGCTCAACAACTATAGTACCGTGCAAATATTTGACAAACCCCTCAAAAGTGTGCTTTTCTTTATATTTTGCTGGAAAAATGGGAAATAGCTGCAGTGATGTATTGAAGCGTGCAAAGATGCATGGAAATACAGTATATAAGGCAAAATCAGGCTCATTAGAATTGCACAAACTATGTAAGTCAATATTTGGTGCGACCACCTTTATTCTTTAGCACAGCCTGAACTCTCTTAGGCAGCTTTCTTGTCATTTCTGTAGAGTTCAGGACTAGTTCTCCAGACTTCCAGAAGGACATCCAAAGCTCTCCTTTTAGATGCCGGCAGCTTTTTGTTCTGTTCTCTGTCAAGATGATCCCACAATGCTTCAATAATGCTGAGATTCGGGCTCTGGGGAGGCCAATCCATGACTGATAGTGTTCTATTAGTGTTCCCAGACACTCTCCAGATGGTGTTGCATGCTAGATCAAAATCTGATGGTACTTTTGACAAGATCACCAAGACCACTGGCTGAAATTCAGCCCCAAACCATGAGCCTCCTCCATGTTTTACAGATGGCTGTAGATACTCACTGTTGTACCTCTCTCCTGATCTCCTCTGTACATTCTGACGACAAATTGAACCAAACAGTTTTGGATTCATAACGCTATAAGACCCATTGCCACTGATTTTCACTCCAGTTCTTGTGTAACTTAGCATGCCTCAGCCTTTTCTGCCTGTTTCCCTTCCTTAAAAATGACAGCCACCCAGTGGGCAGCAGATGGATCAACTGAAGGTCCAGATGCATCTCTCCAGTCCTGTGTCAGGTCTTTTTCCAAAGGAGTAGATTAACAAACAAGCAAACAAGAAACATTCCTCTGAAAATGGTCAGGTACAAGGACTGCACTGAAAATGAGTTAAAAGCAGCCAGTGTCCGAATAAAAACTTTGAAAGACCTTCAGAAAGACCGGAGAACTATTGCTCAAGAGCAGTTTTAAAAATGACAAGAAAGTCGGCTCCGTGGAAGCAAAATATAAAGAGATGATGGGTGGCTCAAGACTTTTGCACAATACAGTTCCTCTGACTTTGGTACTTTAAGGTTCTTTTGATGCTACTGCTCATACACTTTATTAAGACTTTAAAGGCATGACTTTTACTTGTAACAAAGTTTTTGTGCAATGTGGATCTTCTACATTTGTTTCAGTAACACTTCTCAGTACTTCCTCCACCACTGTTTAATTTTCTGGTGGTTGTATACAGCACACCAACGAAGCGCCAAGCAGATCTGAGTGGGAGATGCATTCAGATAAAAACTGCAAAATGAAAGTGCTGTTAAAAAAAAAGTCCCAGTCCAGATTTTAAGTATAAAATCCAGATATATGATCAGAAATCTATTGTTTTTAGTTGTGGGGGTATTAAATTATAATATGCAGAATATTATACTGTATTCTGAGGATTATTATTATTATCATTAAGTGCTGTTGTAGTTGGAGCTTATTTGAGATACTCTACAGTATATTCTCTTAAGTGGTTTAATGTATTATGATGTACAATATTCCGTAAGATGATTTTGTCATTTTATATTAAATCTTAATCTGTAAAGTAACTAGTAACTATCTAGCAGGGAAATAAATGCAGCCTGGTACAAAGTACAATATTGGATCAAATGTAATTTACAGTTATTCCGCTCTCATCGTCTCAGTGTTGCCATACACAGTTTTGATCCAATCATGATGAGTTAAAGGAATTACACAAGCAACAAATCTGCAGGGGATGATAGAAAAAATTGCGGAGAGTGCTGCTGTGTGCCGGAAATGCCCACTTCTCCAATGTGTCCAAAAGTGATTTATCTATTTATCCAATGAGCTACACAGCCGCACAGAAACACTTGGAGATAGCATTTTATTCTCTCTAAGTAGTTGAGATTATTTTCACTTTTGGATGAGACTCTAGCCTAAGCAGGAAGAGCCATCGGGTTAGGAAATGGGGAGGTGAAGAATACAGACATACAGAAAGAGAGAAAGAGAGAGAGATATTGGCAGAGCTCGTTTCTGCAACACACGTGGTTTCAATTATAGCATTCCTGCCTCCACAGAGAAGGAGGGGGTTCCACTTCCTGTGTGCATTACTCCAGTGGTCAAGCACGAACAGATGTTTTAATGTATTCGTTCGTTTGTTTATTCATAGGTGTCTCTTTTAGACAAATGTTTCCGTCTCGGTGATCCGTTCTAAACAAAGTGCCATTTTCCAGCCATAACACAATCAGTCCTCCTGATGCTGCTTCTTGTCGGCGCGGGCTTAAAGGCAAAATTGCCTCCCGTTTCACATGAAATGAGGCTCAGTTTGACTGATAATCATAACTGCAAACAAATGTAAAACATCAGCACTTGTCATGGCTCTGCAGCTACGTGTCTTTGCTCCTCTCTTTCGCTCTGAGCGCGCTTTTTCATCTTCCAACAGGATACACTGAAATGCTCAAAAGAGTCATTTTCTGCAAGTTCACATCAACAGGGCCAAAAGATTACACAACCTGCTGAACCCCCTTGATCCAGCGCAGTCCAGTCTGGTGCAGGAAGAAGTGGGGTAGACGGGACATTTGGGTACAGGCATCCAGACAGTGTTTGCTTTCTCTGCACTCTGACACAGAGTTGTAATGACCTAACCATGTGTTTTAATGCTTAATTCCCGGACACGTGTGCCAGTTTTTGCAGCAGAAAACAAAGTGAAAAATCTCCTTTGGATTTGAGGTTTTTTTGGTACATTTTTGTCTGGTGCTGATTGAGAAATAGCAAACAGGAAACAGGGAGTGTTTAGTAAGGGGAAATCTGGGTGAACCCCCCCTCCAGTTATCAGCCCAGAAAAAGTCTTTATTATTCCCTTACAGTCACTATGAGGGGTTTTTTGCATACTAGGTGGACTGATGCAAAATAGCACGCACAAAATACACAAAAAAGGCTCTGATTTGAATACTCTCTGTGCTACAACTGGAAAATGGGTCATATGCATAATGTTGGTGATGGCTTAGGGAATATGGTTTGACAAATATAGTTTTACTGTCCATTTATGTCATCACTGGACCTGTCAAGCAGAGCATCCTCATTGAGAGTCAGAGTAGTTGCATTAAAAGCAATTAGATTCTTTAGTCTGTCTCTCTGGCACACAAACTCCCTCGGTATGCTCTACCCAACATAAATGTCAGGCTAATGTGTTTATGAGTCATTAGAGGAAATGCGGTGTGGCCCAGATATCCTCAGTGACGAGCCTACTGAGCATGCAGATGCAGAATTTATTTACTTGTTTCAATCAATAATGCAACCTGTTTAGGGTAAGTCACTTTCGAGAATGGTATATTAAGAGAAGCCCCACCCCCACCCCCCCAAATAAAAAAAAAAATAGATGATTCCTTGAAGTGAGCATGTGTTGTGGAGTTATGTCTCGTGCTGCGGAGGGTACATACCCCCAGGGAGGACCACGTCTGGCAGATTAGGCCAACCATCATGGGAAACGTCTGTGGTACTCCTGACCGACTTCACGTGACCTGATTGAGCAGTCAGACTGCTTCATATGCTCCAGTCACCATGGCATTGCCTAGAGGGCAATCACCTCTTCCCTTTAAAACTTCTGACCCCTCCATACATAATTACACAAATAAGCAACCCCCTTCACATCCTTAACCTTGCTCTGTCTCCATCTCGCTCAAAACCCGTTTGTTCACAGTGCAATCAAGTGGAATCACTTTACATGGCCAACCCAACCCCCTGAAATGTCTGGATCCATCGATTCGCCCACCATTTCCAAGGATTTCACCTCCCTTCTGTGAGTAGTGTGAGTAACATTTATCTGGGAGGTGAGCTGCCCTTTTGTCCGTACAGAAATATTTTTGCAACCGCCACGTGGTCTGCTTTGAAATTTCCATCCATCCATTTTCTTCCACCTATCCATTTCAGGGTCATGGGGGCACTGGAGCCTATTCTTGCTATAATAGGTCAAGAGGTGGGGCAGACCCTGAACAGCTCACCATCTATCTCAGGGCTAAAACTGAGGGACAGACAATCATTCTCTTAATTTCTACGGCCAATTTAGAGTCACCTAGCATGCATGCAGTGGGAGGAAGCCAGAGTCCCCAGAGAGCGCAGACACAGACACCGGGAGAACATATAAGCCCCACACAGAAAGACCTCTGCTTGATGGTGGATTAGAGCCCAGAACCTTCTTGCATTGAAGCAACAGTGCAAACATCAGAAAGCCTTAGTGGAATTATTCCTGGAGACTACTTAAAGACCTGACAAGAAAGCTTGCCTAAGAGAGATCAGGCTGTTGAAAAATAAAGGTGATCACATCTTTAGAAATGTACAAACTCTGTTTTTGCCTTGTGTGCTGTATTTCTATGCATATTTGCACTTGATTCAACAAATCACTGCACCTATTTACCGTCTTCTAAGCAAAATAAGAAATGAATGGTGACTCAAGACTTTTGCACAGTAGTGCAGGTTGTAGGTCTTAAAAGTTAACCCAATATGGCAGTGCCTTAGGTCAGCATTCTTTTTATTGGTCACCAGGGGGGCCATACCTCAACAACGGAGGTGCAGAATATGGTCCTTTTGGACTCAGTGTCATCAGCCTTCCTTGGATTGCTGTCAAAGTTCTGCTGGAGGTGGGAGTTAAAGATTTCATGGACCGGGGTCAGGTGTTCCCAGCCCACCGTCACTATATCTTTAAGTGTGTCAGGTTTATCCGGCATCCTCTTCCACCACCTGATCCAACTCCCCACCAGGTGATGTTCAGTTGACAGTTCAGCTCCTATCTTTACACAAGTGTCCAGAACATATGGTCGCAGATCTGATGATGCTACCTGCAACCTCTCGTCCACCAGTAAAAACTCCAATGCACAGGTAGTAAGCCAAGGGGATACAAGAATACCCACTCCAGCCAGCCGTCTCTCACCAAGCCATGAGGTGAGACCGACTATAACTATCTCAACCTCACGCACTAGCTCAGGCTCCTTCCCCACCAGAGAAATGATGTTCCATGTCCTAATCACCAGCCTTGCTAGCCGGGGAACGGTCAGCCAGGGCCTCCGCCCTTGGCCGCCACTGACACATACTGCACCTAACCCCTACAGTGCCTTCTGCAGATGGTAGGTCCATGTCCCCTCTTCAGGCTGTGCCCAGCCTGGCCCCATGGGCTAAGGCCTGGCTATTAGGCACTCTACCACAAGTACCCTCCCCAGGCCTGGCTCCAGGGTGGGGCCCCGGTAACCCTATTCTGGGCAGGGTAAACTGTTCCCTTGATCTTTCTCTCATAGGGGTGTCTAATTTCTAACTTAGTTAATTTCTCCCATTGTGACAAGTGTAAGAGGGTGTGAATTTAAAACATGCATTATTAGTGATGTGACCTCTTTGACTGACAGGTGGATGCTCACACATCTGCAGGCTTCACCTCAGCTAATTCAAGCCACTGAAGTGGTCCTCTTGACTGTGTTTGTGGTGTTGATGCTTTTTTTAATGCCATTATCTGACTATAATAAGATAGCTTTCTGTATAGGTAAATATACAGAAAGCTAGTGCACAGACTCCTCGGAAGGTCTGTGCTCTAGTATCAGCTCTAGTATCAGTGAGTGAAATGCCACTATTTTATTTGTATGTTACTTAGCAGAAACATCGAATCTGGAATCCATGAAAACAAAATGGCAGTGACCACATTTTTAAAACTGAGGAGTCAAACAGGGACTTTACAAACCAAGGGTTGACATCACAATGTGTTCATCCATGTTTTAAATACAGTCTATGTTTGCGGAAAAATAAAAACGAACTTTCCAATTAGCCTCAACTCAACTTTTGCTTTAATACTTACTATAGCAAATTCTGGCCTTAATACAGTGTTATTAACCATACTGGCATTTGAAATATGGTTAATAACAAGCTCAGAGATACTTGTCTGTGACAGTGAGAAAACTACAGAGGTGAATTTATTACAGACATACAGTACTTTACTAACAAACCCTTATGTTGGCGGATTTTGTGCTTATGGCAGTTTTTTTTTTTTTAACTGATGAATGGAAGTTCCTGATGCATCTTCCTTTGTGGGTTTATATCCAAAATCTTGGAATAGACCTAAACCAGGGGATATGACAGGGGTTCACATGTCCTTCCTGTTGTGGAGGGTGACGGGGGTTGATTGTGGGGTGATGTGGCGTGTGTGACAGAGGTCACAGGAAGCAGAGGGCAGCAGGATTTCCTCCTTTCATGCTCTTTGGTTTAATATCCAGCCCTGCATCTCGGCCACTTCTTTCCTGCCACCATCTGATTGAAGGGCAAAGTTGAGTTGACTTTCTGAATGCAAGGACACATATGAGTAGAGTCTTTATTTGGGCTCACAAAGGCGGCAGTGTGTTTCAGAGCACTTGAACATAAAGCTGTAAGTGAGTCCCTACATCTAAAGCAAAAATCCTCCAAGACCTGTTGCAGTTAAATGAGCGGTAACGATTATTTCACGTAAGAATTTACTGGTGAGCATATCATTCAAATTTGAGCCTTCCAAACTATTTTCCATCATTAAAAAAAATAAAATAAAACATAGTGAAGAAACTCCAGCTGATCAGATACTGGGGAAATAATTTCAGTGATTGTAAATAAAGAGATTATTGAATGCAGGATACAGCAGACCAGCCTGTTGAAGAGTGCAACATGGGGGTGCAACATTAAAGATAAAGGGATCACAGATAAAAGCATGACAATCCAAGCAAGGATCCATGGCTAAACTATGATCCTTTAATACCACTATATGAAAATAAGCTTTTGAGTTGACTGCAGCTGACAGTTTACCCAGAAAACATAAATATATCCTTCTATTTGTATAATATTTATATATTTATATTTATATCGATGTTGCCAGAAATAAAATGATGCAAAAACATGTTTGTTTTGTCATGCTCCTGCATGAACCTTGTTTTTTAAAATAAAGAAATGACAGAAATGCTAATAAGGCAAAATTCTGACAGATTTTTGCTGCTGTGCACAACATGAAACTGTCCTGATCCAATAAATGAGTGCAAAAAAAAAAAAAAAGAAGCTCACAAATGAATGCAGAAAAATGTCACAATCACACCTCCCAAAATAGGCACGTATTTGCTCATTTGCTTGCATTACCTATTTCAATCCCTCGATGTGACTACAGCAGATACACCACCCTCCTCCGCGTCCCCCCCACCTCCTCCTTCCATTGCTTCCTCCTCCTCCTCCTTCCCTCCCCTTTGATTCGTTTTTTTCAGGTCAGCTTGGAGCTCATCTCGGCGCTTGATCTCATCCTTTTTAACACTTTGCATATGTCTCCCCTCCCTGGTCAACAGCGTTTAAAATCGGAAAAGAAACTGGGAAATAACCGGAAAGGGGATATTTTACACAGTGCCAAAACTAGGGGGGGGGTCATAAATCACAGTTTAGAGTCTAATGCATCTGAGCTAAAATCTTGTGGATTAATGTTTGATTACATATGGAGGTGTGTACTAATGTGTGTCATTTAAAAATGTCAAGCTATTAGAAACTCCATCACATGTTACATGTTGTGACACGCTCTGAGTCACGGCGTAGGGTCGGTCTGAAAAAATGCCGGTCTCTCGGCAGCTGATTTCAAACAAGACTTAAAACGTTTAGTTGCTACAGTTTGGGTCACACTTCCTGTTTGGTTGCCAAACTTTGTGTTTGGCAACCAATATACACGGTTTGATACATAAACAGTTTGGATTTTCAAGTGAGGTGTGTCAGAGCTATGAGCTAAAGGTTCAAATATGCTGTGTGGGTAATTGCACTGGGATTGGTTCTTTGCATGGGGAATTTTATTATGGACAAATCAAAGGAGATTTGTTGAGCAAAGGAAACTCAGATTGTTGTTTAAATTCAGATGGTAGGGTCAGAATTTGATGAAAGCATGGATCCATCCCGCCTTATATCAATGGTTCAGGCCACTGGTGGTAGTGTAATGGTGTGGGGGGTATTTTTGGCACATTTTGGGCCTCTTGGTACCAAATGAGCATTGTTTAAACATCACAGTCTACCTGAGTATTGTTGATGACCATGTCCATCTATTTATGACCCCAGTTTATCCATCTTCTGATAGTCGATTCCAGCAGGATAATTTACCATGTCACAAAGTTCAAATAAACTGGTTTCTTGAACATGTCAGTGAGTTCAGTGATCTCAGTCCAATAGAGCGCCTTTGGGATGTGGTGGAACAACTCAATTCAATTCACTTTTATTTATATAGCATCAAATCACACCGACAGTCACCTCAAGGTGCTTTATATTGTCGAGTAAAGCTCTTACAATGTTAAAGTAAAGAGCTAATGTATATTTCCTAAAATTAAACCTTTCCTTTATGGATGAAGAAGAAACTGAGACAGAAATGAAAAAGGCTGAAACAAGCAAACAAAACTTGGTGCTCAGTAACACTGAAACACAACAGTTTAGTGAGTCTTGGAAAAGATGATTTTAGGAGGTTCATGAAGTTTTGTTTAATAGTGTTTGTGCAGAATAGCAGACTCAGCTGATTGTGATTCATATTTTAAGCATAAACCGAGGTTGAGGTAGCGTCAGTCTTGAATTCAACTCTAGAAATCACGAGTTCCCACACCAATGCGTTCTTAAAGTTAATGAATAATGTGTAAAGAAGTGTGCCGTACATTAAAATACCGCATTGCAGCTCTAATTGAATCCCTGCCATTTGCAGCGTTATCACTCTTTTACATTCAGTCAAACCAAAGATGCGAGCTGCTGCGCATGCCAAAGGCTAAAACTCTGTAATCTTTATACCATTACCCCCCCCCCCTCTTTTTTTAAGGGTACAAATGGTTGGTAAAATCAGGGTAAAGATAACCCGACTTATCCTTCATCTATAGATCTCTTCCTCTCTCTGCCAGTCCTCTGTGATAACCCTATTAAAATAGTTCCTCTGGCAAATCCCTGAAAAATAAATCCTCTTTTTTTTCTTTTTTAGAAAAGGGGGGCAGGAGGGATGGTTTGTCTGTCACATGGAGAAATACAGTTGCCTTGGCAACCCCTTATGGTTTTACACTGCAGCCTGGCATCGTAGAGTGACTGGCTGGGATAAGTTTACTGGGAACATTTTGCACTGAAGGAGGGTGTCAGCAGTTTGGAAACTGACTTGAAAGAAGAGCACATTGAAGGGACGTGTCAAATGGATCTGCTGGCTAAGATTGATCCACTGCACAGACTCACTCGCTCTTCAAACACAGATGTTAGTCACACAGGATTTTTAATCGATTTAGATCAGAGAAAGAGGAAATGAATGCATCTTACAGGGCAAGCCAACCACAGGCACACTGAATCTGACTAGCAGATTTTTATAAAAGTCAGTAAATTGCTGTGTAAGGAAATCTGACCTAATAAATAATCAAACAAATTAATCATAAAGTTGATGCTACATTTACAGTTTCACCACCTCTGTAATTCTCCCCTTTATCAGCCTGTGCCAGCTTCAAAGAGACTGGCAGCTCTTAGTGGCCGGTCACAGCAGAAAGGAAGGGAAATTCAGTAAGCTGCTTCCACCATGTGGACAGATGGCACTACAACACAACACACTCACACTTACCCAGCAGAGGAAGCGCGTCTCAAGTATCCAAATAGGCTGGTGGCTTCATGCATGGAAAATGGAAAAGGCCAGAATTAAAGGACTTCTTTCCAATTTACTGCCAGATTAAAATCTTGTAAAGCGGGACAGTTATTAAGCTCTGAACTGCCAACAAAGGCAAACATCTGTCTGATCTCAGCTTTTTATGATCCTCTACAGCAGGGGTGTCAAACTCATTTGTCATCATCATACAGCCCAATTTCATCATAAATGGGCTGAAACAGTAAAGCTGTTGCCTAACAAGCTATAACTAAAAGACACCTCCAAATTGTTGCAATTACTTTCAGTGTAAAGAAGTTTAACTACATATTCAGTCGCTGAAATGTGTTAAGAAAACAAAGTGCAATTTCAACAACACGTCTCAGTTTTTCCAGAGAAATGCTGCTAAATCAGCAGTAAATCAAAGACACCACCAGCACAGTTCTTTGGGCCCACACTATAAAAAAATAAAGTATTTTATCCTGTAAAACAACAACAAAAAACAAAATATTCATGAATTCACAAGAATTTTTCTATTTATTGCTGTGTAAAAAAGACGAATGATGAAAAAGGAATTTCTCTGTCATTAATTTTAAAACTACCAATAAAATAAAAATAATTTTCTTTCTTACTTACTAACTTTGGCATATGATAGGCCATGGGTTTAGTCTTTCTCAGTAAGAAGACTTTAAAACTGAAGAAAATACATTTAAAGTTCCAAAATTGATGCCCTATTTCCCTCCATGGAAAATTTCCACATTTTTCAAGGCCACCCAGCGGGCCATACCGGACCCTTTGGCAGGCCGATTCTGGCTTGTGGGCCATATTTTTCACACCCCTGCTCTCACCTTCTGACTGATTAAGCTGCATTTCAGTTAGATTTGTTCAAGCTGACCTGAAAACTGGACAGTTTTACTTTTGTAATAACCTAAGAGCAAACTGTGGCAGTTTGCATGTAAAATTGTTGTGCAAAGTGCAAAAAAAGAGCATTTTAAAGGAGCTTTTAATCTTCACATGTTGGTTGCATTCAGATTCGGTTTAGACACACACGGGACACATTTTTGGTTATCTGTACGGGAAGGCAACAACAATCTGGCTGTCAACCTTCTGTAAGATAATTTTAACCTATTTTACCAGGAAGTGAAACTCTTGACTTTAAGGAGCTCATTTGAGTACAGTGAACTCACTGTCATTTTCAAGAAACCAGTTTGAGATTATTTGAGCTTTTTAACATGACACACCGTCCACCTGAACTGTATATACAAAGCAGTTATTTGTCTTACTGTTGCCTTTCTATCAGCTTAAAGCAGTCTGGCCATTCTCCTCTGACCTCTGGCATTTTCATTCAGAGAACTGCTGCTCACTCGAAATTTTCTCCTTTTTTTTTGACCACTCACTGTAAACCCTAGAGATGGTTGTGTTTCCTAATACTCAGACCAGCCCGTCTGGCACCAGCAAGCAATGTCATTCACGTAGTCACATAGATCATCTTTCTTTGTCATTCTGATGCTCAGTTTGAACTTCAGCAAGTCATCCCCACCGTGAACAGAACTGCTGCCATGTCATTGGTTGATTGCATAACGAGCAGCTGAAAAAGGTAACTTATGAAGTGACCAGTCAGTATAATGGATTGGATGAAGGGTATTCTTTTTAGATTCATGGACCTCAAGTGTTATTTTGTGTGTGTGTGTGTGTGTGTGTGTTTGCTCTAAGTAAATTATCTTAGTGTTATTAGTAGCATTTTCTCTCTGTCCCTATACTCCTTGCCATTTTAAGCTCCATTCATTGTTATTGTTTGATAATAATGAGACAACTGTTACTTTTTACTTACAGAAAAAGGCTCAGAATCGTGGTTTCATTCATTTATTTCTACCAGCGTTAACTCATTCCCACCCTGTGCTCTGTGACTTCGAACGCCACGCACACACATTTCACAGAAATTAAAACTTGAGGGAAAGAAATGCAGCTAAAAACAAAAATAATTTTGCATGTAACACTTTTCACTAGCATCACCTCGCTGATGCCACTGGTGTGCAGAAACACAGCAGAAAGAGTGACCACCTGAGTGTAAGAACAAAAAGACATGTGGTGACTCCCGTCGTCGCTGCACTTGCTGATTTATCCTACAGCAAACCTGTGCTGGGAGATGGCGTGCCTCTCATACAGCTGAACCCAGCCACAAATGACGAGTCCAGATCACAGAGGACAAAAAAAATCATGCTCATTTGTGTCATGCAGGGAAAATAATCCCTTTTAAACTGAAGTGAAATGTTTCAAGAATTTTTTTTTGCTGTTGAGCCACGTTTACACCGAGTGTCTATACACGTACAGTGCTTGACAAATTTATTAGACGACCAAAAATAAAAACAAATATTTTAGAAATCTGTTAAAAATGTGTTTAAAACTGAAAATTACATTGTTATTTGTTAGGCAAATAACAAACTGAAACAACTAAATAGTCCTTATTAACACCTAATAACCAAAATTTTAATATTTTGTGTGGCCTCCTTTGGCCTCGATGACAGCTTGCATTTTTGCTGGCATTGTTTTTATGTATGTTTCGACGGTCTCGTTTGTTATTGAGCTCCAAATAGTTTCCAGTTGCTCCCAGAGACTTGCTTTGGATGAAACCTTTGTGCGATCTATCTTCGAATCCACTAAACCCCAAATCTGTTCAATAGGATTCAAGTCTGGACTTTGACTTGGCCAGTCCATCAGTTCCAGGACTCCGGATTCATTTTCCTTGGTCAAATAGTCTCTGCACAGCTTTGAAGTATGCTTGGGGTCATTGTCTTGTTGGTATATGAACCCACGACCAATCAGTTCCAGTCCAGAAGGGATTCCGTGATGGACCAAGATGTTGTGGTAGACCTTCTTGTTCATGATGCCGTCGATTTTCACTAATTTTCCCATGCCGTTTCCTGAAATGGAACCCCACACCATAACGGAATCTCCACCGTGTTCCACCGTGTGTGCAATGCATCGAGCATCAAAGCGTTCTCCAGCTTTTCTATGACGATGCTGACCGAAGAGCTCAAACTTGGACTCGTCCGTCCAGAGCACCTTCTTCCAGTCATCTACAGTCCAGTGTTTGTGCTCCCTGGCAAATCTGAGGCGTTTCTGGATGTTTGCAGGCCTCAATGACGGCTTCTTAGCAGGCATTCTTCCTTTTAAGCCTTGCTCGTTCAGTCGTCTGCTTATGGTCATTCGGGAGACCTTCTCAGACTCTGATCTGGAAGCATTTATCTCTGCCTGTAGATCAGCAGTGGTCTTCCTTCTGTCTCTAGTACTTAAAATCTTGAGATGCCTGACATCTGCTTCGGTCAGCTTTTGTTTTCTGCCTCTTCCTTGGCGCATTTTGTAAGTCCCCGTCTCTGCAATCGACTCCAAAGCATACTTGACCACGCTGTGAGAACACTTTATGTCTTGGCCTATTCGTCTGAAAGACCAACCAGCATCGTGGAGCGCTTTAATGCGGACTCTCTCCTTTTCGGTGAGTTCTCGACGTTTTACCATTTTGAGCGGGAGTGAAGAATTTCAAACTGAAATCATGTTTTTATGTCCAAATTTGAGCATAAATCAAGCACAACATTTAACCACTAAAACAACATTTTCCATTCAGGAATGCAAGTAAATAACTGTAATTTGGCATCTTAATCAAACATAACAACATGCTCTTCTATTTTTTTCTGCTTTTTGTGAAACAGTAAATCTGCAAATTCATGGATAACAACAATTATATTTTAGCATTAAAAATATCATTTTAATTAAAGAACTGGTGCACACTGGTGGATTAAGCATTACAGAAACATAAAAAAAAATGATTTTGATGATTACGAATCCTGTTAATTTGCGGCAGCTGTGGCATTAACCTGTACATGTGAGACACAAAGAGAAGCTACACGTTTTCACAGCAACAATCATCTGTTTTCACGTCCTCGATATCAGAGAGAAAAGGCTGAGCATCTCCTGAATCGGTGACTGTGAGGCGTCTCTCCCCTCCACCTTCGCGTATCACTGCTCACCCCGTCTCATTTCTGCAGACGCCGCCGCTGACCTTCACCTGCAAACGCGCCGGGCCCGTGTGACACCGGCCGTCAGAAACAAACACCGTCACTGTGTTGGATCAAATTAAGTGTCTTCTTTCTTCACATCGTTGTGTGGGGTCAGCCGGTGTTTTCTGATGGCTGAAACGTGGCTGTGCTCACTATCCATTGTTAAGTCTAAATGCAGCCATTGGAGACTCAGTGGATTTCAATGTGAACCTATAAAGAGATGACAGCTCTGTTAGGCAACATACAAAATTTTAAAAATGAATGTAGTAGAGCCGGAGCACCACGGGATTTTTCAGACTGATACGGGTATTTGCCCTGTTTGATCCTGGGAGGAGACACACATCCCTCTGAGGTGAAAAAGAATGTTTTCACAGGACTCTATGCCTTTCTGTGACAAACTAAGTACAGCACTACTGCTTACACAGGAGATAAGTGGGTAAAATAGAAGCTAGGAGCTGATAATCAACTGCACTGGATTAGCTGATAATCCTCAAGTTTGATCACCTCTATAAAAGCAGAGGTTTTCTTGGTTTGCTGGTCAAACAGGCCTCAGTTAAAAGTACGTTAAATGTTAAAAGTTCATGACAGTACAATTAGAAAAATGTGGTTTGTTTGGAGGGGCTGGTGAAGGAAAGCCTCTTCTCTCCAAAATAAGATGGCAGCACGGCTTAGATTTGCAAACTTGCATCTGCACAAACCACAAGACTTCTGAAACGATGTCCTTTGAACAGACAGGACCAAAGTGCAGATTTTTGGCCATAATGCACATCACAACCAAACACAGAATATGAGCGCAAACACCTCATCCCAACCGCAGCACGGTGGTGGAGGGGTGATGATTTGGGCTTGTTTTGCAGCCACAGGACCTGGAAGCCTTGCAATCATTGAGTCGACCATGAGCTCCTCTGTATACCAAAGCATTCTAGAGTCAAATCTGACAGCTAAAGCTCAAGGAACAGGACAATGATCCCAAGCACAGCAGCAAATCTACAGCAGAATGTCTAAAAAAGAAACTCAGCCTGACTGAAATGCTGTGGTGGGACTTAAAGTGAGCTGTGCATAAACAAATATCCACAAACCTCAACGAACTGAAGCAACACTGCAGAGTGGGTCAAAATTCCTCCACAGCGATGACACAGACTAACAAAGTCATCAGAAAACTATTACTGCAAGTTATTGCTGCCAATGGTGGTTTGACAAGCTGATGAATCATAGGTAGAACTTAGTGTCTCACCAGACTGCACAGAGACCTGTGAAAACTTTATTTTGTGAGCATGGATCAAAATGCCCAGTTTTGCTTTAGCAAAGTAACGGATCCCTCCAAAAACTCCTGGATGCAGCTATGGATCCATTTCAGCAGCTTACACTTAGTCGCCAGTTCATTATTTTCATTTTAAAGGCCACAATTTGTGTTGAATTGCACACTAATTACAGCTGGAAACAATAGCAATGAAAAAAAAAATCCTTGGCTACAGTTTTGCCCAATCCTTTGTGACTGAACATTAAACATTCAGTAGAAGTTAAACTAACAGCTCATGATTAATGGCTGTCAATTAAACTATAAACAATAGAAGCAAATTTTAGTAGAATCTGGAGATTCAGATGACAGATTCAATATCAAGTCTCACCAGGATATGTGCTACCTGCTTCAGGTGTATCAGTTACTAGTCAGCCAAAATGTGTGCTGTGGCGTGTATCGGACACAATTTAAAAATAATAATAATAAAATTAAAAATACTCTATTAAATAAAAGGAAACGTTTCAAAATAGATTATTATACTCTAGTGCACATATTTTTTTAACTTTTTCATGGTATGAGTAACAATAAGCAGTTGTTTTGTTTACCATTTTCTGATTTTTCATAACACTAACAAAATATTTGTCAGATTTACTTTAATTATAACTGAATGCAATAATTACATAATTGGTCGTTTAATGCATTACAAACTGAAGTCTATGAACTGATGGTAATAATGAACCAGCATCGCCCTGATAGAGAAAAGTGAGCGTTATAGACTTCATAAAGGCAATTTTTATTGTATTCGACAGCATTGGGTTTAGGTTATTACACTCCCTAAGCTTTAAACTGAGTTAAAATTCATCTTGTAGCTATCTATTAAGGAGAAATCTTAAAAAACATGTCGCCCATTCAGACAAAAACAAAGGCAGCAATGAATCCAACGAGGGGGGCCTTTCCCATCAACAGCT
This sequence comes from Cichlasoma orientale, assembly GCA_034780415.1. Taxonomy (NCBI): domain Eukaryota; kingdom Metazoa; phylum Chordata; class Actinopteri; order Cichliformes; family Cichlidae; genus Cichlasoma; species Cichlasoma orientale. The sequence continues at coordinate 294,285 of JAVDPK010002783.1, read as the reverse complement.
GCTCGGTGCCTTTTAGAGGGCCAATAACCGATTACAGCAGCTGAATGCTTACCTGTAATCTCACATTAAACATCATCGAGGCGACAAGGTAGACATAAGGGAATCTGATTCGCAGCCGCCATGCGAGATCAAAAAATATCAACAAAGTCCTCGTCAAGCCTTTGGAAAACACTCCGTACGTCCGACCAGCGGAGCCCGAAAACCGGAGCACTAAATATGACAGACCCGCCATACAGGCCCAGTCCGTCTGCTGGTTTTCAGGGTTACTTTGTCAATTGGTGAGGCGACACGAGGGCAGCGGTGCCACAGTTCATATTTTTATCGCTGATCGACACTGAGCTCCATTTTTTTTTTTTTACATCGGATGTGTTGTCAGAGCTGCTCCACCCGACAGCTTTTACACCGGGGACTCATTAAAGTGTGACACACGGATGGAGGAGGACTGAGGGCAAAAACTCCCCGAGTTTAAACTGTCAGGAATGTTTGTTGTTTGTTTGTTTGTTTTTTCTTTTTTAATGACAGCAGCATAAATACAACTAAACGTCCATAACCCCAGAAAAATACTCTATATTGCCAAAGGTATTCACTCGCCCATCCAAATCACTGAATTCAGGTGTTCCATTCACCTCCATGGCCACAGGTGTATAAAATCAAGCACCTAGATATGCAGACCTATAAACATTTGTGAAAGAATGGGTCATTCTCACGTGAATTTCAGTACTGTGATAGGATGCCACCTGTACAACAAGTCCAGTCATGAAATTTCCTAGCTACTAAATAGTCCACAGTCAACTGTTAGAGGTATTATTACAAAGTGGAAGTGATTGGGAACAACAGCAACTTTGCCACAGTTTATGCAAGTGGTAGGCCATGTAAAATCACAGAGTGGGATCAGCGGATGCTGAGGCACACAGAGGTCACCAACTTTCTGCAGAGTCAATTGCTACAGACCTCAAAACTTTACGTGTCCTTCAGATTAGCTCAGGAACAGTGTATACAGACCTTCATGGGTTCAATGGGTTTCCATGGCTGAGCAACTGCATCCAAGCCTTACTGCACCAAGTGCAATGTAAAGCGTCAGACGCAGTGGTGTAAAGCATGCTGACACTGAACTTTGGGTTTGGCGGCTGCCAGGAGAACAGTACTTGTGATACAAGTATGTGAATGCTGTAGTTACAGTGTTTAGTTTTACATAAATTAATATGCACCAAAGGTTATATTTTACAAGGTTAGAAATGATTGTAAGTGTGGAGTTAGTCTGTTAGGTCTAATTTGTGGTCATGTGGAATTATCTCATCATCAAACTTTGTTTTTTGTTTATTCTTTATTTATTATTTCTATTATTTGTCCAAAGAGAATAACTACACTGCAGGTAAGGAAGGAACCCTGGTAATCTGACTTACTTTATCTGAAGAATAAGAACAAAAAACTCAAAAACTAAAAACAAAACAAGCAAATGACAAATTGACAAAGAGCACATAAGAAGCAAGCTCCAGCTAAGTAAACAAAGCAAACATGGAATAATCAAAAGTGTTGGGTGGTGTGAAAGATGAATGAATCACATAAAGTTTATTGCATAGCTTGTGTCAAAACTCAACTGGTTTAAAAAAAATGATATGCAATTCAACCACATTACAGGCTATAAAACGGTTATAGTTTTCCCAAAGTAATCGGTAAACTTGTTAGAATTACAGTATGCGCGTGCAGCCTGAGCCTGTCATGTTTTGTAGCACAATAACATATCTGAGGCTAATTTACCTATTAAAGGGCAGGGAGCCGAGCCTGAAAGACAGAGATAAAGGGAAACGTCTCTGAAGCCGAAGTCCACAGTAATTTACAGGATTCGTGTAGTGACGTCAGTTCCTCATTCAGTGCCATGCTATAAATAGTCCGTCAACTTTAAAAAAAAATATTTGTTTTCACAAGCCAAATTAAGCATTATATTTGAATCTGATTACATTATAATAGATTTCATTCAGTCCTCTAAGGTTCGGCTGCCTGCGGTTTGTTTTTAGGACGTCTCATATGCTCAAATCTGTGTGGATGTTTGGACCCAGTGCACCGGATGCACCATCTGGTGGTGGTGTAGTCTTTTTTTTTTTTTTTTCCTCAGGGGTGGTGGCCGCTGTTTTGCTTCATAGCTTCCAGATCAGCCCACGAAAGCATGGGAATGTAGGGAGGGAAATTCACGGGTAAACTCGCGTTAAACTGCTCGATAAAGTTACTGTAAGTTCCCCACGAGTTGTTCCGCGTCCCAGGAGCTCGGCTGTAGCATCACAGGCCAGCGGAGAGAGACGCTCAGTGAGGCCTTTTGACCAGCGAGCAATCCCGGACAAAGGAAAAGAGAGACCGAGCTAACGTTAGCTGGCTCCCGGGCTAACTTAGCATTCCTCTAGCTGCGGCGCAATGCAGGCCATAAAGTGTGTTGTGGTCGGAGACGGGTAAGTTCACCTAAATCGAGCTGACTATTAGTTTATATTTCACACCTGTTTTGTTTGTTTTTTAACCTTTAAAATTTAATTTTCGCTAAAAGGCTGTCATCCAAGTAGCCGACATAAAATCCCTTTGCAACAGATTTCCGAGCGGGTAAAGTTAGCTACTAATCTTTTACTACCTGTTCATTTTTGCCGACATGGATACTGGGATTTTGCCTTTTTGTTTTTTGACTGCAGATTTTGTATGTTAGGTTGATGGTGTGAGTAAGTATGTTAGCACAGCCTGGTTAGGGTGCAAGCGGTTGACTAATCTTTCACTCATAGGTGAGTCAGACATCACAGGGCAGGTCATATATCCTTTTTTAACAACGACTTAAATTCAAGTTTCGCTACTATTACTTAGGAATTTAGCTTGAGTGTATATGTGTGTCCATCCTTTCGCTGCTGTAGTGCAGTAACACAGTGTGAAAATCCAAATCAGCGCTTTTTCAGCTTCCCTAAAGTCACCCATTAATTTAAAGGCTTTCCTCAGCAACAGGGGATTAACACATGAGCGAAGACTGACACTTACGATGTGTTAACAATACGTGGGAGGTAAACACACTCAACTTCTGGCTCTGGGTGTGGTAGATACTGCAGCAGCAGTCATTCATAAGCCTGTGCCTGTGTTAAATCTTTTTTATTTTCCTTTGAAGGGAAAGGGAAGCGCGCAGTAGACAGCAGGGTGAATACACTGAAAGGAACCAAAGGAACTAAGAAAGTTTCGGATCTGGCAAATGCCTCTCTGCTGCTCTCGTGCCCTTTTTTCTCTTTCTTTTTTTTCTTTTTGCAAAAACAAGAACTTAAATAAACCACAAAAAATTCCCAAAGTACGTCAGTTTTTTTTTTGTCCTTCCCGAATTAGTAGAAGTGAAATTATAATTGTTGCTTACATTGGTGCTTATAAAACCTGAGCCTAGTCGCACATACTCAGATTTTTTTTGTTTTTCTCTTTTATTTATTTATTTTTTGCCTTTTCTCAATAAAACTTAATCCAACATGTTCTCCCCTACAGAGCTGTGGGTAAGACCTGTCTGCTCATCAGCTACACCACCAATGCCTTTCCTGGAGAATACATCCCCACAGTGTGAGTATCTGAGACTGCAGTGCAGTGAGTATTTATTTATTTATGCAAGACTAGCATTCAGTAATTGGTCTCCACCCTCCTTACACGATCAATGCACGATCAAGCTTGGCATCATGTGGTTGTTTTTATATGAAAGTTTGGCTTGCAGAGGACATTAAAATCACAGCAGCGGACTCTAACTAGATGAGAAATACGTGTTACAGGAAGTTATGAGGAAGCCCTGCACCCTATCTGATTCTAGACCAGCTGTGGATAGTGTTGATCTTTATCGCGGTAACTGTGGCATGAACTGGTTCCACAGGCAGATGATAAACAGGGTTTTGGTTCACTCACATTTAAAAAAGCGAGCGAGTCGTTTTTTTAGATGGAGAAAAAACTGATATAGGGCACCAAAAAAATGAGATAAGAGATTGATTCCCACTTCAGTTCTGTGTCTCTTTTCTTGTTCTGTTTTTTGTTAGTAGCCATATTTTAACCGTCTATGTTAGGCCTGAAGGGTTTGGCTCATTCCCACTTCATCACTTCTAACAGGTTCGACAACTACTCCGCCAATGTTATGGTGGATGGGAAGCCGGTGAACCTGGGCCTCTGGGATACAGCAGGACAAGAAGATTATGACAGACTCCGCCCACTTTCCTACCCACAGACGGTACAACAACCACAACAAAAAAAAATTATCAGACAATGTGTTATAGTGCACTTATTATTCTCCATGCATAAACCAGAGTTTGAGTTCTGAGAATGAACAAGGAAGTTGAAAGGAAAGAAAAGCTACACACCTTTTGTGAACACAGGATCCCCTCACCCTCACCCTCACCCACCTACAGTGTTCTTAACAGGAAGTGATTGTTTCGGGCTCTGATTGCTTTGTTTTCTTTGTCTTACCAGGATGTGTTTCTTATCTGCTTTTCGCTCGTGAGTCCTGCCTCGTTTGAAAACGTCCGTGCCAAGGTCAGTAATGGCTGTTTGTCGGAACGAGTGAAAGCTGGAAAAGGTGTCAGCTCATTTATGTTTCAGAGGTCTAGTTGGTGCTCTCATTTTCTTGAAGTCTACTCATTTTCAAATCAGTTTTGTGTATATATCACCAAATCACACCAACAGTCACCTCAAGGCGCTTTATATTGTAAGGTGAAGACCCTACATCAGGGGTCCCCAACTCCAGGCCTCGAGGGCCGGTGTCCTGCAGGTTTTAGATGTGTCCCTGATCCAACACACCTGA
>JAVDPK010002783.1:266697-289405 GCA_034780415.1 Cichlasoma orientale | reverse complement strand
CTAAGACTTCCTTCACTGGAACAGTTACAGGGGAACATGACCGCTAGTGGTGAGGGTGGCTAAAGACACAGGAGACATACACCAGTACACACACAAAAACCATGTATTTCAGATTCTGTCCTTCCATACGTGTAGCTGCAACAGTTATACCAACCGTTTCCATGAAAACTCCAGCGTAGGGTCAAGTTTAGGAGAAGGGGTTGGACTATTTTAGACCCTAGTTCTTTCTTAACAATGAATACTGTATAGACGAGACTATGACTTTCTTGAGGCCTTCTAAAATGGATTGGATGTTTTGTAAAACGGACCGTGGAATGTCTTCAACTTTTTCTTCCACTGGTTGTCCACTGTGGGTTTTTTTTTGTTTGTTTGTTTTTGTTTACAGTCTTGGTAGTTTGTTTTAAGTGGAAGAAATTTTGCCAAATACACTCTGCACACATGCTGTATTTTAGCCGAAAAGAAATCCTTTGTTCTGTTGTCTCGAACCTTTAAAACACAGCCAGCAGTCTGCTGCTGTCCACCATGTCTAGCATTTACAAGTCTAAAACTTCACTTTCTCTTCGTGAAGGCAGTTGTGTCACCCTGCTGTCAACAAAAAGCTTGAAACAACCATCTGGAGTTTTATTGCCTCCACTTGCCATGTACCGTAACCTCTTTACCAGTAATTCATTTTTGGCCCTAATATGATTCATTGTAATTTATTCTAATGGATTGAATGAAGCCTGAAGCACAGAGGAAATTCAGACTGGGGGGGGGGGGAAGGTCTGCTAACACCAAGAGTGCTACAAATCCCAGAAAAATCTCCAGTATTTTAGGTATTTGGCTCCAATTGGACCCGTCGTGTTTGTGGTGTATTTCTTTCCTCTTTGCAATATTCCCCCTAGAAGTGTCTCGACTGTATAGCTGCCCAGGAGTGCGAAGCTGAAAACTTGATTTTGTATTGGAAGAGAAATATTCAGGTGTTTTTGGTGATGGGGAACAAGAGAGCCTTTAATGCTCTGTGGGCATTTATCCGAAACCTTTTTGTGCAGCACATTTTATTTTTATTTTTAGCATCACTACTGGCTAAGCAATGTCACTAAGAAGAGCATTTATGCCTGCTAATAACAGTAACAAAGCTACTGTCGGTTATGGTGTAGTATACAGTGTACTCATCTTTTTTGTTATAATCATGTGATTTGACTATTTTGTATCTTTCTTCACAGAAGTTAGACTCACTCACTGTATTGTTAAACTAACACTATGAATATCTTTTGTTTATTACCTCTGCAGTTAATGCTACCTTAATCTCCCTACAATCCTAGCTTTTTGTAATTAATGCTGATAGCATGTACATGCATCATATACTGAAAACTAAGATTAGAATTGCTACAGTTATATTTTTTTGCCTATTTACAAAATGTATTTGAACTACTAGATCAGGGGTTAAGTACATGTTGCTCATCGGTATTGTATTCAGACTCCAAGCTGTGCTTTAAATCAAGCCAATGTTGTGACTCTTTAGTTTTATGGATAAAAGCTATTGTCACTTTTTGAAAAAGCCAATAAATTCCTGTAAAACAGACTCTGTTCTGCTTGTTTTGCTTTGATCCAACACACAAAAAAAAGTCTGAAGTGCTTTTTACTCACTGGAAAGTGTGGATGCAAAGATTATTCTAATGTAGTTAGACTTGTCATACTAAGCTGGCAAAATACTTTAGTTAAAACTGCCTTTCCAGTAGGTTCCCGTTTCAGTGATACTGAAGTGCAAATATGCTCAACATGAAGGATGATATAGTCCTGAGCAGCTAGTAAGTCTTAAGCAACCCCTCATTAAGATCTTGTGTAATCGTTCTCCAGGCTTTCTGAAGATCTTTGAAATTTTTTCTTTGACATTGGCTATTTTTTCCACTCGTTTTCAGTCCACTTCTTGTACAGGACAGTTTTCACAGGAAATTTTAGTAAAATCTGGGATACTGGAAATGGTTTGAATCTCAACTAAAACAAAGATATGCTGTTCTTTTATTGTTTGCATCCCATTTAACGCCGGACCCGGATATTTTGTTGACTGCTTCACATACACTAGTGCCAAAGTATTCACTCACACATCCAAATGATTAAATCCAGGTGTTCATTTCCATGGCCACAGGTGTATCAAACATTAGTGAAAGAATGGGTCAGGAGCTCAGTGGATTCCAGAGTGGTACTGTGATAGGATGAAGCATCCAAGCCTTACATCACCAATTGCAATGCAAAGCATTGGATGCAGTGTGTAAAGCACGCTGCCACTGAACTCTGGGTTTGGCAGTTTCCAGGAGAACGGCACTTGTGTGACTGCATTGTGCCAAGTATAAAGTTTGGTGGAGGGGGGGGGGGGGGTTTACGGTGTGGGGTTGTTTTTCAGGAGTTGGGCTCGGCCACTTAGTTCCAGTGAAAGGAACTCTTTATCCTCCAGTATACCAAGACACTTTGGACAAAACAAGTTTGGTGTGGAAGAACTTGACTGGCCTGCACTGAGTCCTGATCTCAACCTGATAGAACATGAATTAGAGCAGAGGCTGTGAGCCAGGCCTTCTCATTCAACATCAGTGTCTGACCTCTCAAATGGAAAAACGGTCAAATATTCCCATAAACACACTCCTAAACCTTGTGGAAAGCCTTCCCAGAGGAACTGAAGCTGTTCTAGCTGCAAAGGGTGGGCCAGCATATTAAACCCTATGGATTAAGAATGGGATGCTACTAAAGTTCATATGCTTGTGAAGGCAGATGAATGAATACTTTTAGCAGTTTAGTGTATATCAGTTACCAGTCAGGCCTTGAAAGTAAGTAGAACTGGCATTAGGCTAAAAGTAATAGAGAAACGACTGCTGTTATATGATGAAAAAGATCTTTAATATTATAAAAGTAGGAATACGGATAAAGTAAAAAAAAAAATCACGATTTTGTTCAATTGTTTTTACAATTTTCTGATATTTTATAAACCAAATATTTTGGCATATTCATTCAAAACTGTGGAGGTTTATTGTATCAAACTGAAGCCATTAAATGCTCATATTGTTGAACTATAATGAAACAATGCAGGCATCATGAAGGTTTTACTGTGTTAGTTTTTTAGTTTGAGGTGGTTGGAATTAAAATTCATTTCGTGTCTGTCTGGTAAGGGCAAATCTTGTATAGAAATAAATATATATGAATGCTGTAGCTGTGTTTTCCATAAAGTTATTCTTTTAGAAATACTTTTCCTGCCTTTGGAATTTTCCAATTGCCAAAATTGAGTTTTTAATTATTTGTATTTCGGTCATATCTAACAGTATGTATGTTGTATTAGTATGTATGCATAAAAACTCAGATCGATTCAAAATTAAATGCAATGAATCCGCTGTATTATGGTTTGATCGCACTGGTAAACTTGCTAGAATTACAGTGTCTGCATGCAGCCTGAGCCTGGCGAGCTTTGTATCACAGTAACACGTATCTAAGGGTAATTTACAAAAAAAAAAAAAAAAAAGATAGATTAATTAAAATAAAATAAACCGTAAGCGAGGCCTTCCAAATCTCGTTTTAAAGCGCAGCCTGGAAGTTCAGGGGAAAGTTCCCTGAAGCCGAAGTCCTGGCGTCGGTTCCTCATTCAGTGTCATGCCATGTTCGTCTGCTTTTTTCCATTAATTGTTTTGAAGGACCGAGAAAAACCATGGATTACATTACAATACATTTCATTTGATCCTCTGAGTTTCAGCTGCCTGCGGTTTAGGACGTTTCATGTGCTCACAGTCTGTGTGGGCGTTTGGACCCAGCGCACCGGATGCACCATCTGGTGGTGTAGGCTAACTTCATTTTTCTTTTTCTTTCTTTGTTTTTTAACCTCATGGGTGGTGGCTGCCGTTTTGCTTCATAGCTTTCAGATCAGCCCACGCAAGCACGGGAATGTAACAGTTTAACTCGCGTTAAAATGCAAGATGTTATCTAGTTAAAGTTATGAAGTTATCTGGAGCTCCAAGTCTGAATTTTCATCTGGAATTCTCCCTCAAGTCGGAATTCCCACTCGGACAGTCGGGGAAGTCGAAGGATGTTGATTATGGAGCTGCCAGGCAGGTGGAGAAGAGGAGGACCACAGAAGAGGTTCATGGATGGAGGGTTTGAGTGACAGAGGAGGATGCGAGGGCTTGGGTGGCAGATGTAGGCAGATGGCGACCCCTAAAGGGAAAAAAAGAGAAAGTCGGAGAAGTCCCAACAACCCCGATTTCACAATCCAATCTGGTGTTTTTAAGCGAAAAAATAAAACAAGTGGTGATTTATGATGACTGAATGGCTTTTCACTTCGGTCAAAACCAGCCAGCTGCAGCTTGAATTTTGTTGTCCCTCTATTATCGAGATTTCCGTCAGAAACGCTGGGAAAGTTTTTATCCTGCAACTTTGAAACTGTTTTCATTTTATTTGCAAAAACAACAGGTTTTGTTACATTAATGCAATAAATTATATTTACATAATACATTATATATTTTCCCTATATGATCATATTGACAGAATTTCCCACAATCCTTTCTGAAGTTCCTTACATGGTGATAAAAAGCCATCATTGGATTCCCATGCAAGATGACTCAAACTCTGTCCAACTCAGGTAACTGTCTTCTCATATTACTGTACTGTTTTTCATTTTCTCAAAAATATACAGTAATATGAAATGAAAGCTATCATCATCATTAGTGGGGGCATTCTGAAAAAGCAAAGTCCAGTGAGAATTTAGTGTCACATCTTAACAGTTCAAAGATGGAAACATTATGAATACGGAAAGGTAATTTTAGCACACTTGAGACGATAATTACCATCGACAGAGCCTGGGTCAACCTGGGTAGGTATCCACTGAAATTAGGGTCATCTATAAGATGACTACTGTAACTACTATTCATAATATTACACATATGGGATTTGAGTGGACTTCTATGAAACTTTGCATGGGTAGAGTTGGAATCAACCTGAAAAGGAATCAAGTGAAATGAATGCATCGCATATAACAGAACTCCTGTAATTACAGCTTAATATATGGAATATTATAAACATGGTAATGTAATTTGAATGGACTTCGCCTTTAATTTTATCCAGAACTGTACAGTTCTATGAGACACCATTCACCACAGACAGATGTAGGCAGGGTCAACCTGAATAGGAGCCCATGAAATTAATGCGTCACCTCGTACAGAACCATGGTATTCAATTCAATTCAGTTTTATTCATACAGCACCGATTCACAACAACACTCAAACACTCACCTCAAGGTGCTTTCTATTGTAAGGTAAATACCCTACAGTATAAGCAAGAATTGATTGTGGAAAATTATATTATAATATTAATAATAATATAATATGTAACATAGAAATATTTTATGGAAAGATGGTTACCATGGACTGACACATGGTAAACTTTAATAATAATTTTTTAATGGATTAATGTTATAGATTTTCTGGAAATGATATACTCTAACATTTTTTTTATTTACAGTCCTATGGAAACAATAATATATGACCATCTAAATTGATTAGACTGATTATTTACAGGTTTTGCTTTTGTTTCTGAAATATACAGCAATATGATATGACAGTAATTGTAGATAGAGGTGGGAACAGCTGAATGTTAATCTATTGAAAAATTTGTGTCACTTTTTCGGGAATTCTTCTGACAATATTAAAATTGCTTCATAATTTATAATCATGTATGTATAATAATTTCAGATAATAAAATGTACTATAGATATGGGATAACGATTTTTTTTTTCATTATATTTCTGGGCGGCACCCGTACCGTAATGTCGCCAATAGAGGAGAAACAAAATTAAAGGTGCGGCTGGCTTAACCTCGACTTCTCTAAAGATGAGTGCTCATCACCATCCGACCATCGAGGTAAAAGGAGCGCAGCGTGATGAGAACCGGGCAGTTAGCTGGCTGACAGGATCCCTCTCGCTGCGGAGCAATGCAGACCATTAAGTGTGTTGTCGTCGGAGACGGGTAAGTTAATTTAATCAGTATTAGTTTGTTTTTCACACCTGTTTTTCTTTAATATTTAAAGAGTTATATTGTTAAAGGGCTGGGGCTGTCGTTATGTCATACTGGAATTTCAGACTTGATACTGATACAAGAAAATAGTGGATACTATTTTCGACACCATGAGGGGGAGATGGGAACAATTAGGAGGCTTTTTGGTTTTCCTTTTTTTTTTTTCTTCTTTTTTAATGCTGCATCTCCAAACAGTCTGCAGACAAATAACAGTAAAATCAGAAACTGACTTTCACTTTCAGCACTGCGGTGCCGCACTCAGTGCTGAAAGTGAAAGTGATAGACGATTTTGCCGGTGATACCGGATCCTATTCCATCTCAACTTTTCATTAAACCAAGCACTGCTGTTTTAAAATAAAAGCTACAGTTAACCAAAACAAAACAAAACAAAACAAAACAAAACAAAACAAAAAAAACAGAAATGAACCGGATTCAGAGCCTTAATGAAAACTCATAAAAATCCTAAAACTATTCCTGCTGTGTGTCAAACACATGCCTGATCATTGACTTCAGAATTGTATGTATGGCTTCTTCTTTCAACTTATTAAATTGCACCTGTGCAGCGGAGCCGCTGTCTATCACATTCTGCAGTTATGAAGGGCGTGTCTGAAGTAATTACGTGCACGGTTTTGGGGGGGGGGGTTACAGGTGAAGGTGCAGCTGCTGTGATGCTGTGATAGAGAGCAGCCACACTCCTGAGTGAAAAGATCAGTCCTAACCTGACTGCCACTCACTGCGTCGTTCACAAGTTAGAACCTAAGGTTCATGAGCCGAGTCCTTTTCATATATTCATTAATTCTCATAGTCGAAAGTTTCCTGCTGATCCCAGTAAATGTAACGGTGTTTCCTTCTTTCCTGTCCGGAGATGTGCAGATGTGGGTAATAAGAGGGTGATGGGCTGCCTGCAGGTGACGCAGACAGCATTTCGTCCCGATGCATTGTGAGATTTACTAAACACAGCAAAACAGCGTGTCAGCGCAGTCCTCAAGTAGCACAGAGCAAAAGTGAAAGGTCCATCAGTTCATACTAAAAACTGCTTTTTGCAGTCATGCAAAAAATCCTCATTCAGCCTCTTCTCCCTTCCAGAGGAGTGGGTAAAACCTGCCTGCTCATCAGCTACACCACCAATACCTTTGGAGACTACATCCCCACAGTGTGAGTATTTGAGCCTGAAGTGCAGCTCTCTTTCCTTGTCCTGTTTTATGTTAGTAGTAATATTTTAACAGTTTATATTAAGCCTGAAGGGTTTGGCTCGTTCTCACTCCGTCACTAACAGGTTTGACCACTACTCCACCAATGTTATGGTAGATGGGGAGCCGGTGAACCTGGGCCTCTGGGATACGGCAGGACAAGAAGACTACGACAGACACCGCCCACTTTCCTACCCACAGACGGTACAACAATCACAACAAAAAAATGATCACACAGTGCTGTGTTTATAAAAATGAGTGTATTTCAACACACTTAAATTTTCTCTGGTTTGGGCAACTTTTTTTTATTTACAGTTTTGAGGGATACAGCTATGACATTTCTGTATCTAGAAAAATATGTGTGAAAAAAAGAGCTATTTTCAATTAGTCATTTATTGCACTTTTTGGCACTTTATTTTATTTACTATGGACTTCTTACATACATATTAAAATGTGGGATATAAAGGTTATATTGACGTATAGCAAGTTGAAATATTCCTAAAAAAAAAAGTGCATCGGGCCCAAGCCTGCTGGCAGTTGTAGTTCTTCGTGCGCCGCAGTTCTTGAATATAATCATCTACCTTGATACAAAGAGAGACCACTGAGTCTAGTGTGGTAGGCAGTTCCTTTGTGGGTAATTCAGCTTGCATATACTTGCTTAATTCGTGCAAAAAAGCTCCACAGAGGGCCTTTTCCTCCCAACCAGCCTCTTCAGCCAAAATCCAAAAATCTGCTGCAAAATCTGCAGCTGTCCTTCTTCCCTGCCGAAGGTTAAACGTCTCGTGAGCAGCCATATCTGCACTCAAATGCTTATCAAAAACATTCTTAACCTTTTCCAAAAAAATCCAAAAAGGAAATGTTTCATTACTGCCCCGCACTGCTTGAGAAAAGGAAGGGTTCAATTACCATTCAAACTCACGATGAGTGTACTTCTGACCACAACTTAAATACGCATCATTTCAGTAAATTGCTGCACTTACTTTCAGTTTTCCTATCAAAATATAAAGAAATTAGGCTCTGATTGCTTTGTTTTCTTTGTCTTACCAGGATGTGTTTCTCGTCTGCTTTTCACTTGTGTGTCCTGCCTCTTATCAAAATGTCCGTCTTAAGGTGAGTAGTGGCAAGATTACGGAAAAGTGTCTGCATGGGGTCACTCTTTTTAGGTTTTTAGGCATCATGATGGTTACACACACTTCATGTCTGTGCAGCAGAATAGGCACAGGTTGCTGTAGACGGAAACCTAATCAATGAGGGAAAGTAGAGCTGCATCTAACAGTTTTATAGGTGATTAATGTGAAGATTAATTTCTAGTGAGATTCCAACATTTCATAAACCAAAGAAAAAAAGTGGAAAAACTGACAAATGATTAGCATATTCTACTTGGACAATGTGTCATCAAAATGCTGTTATTTTCTCTCAATTAACAACTTTTCTTGTTCAGTGTGATGACTGTGAATTATGGTAAATGGACTGGTACTTATGTAGCGCTTTTCTACTCTGTGCCGGAGGGTATCTGGCAACTCCATTGTTCTACTGGGAAGCTTCGAAACTCACATGGGCAACGACAGTGAGACCTGGAAGGACGTGATTGGGAAGAACGACCTGCCTGTTCTGAACCCGAATAGTGTTCTGTTATTGGACTTCTGTGCAAATCACAGTTTGTCCATAACAAACACCATGTTCAAACATAAGTGGGTTCATAAGTGCGCGTGGCACCAGGACACCCTCGATCACAGATTGATGATCAATTCTGTAATCATATTATCAAATCTGAGGCTGTATATTCTGGACATTTGGGTAAAGAGACAAGCTGAGCTGTCAGCTGATCACCTTGAGGTTAGTTCGATCAGGTGGTGGTGGTGGTGGAGGATGCTGGACGGGCCTGGTGCACCCAAATGTATAGTGAGGGTGTCCTGGGAGCATCAGGCAGAAGTCCCCGGCCACAAACAAAACTTTCATTCGGCTTCCAAGTGATTCTAGAAAACCATCAGGTGACTCAGAAGGGGAACGCAGTGCTCTAGTCACATGCTGTATAGCACGGGTAGGTGCTGCTAACATCAACTGAGGATATAATTGGGCGGTGGATGGGATACTTCGAGGACCTCCTTAATCCCACTGACATGTCTTCTGTAGTGGAAGCAGAGTCTGGGGATAAGGGGGAAGACTCGGCCACCACCAGGGATGAGGTCACTGAGGTAGTTAAATAACTCCTTGGTTGCAGGGCCTCTGGGGTTGATGAGATTCACCCTGAGTTCCTGAAGACTCTGGAAGTTGTAGGGCTGTATTGGTGGACACGCCTCTGCAATGTCACATGGATATCTGGAGCAGTACTGTGGAAGGCTTCCACTTTGGTAGCCTCAAATCACGTATCTGCTTTTACAAAAAAAAACAAAACTTGAAAGTCCAAAAATCTCGAAACGCTGGGAAAACTGACCCAGGACCATGACAAGAACATGCAAACTCCGCACAGAAAGGCCCAATATGACTCATTCATCAACAACCAGCTGAATGACAATGCAAATAGTAATTAGCTGACGCTATTACAAAATAAACTGTTCAAAATAACATGGACAGATGTGTAAAGTTACACCACTAACTTGTAACTTGTCTCTGTGCAGTGGTACCCTGAGGTGAGACACCATTGTCCCAACACTCCCATCATCCTCGTGGGCACCAAACTGGATCTGAGAGATGATAAAGACACCATGAAGAAGCTGAATAAGGATAAACTCTCTCCCATTACCTATACTCAAGGACTGGCCATGGCCAAAGAGATAGGTAATGATTCTCATACTTTTTTGAGGGTTAAATCTAATTCATGGAAGACGACAGATTCCAGTAATAAATCAGAGACTTTCTGTTTCCTGTCCTCAGGTTCTGTCAAGTACCTGGAGTGTTCAGCTTTGACTCTGCGTGGCCTTAAAACTGTGTTCAATGTGGCCATCCGAGCCGCCCTGTACCCTCCACCCGTCAAAAAGAAGAGGAAGAAGTGCTCTCTCCTCTAAGAATTCCTTCACTGGAACAGTTACAGGGGAACATGACCGCTAGTGGTGAGGGTGGCTAAAGACACAGGAGAAACACACCAGTATACACACACAAAAACCATGTATTTCAGATCCTGTCCTTCCATGTGTGTAGCTGCAGCCGTTATACCATTAAAGATGAGACTATACATGTTTTAAGGCCTTATAAAATGAATGTTTTGTGAAATGGACCGTGGAAAGTCTTCAACTTTTCCTTCCACTGCTTCTCCACCATTCTTTGTTTACAGTCCTTTTAGTGTGTTTTTAATGGAAGTAGGGCCGGGTTATAAAATATTAAATATAATTATTGCAAAATAACTTTACCTCATCCTCAGCGAACATCGTCGATACGATGGGTGTGAGAAATTCAGTAGTGTGGAAATATTTTGGCTATTTAAAGTCCTACAAAGTATCCATATATGAGCTTCACTGCCCACTTCACCGAGACAGTACTGTACTTCTTGTGCCTTTCTATTTTATTTTTTATTTCTTTTTTATTTTTGTATTTATTTGCCATAAGCAAACCACAGCTGAATGAATGTCAGTTTTGTTTCTGTTCTCCTTTGTTTTCTTTTGAACGTTTCCTGGATTTGTACTGAGGATCTATACAGAATCTTTTTGTTGTTGTTGTTGTTTTGTCTATTTATTTGTGGAGTTATTTTATAACAGCTTTAAAAAGTTTCAATCTATACAAAATAAATGACACAATGTAAATTGCTGAGATTATTTTGTATGAATATCTACTTTATTTATTTGGAACTGACCCAAGAATTGGGTTTTCCATCTTGTTTGTGTTCTTCTGAAACACTTGAAGCTTTTGACTGCTCAGAATTGAGATTTTTGTTTATTTTATATACTTATGTTGTTTATTTAAAACTAGGAAACTCCCATGCTATGCACAGAAGATGGGGAACATACAAACATACATACACTACAATCACTATACTATGATGATATTATATTGTGACACACCATTCTAATCTGACATTCCACACTGTGCTCAACTGACATGTCAAATGTACAAATATATGCAACTGTGGCATTGGTATAAAATATTCCATATAGATGTTGGCACTCATAGCGTCCTGGGAAATGTTTATGCCAAGTTTCATCAAGATTGATCAAGGGAACATGCAAACAAACATACATATGCTATGATCATTACAGTATGATACAGCTGTTTAATTCTACAGTAGATTTATCATGCTCAGCTACTTACAGAAAAGAATATTTAAAATAAAATGAACATTATATAGAGGAAAAGGGACACTTTAAGTTTAACAGAAATAGTGATTTGATGGATATCGTGAGATATATATTAATACTGACTGATATGAAAAAAAAAGATCTTGAAAAGATTTTTTTCTATATTAGCCGACACAGCTGACAGTCTGCTGCTGTCCACCATATCTAGCATTTACAAGTCAGAAACTTCACTTTCTCTTCGTGAAGGCACCTTGCTGTCAACAAAAAGCTTGAAGTGACCATCCACGTACCATAACCTCTTTACCAGTAATTAATTTTTGGCCCTAATATGATTCATTATAATTTATTCTTAAAGACTGAATGAAACCTGAAGCAGAGAGGAAATTGAGACTGGAGAAAAAGGTCTGCTGACACCAACAGTGCTACAAATCCCAGAAAAATATTTTAGGCATTTGGTTCCAGTTGGACCCGTCGCGTTTGTGGTGTTTTTCTTTCCTCTTTGCAATATTCCCCTTGGAAGTGTCTCGACTGTATCGCTGCCTAAGAGTGCAAAGCTCAAACCTTAATTACATATTAGAAGAGAAATATTCAGGTGTATTTGGTGATGGGAAACAAGAGAGCCTTTAATGCTCTTTGGATGTTTATCCTAAACCTTTTTGTGGACCACGTTAGATTTGTATTTATTTATTTATTTTAGCATCAGTACAGGCTAAGCAATGCCACTAAGAAGAGCATTTATACATTTAGTGTTATGGATAAAAGCTGTTCTCACTTTTTGAAAAAGCCAATAAATTCCTGTAAAAGTATGACTGTAAGTGTGCAGTTAGTCTTTTAGGTCTGCTTCTCCTTCATTTCCTTTATTGCATATAGTTGGAAAAATAGAAAATAACAGGTGAGGAAGAAAACCTGAAAGTCTCATGAAGAGACCTCCCTTATCTAAAGGATGATAAAAAATGTTACTGAGCTAAAACCAAAACAAAGCAAACTACAATCTGACAATGAAGATGTAAGAAAGAAGCTCTAACTAAAAAAACTAAAAACAAACCTAGAATAAACAAATATGAGTTGAAGTGAACCACCTACCTGAGTCTAGAAATCTTTTTAACACAATAGCAAATATCTGACACTAATATACCGAGAAAAAGGCAGCGAGACCTTCCAAATTTCGTTTTAAGTCAGAACCTGAAAGACAAAGTTCAGGAGGAAACTGTCTGCACTCAGAGTCTATAATAATTAACAGGGACTGCGTTAACTGGAACTCACGCGTTTGACGAGATCGCGCAACCGCGTCTGGTCACTCGGAAAGTTCTCCTACGGGGGAGGACGTCACCCTCATCTGCTGGAGCAACAACTAAGATCCTGTTGCTTCTTTGATAGCCCCCCAATTGTGCATGAGACCCTGTGCTTTTGCCCAGTTTACCCACTGAATAATCAGGCCATGGTTGTATTGCTGGTATGGCTCCACCTTGCTGTGGTTCAAAAAGCCTGTTTTCTTAGCTTTTCCGAGCACAGGAACGCGGACGACACTCCCAGTATCCGACATCCGAAATAAAAGTAGCGCGGCGCGATGAGAAATAAGCTCGTGCTGGCTGCTCCCGGGCTGATCGCATTCCTCCAGCTGCAGCGCAATGCAGACCATTAAGTGCGTTGTCGTCGGAGACGGGTAAGTTCACTTCATGTTAGCTTTTGTTTCTCATCTAGCGATACTAGAATTTACAACTTGATATTTATACCCAGGAAAATACTTTATTTTTGAGGGGGGTTGAATAAAAATTAAGAGGCATTTTAAAGAAAGATTTGAACAATGCAATTAATAATATAAATGATAACTCTGTTTTTAAGTTGTCTGAAAAAGTGTTAAAATCAAACATGAACACGTGACAAATAATGCCACCCAGTATTCTATTAGCTAGTGCAAAACAAAGCAAACAAAAAAAGGCACCAATATTATTAGGCTGCTGTGATTCTGGGGACAACACAAAAGCTGAAGGTCCATCAGCTAATGCCCTCAATAAATGCTAATCCAGCATCTTCTCCCTTCCAGTGGAGTGGGTAAGACCTGTCTGCTCATCAGCTACACTACCAAAGCATTTCCTGGAGAGGAAATCCCTTCAGTGTGAGTACGCTGAGTGTTTATTTATTTATACAAGACTAGCAGTCAGTAATTGGTCTCCACCCTCCTTACACATTAAATGCACAATCAAGCTTGGCATCATTATATGAGAGTTTGGTTTGCAGAGGTTACAATCACAGCAGCGGACTGTAACTAGACAAGAAAAACATGTTACAGGAATTTATGAGGACGCTCTGCACCTAACCTAATTCTAGACCAGCTGTTGAAAGTGTTGATCTTTATCACTGTAATTGTGACATAAGCTGGCTCAGCAGGCTGATGATAAACAGGGTTTTGGTTCAGTTAGATTTTAAAACTGAGCAAGTTGTTTTTTAGAGACAGCAGAAGATGCAAAAGGTCAGAGTGAAGATGATGATTCCCACTTCAGTTCTGTTTCTCTTTTCTTGACCTGTTTTATGTTTGTAGCAATATTTTACCAGTTTATATTCACGCTCCATCACTTCTATCAGGTTCGAAAACTACTCTGCCAATGTTATGGTGGATGGGAATCCAGTGAGCCTGGGCCTTTGGGATATGGCAGGACAAGAAGACTATGACAGATTCCGCCCACTTTCCTACCCAGAGACGGTAAAACAATCACAACAACAACAAAATGAGACAATGCTGTGTTATAGTGCAATTTGCTTCCAGGGTGCCAGATTTTCTTATAATTTCTGGGTGGTCTTGAGCAATAGCTCTTTTTTTTTGTTTGTTTGTTTTGTTTTTTTGGACATTGGCTATTTTTTTCACTCATTTTCAGTCCAGTCCTTCACATCACATAATACGGACCTATGAATCATTCAAGCATACAAAGCACCCTAACTCAAGGGATGGACCTGTGTTGTGTCTACACATATCAGACAACTTGGGACAGAATTCACTTTAAATTGTGTCTTGAGGCACCTTGTTACTAATTGTTGCAAAAACATGTGATTTGTTCCAATTTCATTAGTTGCATTGACTAATAATCTCAAACATAACAGTGCGACATGCATGAAAAAGTATTTTTGTGCCAACAAGATGATTTCCAGAGAGCTATTAGCTGAATATTTGGCATATGGTGTGCAGTGTGTGCTTAAAGAAATGTTGAGGAAACTTTACATGTGGAGGACAAAAGAGGAAGTGGTAGACCTAAAAAACTATCTACAGCAGCTGAATAGTGTCTGAAAGTCATGTCCTTAAGAAATAGGAAAAAAAAATCCTAGAAAAAACCTGATACAGGACCTGAGAGATGCATCTGTCCCTTCTGTTGATCCATCTACTGTTCACCAAAACCTCATCAGAAATGGTTGCAGTGGAAGGTTGGCTGTCAAGAAGCCATTATTGCCAGAATTTGCAGTGTGGGATCATCTTGGTAAAGAATGGAAAAAGAGCAGCTAACATCCAGCAAAAAGCTCTGAATGTCATTCAAAAAGCCTGAGATTGCGCCCCCCCTCCCCCCCCCCAAAAAAAACAACCCCAAAAAAGCCATTATTCTTAACACAAAGTGATTGTTACACACTGATTATTTTATTTTTTTGTGTCTTACCAGGATGTGTTTCTTATCTGCTTTTCACTTGTGAGACCTGCCTCATATGAAAATGTCAATCATAAGGTGAGTTGTGGCTGTATTATTATAAAATGCAGTTTTATTGTAACAAAGGTGATGTGTTACAAGCAGGAAAAATGGGCAAGCGTAAGGAGTCAGGCTGACCTCTGTCACCTGCCAAAAGTGCCAACAATGGCAATAGCTCTATTGGCATTATTATCACTTCAGATCTTCAGCTCAATCTATTGACCTGGAAGGAGAGGTCAGAGGTCAAATGTGGCATGATCTTTTAAATCTTTATACAGTACTTTCTATATGTTGACAATACACACCACACTTGTAAGAATTTTGTTAATTTTTGACCAATAAATCATTAAGTTAACCTTGAAGACCTTGGTGGATGTCAGCCAAAGCCAAATTTTAATGGATTGTTAAGATGTTGTTTATTGGTAACATGACCCCACTCTGCACCCCTACAAAGTTTTATCAGAATTCAATCAAAACTTTTCAAGTTATCGTGTTTACAGACATAATGACATGCACGCATGCAAACACTACCAAAAGCATCAGCTCCTTGGCATAGGTAATTATGATCTGACTCTGCAGTTCCCCTCAGCTTCACACAGCAACATTGTGTTGCTTTTCTTGCCTACAACTTCACCGTCTCAGTTCATTTTCACTTCTCTTACAGTGTACAGTCAATGTGGATGCTAGAGGCAGCTGTAAACTCACTGCACACTGCCCAATCTACACGAAAAAGCAGACACACACTGGCAGCAACAAGCTGATGAATATAACTAAGAATTTTTGAGCTATAGAGACAGAAAGTTTCTCAGGAGTTAGTGGGGGGGGGGGGGGATCTAGAATTAAATGTAGAGACAAGCACCAAACAAGACAAAGCTTTGTTTATTTTCTGTGAATTTTCCCCTCATAATTAGGAGGTTTGCTGGACGAGGGTTTGGGGAAAAAGAGCAGACTGTTTATTTGTAGTTTATGCATCAGAAACTCTTCACTGAACTATGTGTTTTTGGAGATAGTTTTGAGAGATATTTACAGACAGTGAAGTTAAGATAACAAACACTGGAAATATTGGAAAATCTGGTTGCTCTTGATTTCATCATTGCTCAGCTGTTTTTGTGCACAGCTGGGATTCTTGGTCTGTATCTTTGGCTGGCTCTTCCTATCCTGTGTCTCGTATCTGATTGAATACAAAAGCTTTTTAGCTCAATGCTAAAGTGCCACAATGGCAGCCTCCTGGTCTTGCCGGGCTTTTGAAATTGGACTGGAGTGAAGTAAAAGAAGTTTATGTATGTGTTTGGACTGTGTGTGGAAACCCTTTAAGGCACACGGAGAATATGCAAAGTCCACACAGAGAGGCCCCAGGCGATGCCCTTCATCAAAAAGCTGAATATGCAAATAAGTTAGTTGCAGCTATTTAAAAAAAAACTCTTCAAAATAACACAGACAGATGTGTAAAGTTACACTCCTAACTTATGAATGCTGTCCCTGTGCAGTGGCTCCCTGAGGTGAGACACCATTGTCCCAAGACTCCCATCATTCTTGTGGGGACCAAACTGGATCTGAGAGATGACGAGAACACTCTGGAGCAGCTGAAGAAGGATAAACTCTCTCCCATTACTTACACTCAAGGACAGGCCCTGTCCAAAGAGATTGGTAATGACTTAAGTTGTCTCTGATACTTTTTTAACAGTTATTTATAATTCATGGAACATGGCAGATTCCAGTAATAACCCAGAGGCTTTCTGTTTCCCGTTCTCAGGTTCTGTCAAGTACCTGGAGTGTTCAGCTTTGACTCAACGTGGCCTTAAAACTGTGTTCGATGAGACCGTCCGGGCTGTGCTGTCCCCTCCACCTGTTAAAAAGAAGGGGAAGAAGTGCTCTGTCCTCTAAGACTTCCTTCACTGGAGCAGATACAGTGGAACATGACTGCTAGTGGTGAGAGTGGCTAAAGACACAAGAGAAACATGACAAATCCAATGCAGGGTCAAGTTAAGGAGAAGAGGTTGGACTGTTTTAGACACCTGCTCTTTCCTAACAGCATACAGTTATGGTCAGTTTACATACACTCATTATGGGCATTAATGTCTAGGTAATTGTGGATCTTTAATGATTTCTGTTAACTGTTCTTGTGGAATGATTGTATATCATACATCTTTATTACTTTAAAAATGAACAATTTGGTGCACAAGTTTGAATTTATTTTGGATTTTTTCCAATCCACAGAGGGTCAATATATGAAAATGGGCTCAAATATATACATACAGCCCCACTAGTATTTGGTTAAATGTCTCTTAGCAAGTTGCACCTCGACCAGATGCTTTTGGTAGCCATCGACAAGCTTCTGGCATAATTCTGGATGGATATTTGATCACTCTTCTTGGCAGAATTGGTAGAGGTGATTTAAATTGGTTGGTTTCCTGGAACATTTTAATGTGTGTTTGGGATCGCTGTCCTGTTGGAACACCCAATTGTGTCCAGGTTTCAACTGTCTAGCTGTTGATTTGAGGTGAAGCTGAAGGCTTATGGGAAGATTTGACCGTTCTTCCAGAAGCACATTTGTCAGGTCTGATACTGATATTGGATGAGAAGGTCTGGCTCACAGTCGCCGCTCTATTTGATCCCAAAGGTGTTCTAGCAGGTTGAGATCAGGACTCTGTGTAGGCCAGTCAAGTCCTTGATGAAGAAAGCCCATCAATGCCTCTACTACCTCAGACAATTAAAGGATCCCAGTCCAGTGTGCTCAGGCACTTCTACTCTCTATCCATCCCTAGTGGGAGTATCACTACCTTGACGGGGAGCTGCACCCGACAGGAACACTTGGCTCTCAGGAGGGTAGTTCATTCAAGTCCAACCTCCTGAATCTGTAGGACATAGACTATGGTTGCACTACTAGTTATTTATGTAAACTAGCTTCTATACAAATAATTATTCTGCATTGATGTCTTCCTCTTTACTTGTACAGCTGGTCTGGTACATAAGGTTTCACTGTGCATTATACTTGTATAATTATGTGTGTGACAAACTTGAAACTGTGTTTTTGAAGACCTGGAATTTAGGCAACCTTACCTGGAAAGCACCTCGTGTTGACCTCTGTTGTTTTAAATGTGCTATTTGAATAAAAATGACTTGACATAACTGTTATTATAGTCAAACATTTTTATACTTTGTCTTTAAGATATATATATTTTAAGTTCCAATAAAATAATTCATTTAACACATTTCATTGGGCTGAATATGTGATTTGAGTGTGTGGATACAGTCTGTAGGTAATCAGTCTGCTGAAGTAACAACAATGACGACCAATAACTGAACATATAGCTAATGCTGAAGATCTGACATGAATCATGACTGAAGTATCACTTTCACCACTGTATGAGCTGCCTGGTTGTTCTATGCCTCTGGAAGGACTTTGCCAGTGACCTCTGACCTTTGTGCTGGGGGTCTGGATCCGTTAGAGGGGTTTCCCTCCTCACTGAGTTTCTCTTGATGCTCAAAAAAATTACTTTTTCCCAGTTTTACAAGTGTTTATAAACTAGTTGTGTTGCTGCAATAGAGAATTTCCTTCCTACACACATCGCTGTTTGCAGTGTTTTCATTTACGTACACAAGAGGTCCTCTTTCTCACTCACTGCAGCCTGCATGTGTCTGCTCAGGGCAGCTGAGTCATGTGACTACAAAACACTGCAGAGAGGAGGAAGAGGAGCAAAGCGTGAGTGCATGAATGGAGCAGTGTTTGCACAGATGTGTAGGAATATACAGTATTTGGAGGGGTGAAACAAATTAAAATATTAATCCTATCATGCTAGTATTGATCTGATACCAATACCAATGTTGGTATCAATATTATCGATATTCCAAGCGATCCGTCCGCTCCTATTGGCTAACTTTTTTTTTTTTTAACCTCAGGGGTGGTGGCTGAGAGGAAATTTCTCAGTAAACCCTGCTAGATGTTATCTAATTAAAGATAGACGATTAAGTTATCTGGAGCTCCAAGTCGGAATTTTCATCTGAAATTCTCTCGAAGGAGGATGTAAGAGGTAAAGTGAGATGGAGGCGGGAGGTCCGCTGTGGCGACCTCTAAAGGTAGCAGCCGAAATAATAATAAGTAGTAGTCCCATCAGTACTTACTTCATAATACCAGCATTGCGTGTAAACAGTAGTAAAACAACAATACTTGTACTCTCTGTAGTACAACAGTTGAGAAGGTTCATGGATGCAGTGAAGGAGGACATGCAGAGGTTTGACTGTGATAATGTGACAGAGGAGGATGCGAGGGATAGAGAGCAGGCAGGAGCTCCGGCTGTGGAGACCTGGAGCAGCCGAAAGAAGAAGTGGGAGGAATGCTTGCTTCATAATCCGAGATGAAAGAGAACCGAGCACGCTCTTTCCGTGGAACGTCCTGCAGCGGTGTTTTTAAACGCAAGGCGCTGCTAGTAATGAATGAATGCATGGCTCCTCCTTGATCTGGTGCAAAAGCCTGTTTTCCTAGCTGTTCCGAGCACTGGAACGCGGACGACATTCCCAGCACCGACATCCGAGGTAAAAGAAGCGCAGAGTGATGAGAAATGAGTTCATGTTGGCTGCTCCGGGGCTGACAGCATTCCTCCATCTGCAGCGCAATGCATCCCATTAAGTGCGTTGTCGTCGGAGACGGGTAAGTTCACTTCATATTAGTTTATGCTTCTTATTTTGGTAGCAATACTAGAGTTTCCAAATTTTTATTTTAATTTATAAAGGGGAGTGTAAAAAAATTTAAGAAGCATTAACAAGTGGAGGACAGAAGAAGAAGTGGCAGACCTAAGAAACTATCTTCAGCAGATGAACAATATCTGAACATCATCTCCTTAATAAACAGAAAGAAATGTGGGGAAGGGTGGCTGTCAAGAAGCCACCCTGAAGGACTGGAAACTGGGAGAAAAATGCTGAGGTGTGTCAAATTACACAAGACCTGGGCTGAGTGATGAATCCTTGTTTGACATTGTTAGTTCAAATTATTGTCAGTGTGTGCAGAGAAGGTCAGGAGAAAAAAACAAAAGTGAGTGTCCACAGCCATCTGTTAAACACTGTGGAGGCTCTGGTTTGGGGCTGCATTTAAGCTGATGGTCATGCAGTATCATCTGGAAAGACTCTGATTGGCAATGATCTCATATGATCACACGAAATATAGATTTTCAAGCTCATTAGAACTGTAGAAGCTATTGAACTTATTTCCCCATTTTCTTAGCAAACTGTAAAGAAACAGAGCTGACTCAAGACTTTTGCACAGTACTATAATTGTGTTATGTTGATGAATGAACACAATCTATTAATATTACAGATGAGCAGGGCTGATAATGTTTGCTGCTTAGCTCCCACATTAATGTTACTGTTTTATTATTAGCCGTAGCTGCTACTTTAATCATACCTTAACAGCCTGCTCGTGTGGCTTTCAGGTAATTACTGATAGTTAAACAGGTAACATTCGTGTATGTGCTAGTCAGGCTAACATTTATGATAAGTGTTTAATACTTAAATGTTGCTGTAACAGGAGCTTTACTGACCTCTCAAAATTCCTCAAAGTGATGTTCAGTGTTGTGGATGTCAGCTACTGTTCATGTGTTCAGCTGCTACTGAGGGGAGGGGTTACTGGTACTAAGATGTGTTACTGCTCTCATGTGTTTATCTTGCCAAAACAATATTTTCTTTTCTTTTAGCAAAGCTTCTGATATATGTAAGACATGAGCCCAGCCACACAAAACCAGACGATCCAGACGAATTATTATTATTATTATTATCATTTATTTATTTATTTTTGCCCTTTTCTCAATAAATGCTAATCCAGCATTTTCTCCCCAACAGAGCTGTGGGTAAGACCTGTATGCTCATCAGCTACACTGCCAGTGCCTTTCCTGGAGAGTACGTCCCCACAGTGTGAGTATCTGAGACTGCAGTGCACTGAGTATTTATTTACTGCCTTACACAGTAAGTGCATGATCAAGCTTGGCATCATGTTGCATTTTTATATGAAAGTTTGGTTTGCAGAGGAGGTTACAATCACAGCAGTGGACTTTAACTAAACAAGAAATACATGTTACAGGAAGTTATGCACCTAATCTAATGCTAGAGAAGCTGTGGGTAGCTGTGGGTAGTGTTGATATTTATCACTGTAACTGTGGTATAAACTGGCTCAGCAGGCAAATGATAAACAGGCTTTTGGTTCCCACTTCAGTTCGGTGTCTTTTATCTTGTCCTGTTTTAAGCTAGTAGAGTTTGGCTCATTCACACTCCATCACTTCTATCAGGTTTGACAACTACTCTGCCAATGTTATGGTGGATGGAAAGGCAGTGACCCTGGGCCTTTGGGACACGGCAGGACAAGGAGACTATGACAGACTCCGCCCACTTTCCTACCCAGAGACGGTACAACAATCACAACAACAACAAAAAAAAAAAATCATGCAATATTGGATTAGAGTGCACTTACAATATTGTGCAAAAGTCTCAAGCCACCCTGCATTCGTTTATATTTTGCTTCCAATGAGCCAGACTATGTTATCATTTTTAAGTAGTCTTGAGCAATAGCTCTCCAGGCTTTCTGAAGGTCTTTCAAAGTGTTTCTTTTGACAATGGCTGCTTTTTCACTCATTTTTAGTCCAGTACCTGACCATTTTCACAGAAATGTTTTTTTTGTTTGCTTTACTGTATAAGCCACTGAACACTGACCTTTGATTCATTCAACCATAAAAAGGCACCTAACTCGAGGAATGAAAAGGCAGCTGGCATCTAAAGAAGAGATTTAAATGTCCTTGAGAAATCCTGGAGAACTATCCCCGAAGACTGCTTAAAGAAATGACAAGAAAGCTGCCTAAGAGAGTTCAGACTGTGTTGGAGAATAAAGGTTTTCACACCAAATATTGACTTTCAAGCTCGTTAGAACTGTACAAACTCTGCTTTTGCCTTCTGTACATGGATGTTTGCATATTTCAATAAATTGCTGCACCTATTTGCTATTTTCCTATCAAAATATAAAACAACGAAGCTCTGATTGCTTTGTTTGCTTTGTCTTGCCAGGATGTGTTTATTATCTGCTTTTCACTTGTGAGTCCTGCCTCGTATGAAAACGTCCGTCATAAGGTGAGTAGTGGAAAAGTGTCTGCACATGGTCATGCTATTTAGGTTTCACTTTTCATTTGTGTGCTGCAGTAGATGGAAACCCAATCAATAAACTCTATGGAGAAATGCTCTTATATTTTTTGGTGGTTAGCACTGTTGCCTCACAGCTAGAAGGTCTGGGTTCGAATCCACCTTGGCCTGGTCCTTTCTGTGTGGAGTTTGCACATTCTCCCCATTTTTGTGTGGGTTCTTTCAGGGTACTGCAACAGGCTGGTGACCTGTACAGGGTGTACCCTGCCTCTCGGCCTATGACAGCTGGGATGATGTCGGGCCACCCTTTGCAGCTGTAACAGCTTCAATTCTTCAGGGAAGGCTTTCCACAAGGTTTAGGAGTGTGTTTATGGAAATTTATGCCCGTTCTTCCAGAATTGTATTTGTGAGGTCAGACACTGATGTTGGATGAGAAGGCCTGGCTCACAGTCTCCACTCTAATTCATCCCAAAGGTGTT
>JAVDPK010002783.1:251886-266597 GCA_034780415.1 Cichlasoma orientale | reverse complement strand
AGGTGTGTGAGTGCTGTGTGAAGGGCAGTATTGATGGCATCCTCAGTGGACCTGTTTGCTTTATAGGCAAACTGATGCGGGTCAAAGCTGGGTGGGAGAGTGGCTCTAATGTGCCGTAGAACTAGTGGAACACGGAAACAAAAACACTGCCACAAAGACCGCAAGACTGACAAATGGCAAAGGGAAGACTGAGACAGTAAATACACAGAGGGAATGAGGGGAGAGTGGAAACAGCTGGGGCAGAACAGATGAACAAAATGACACTAATGAAACTCAGGAAAGTAAAGCAAAACACAAAGCACATGGGACAGGGGATGTCAAAAGAAAACAGGCAATGAGAAGACTGGTAACAAACGCAAACTAGACACCACATAGGGAGACAGACACTGGGAAAAACAGACAGGAAAATCCACACAGAGGAGAAACGCTATGAGACAGAACACTGGAAGGTCTAAAGCAACTAAGACCTAACTAAGAATACATAAAGTGAACACATGAAACAACATAACAAAATTAAAAACAGCAAACGCATACAAACTATGGCAGTAAGATACATAGTTTTAAATAGCTCTGCATTGGCACTATCACATTTTCCTTCAGATCAATCTATTGACCTTGAAGGAGAGGTCAGAGGTCAAATGTGATATATTTTATATCCTTATACATAACTTTCTATATGTTGGTTTGTATCTTTTGGCTGGCTCTTCCAATGCTGTGTCTCGTATCTGATTGAATACAAAGATTTTTTTAGTTCAATGCTAACGTGCCACAATGCCAACCTCCTGGTCTTGCCACACAGAGAGGTCCCAGGTGATGCCATTCATCAAAAAGCTAAAGACTATGCAAATAATAGTTAGTTGCAGCTACTGCAAAATAACCTCTCCAAGAAATCAGAGAAATGTGTAAAGTTACACCCCTATCTTATAAATGCTGTCCCTGTGCAGTGGCTCCCTGAGGTGAGACGCCATTGTCCCAAGACTCCCATCATTCTTGTGGGCACTAAACTGGATCTGAGAGATGACAAGAACACTCTGGAGCAGATGAAGAACCGGAATCGCTCTCCCATTACTTACACTCAAGGACAGGCCCTGTCCAAAGAGATTGGTAATGACTTCAGTTGTCTCGGATACATTTTTAACAGTTAATTATAATTCATAAAAGATGGCAGATTCCAGTAATAACCCAAAGGCTTTCTGTTTCCTGTCCTCAGGTTCTGTCAAGTACCTGGAGTGTTCAGCTTTGACTCAACGTGACCTTAAAACTGTGTTTGATGAAGCCATCCAGGACGTGCTACAACCTTCACTTGTTAAAAAGAAGAGGAAGAAGTGCTCTCTCCTCTAATAGCCTTTACACACCAGATGCATTGCAAAAAAATGACGTAAAATTCAGAATTTTTCAGATGCAAACTTGAAAGCAGCAGCAGGTAGAATTTCATGGTTTGATCCAGGAGTTGAACCTGCATCACAACCACTTTCGTACAGATTTCAGGATGTCAGTGGGGCAGTTAAAGCTCTTGTTGGCAGAATTGGGACTTCATCTGAGGAGGCAGAGAAATTAGGCAGAGAGGTGCTTGACCTGGAGCAGCGTCTAGCTGCTTCTGAGGAAAAATGGTATTATTTTACTCTTTCAATATCACTGTTTTCAGTATATCAGTGTGCATTTTGAGCTATGAGCTCATATGTTGCCAAATGCAGCTGTCTGATTGGTCAGATCTATTTGCTTGCGCAAATCGGGGAAATCAGACTTGATCCAAAAACATACAGTAAGTACTGCAAATTCATCCTGTGAAATGACGCGGCCGGTGTGAACAATTGCATTAATAACAACATGAAACATTTGCACAAATCTGGTGTGTAAAAGCCTTTAGTATTGTAGTCAGAAGTTTGCATGCACTCATCATGGGCATGAATGTGGGCTTTTAATAATTTCTTTCCCGTGGAATGATTGTACAGCATACATGTGTATGACTTCAGAAACTAAGAATTTTATTGTGGATTTTCTCTAACCCACACAGGGTCAAAAGTATACATACAGCCCCACTAATATTTGGTTAAATGTCTCTTAACAAGTTGCACCTTGACTGGATGCTTTTGGTAGCCGTCTACAAGCTTCTGGCATAATTCTGGATGCATATTTGACCAGTCTCATTAGCAGAACTGGTAGAGTTGATTGGTTGGTTTCCTGGCACAGACCCGGCTTTTAAACACAGTCCAAAAAAAGGGCTGAGGTCTAAGCTTTGTGAAGGACATTGCAGAACCTTCATGTTAGCCTGCTTTATTCATTACAAAACCATTTTTGATGTGTGTTTGGGATTGTTGTCCTGTTGGAACACCCAATTTTGCGGGTGTGAGATCAGAAATTGATGTGGGACAGGAAGGCCTGGCTCTCAGTCTCAGCTCTAATTCAGCCCAGAGGTGTTTTATCGAGTTTAGGTCAGGACTCTGTGCAGGCCAGTCAAGTTCTTTTGCACCAAACTCATTCATCCATGTTTTTATGGACCGTGCTTTGTGCACTGATGTGCACTTCTGTTGGAACACATCTACTAAATCGGGGTTAAATTTGCTCATTGGTATTGCATTCTGACTCCAAGCTGTGCTTTAATTCAGGTCAATATTGTAACTCTTTGGTTTTATGGATAAAAGTTCTTGTCACTTTTTGAAAAAGCGAATACATTCCTGTAAAAATATATGACTATAACTGTGGAGTTAGTCTTTTAGGTCTGCTTCTCCTTCATTGTATAAAGTTGAACGATAGAAAATAAATACACGGCAGGTGAGAAAGAAACCCTGAAGAATCTCATTTAGAAACCTCCATGGTTCTGTCACCTCTGTGTGTGAGAGAGGTTGTGACAAGCTTGAAACTGTGCTTTTTAAAGACCTGGAATTTAAGTCAGTTTCCTGGAAAGCACTTTGTGTCAACTTCTGTTGTTTTAAATGTGCTCTATAAATAAAAATGGCTTGACACAACATATTATATTCAGACATTTTTATACTTTGTTCTTAGATGTATATAATTTTACATCCGATAAAATGGTTAATTTAGCAACTTTAATTGGGTATGTATTTAATTTAATATGTTTTTTAAATGTCTGGATACAGTCTGTAGATAATCTGCTAAAGTAACAACTGTGATGACCAATGACTGAAAATTAACATTCACTAATGGAAGAAGAGCGAAGTGTCAGTGCATGAGAGGAGCGGTGTTTGTACAGATGTGTCTTCTGCTTGATGAAACTCGATATCATCTTGAATCTTATTCAGTATTGGATAGGAAAGGAAATCTGTGGTATCGAACATCACTAGTAAAAATATGGTCTGCTGGACTTTTTCAATTATAGGTCTTAACACGCTACAGTTATGAAGTTATCTGGAGCTCCAAGTTGGAATTTTAATCTGGAATTGCTCCCACAAAGAAAGTCGGAGAAGTCAAAGGATGCTGAATATGGAGCTGCCAGGCAAGATGAAAAGATGAGTACCACAGAGAAGGTTCATAGCTGTAGTGAAGGAGGACATGCAGAGATTTGGTGTGACAGAGGTGGATGCAAAAGATAGATGGAGACAGGCGGTCTGCTGTGGAGACCTCTAAAGGGAGCAGTCGAAAGAAGAAGTGGGAGAAGTCCCAGCAATATGTAAACAGTAATATTTGTACTCTGCAGTGCCACAGTTCTGAATTTATGCCTCGCTGAATAGCAGATTTTGTGTTGCACTGCTATAGATGGATGGGTAAATGTATGGCTCTACCTTGCTATGGTGCAAAAAGCCTGTTTTCCTAGCACTTCTGAGCACACGGACAACATTCCCATGGAGGTAAAAGGAGAGAAATTAATTGACGCCACAGCAAGACTGAGACAATAAACACACAGAGGGAACGAGGGGAGAGTGGAAACAGCTGGGGGAGAACAGGTAAACAAAATTACACTAATGAGACTCAGGGAAATAAACCAAAACACAAAGCACAAGGGACAGGGGATGGCAAAATAAAACAGGAAGTGAGAAGACAGGGAAATAACCGCAAACTTGTCACCACACATAGAGAACATAAACTAAACACAACACAGGGAGGAAACTGAGGAACACAGACACACAAGACTTCACACAAAAGGGAGGGACACTCAGGGGAAAAACACATGGAGAACTTTGGTCTAAAGCCGCTGGGATCTTAACTAAGAATACATAAGATGAACACATAAAACAACATAACAAAATGAAACCGTGAAAGGCAAAAATAAACTACAAAATCCATTAACTAAGAAACAAGGGGTCTCAAGATAGGCGAGCAGGCCTTTTAGGAGCACACAGGCAGGATCTCGCCATCTATGGATGGAAGGGATATTTCTCTGTGGTCACAGGACTTTGGCCTCCCTCTTGAAGATGTGGAGTATCAAGGTATCCTTGAGCTGTTGAGGGATGGAACCTTAGTTCCGCATGGAGTGGAACAAGTTTCTGCAGCAACACTTGCCTCCAGCTTTATACACTTCTGCAGGAATGTTGTCTGAGCCAAGAGTTTTGCCACTGGACAGTTACTTCACAGTTCATCTAACCCTGTTCCACATGGAATAGGTGACCAATGACTTCATCATTAATGGACGCTGGACCATTCAGGACACTGTAAAAGGCCAGACAGTCCAAGTTCTTTTTTTTTTTTTGTAGCGTTTGCGTGTGCATGTCATTCAGTCTGTACACACGATAGTTTGAAAAGTTTGGACTGAATTCTGATAAAACTTTGTAGGGGTGTAGAGTGGGGTCATGTTAATCCATTAAAATTGTCTTACATCCACCAAGCTCTTCAAGGTCAACTTAATGATTTATGGGTCAAAAATGGAGGAAAAGCCTTATAACAAGTGTAACATTGAGAAAGTGTTGTGTAAAGTTTTATGGTCTCTGAAAGAAATAAAAGAAATATTTGAAAAACTGAATACATAAAATATAATTTCACATTTGACCTCTCCTTCAAAGTCAATAGATTATTCTGAAGAGCTCTGGCAGTGACCTCTGACCTCGGTGCCAGGGGTCTGTTTGAGGGATTTTCTTCTATTTATTTATTTATTTTTTAAGTGTATGTCATGGTCCCCTAGTCCTTCTGTGTGTCCTACCAGTTTCTCTCTCTCTCTCTCTCCTATCTTTTTGTTGTTGTCTCCTGTCAGGAGGTTCGGGGTGGGCGGGGGAATCAGATTTCCAAACTCTTATCACATATTCAGCTGAAGCTAGGAGACTCATGTTCCTGGCTCCTGATGATCATGTCAAGGCCACTATATAAGCTGGCATGCTGCTGTCGGTCTTTGCTGGATTGTTGACTGGACTGCAATTAGTGTTGCTGGCTCCCTTGTTTTGATTGCCATTGTCTTGCTCACATCTCTGCTTCACTTACCTGGTTGTTTTCCTTGTTGCCTAGATTCCCTGGAGACTTGGAGGAGTCATTGGCTGCTTAAAGGAGAGGCACTAAGGATTCACTAGTCTGGATCTAAGTGAGGACTCTCATGCCACTAACAACTGTTGCAATATCTGTTACCTTGTGAACTGTAAATAAAACCTGTTCTTGAGTCTTACCCGCCCACTGGCGTTGACGGTTTACAAACTAGTTGTGTTGCCACAATAGAGAATTCCCTGCCTACACACGTCACAGTCTTACAGCCATAAAACACCTCCACAAGGAGTCCTCTTTTTCACTCACAGCATCCCACATGTGTCTGCTCAGGGCAGCTGTCATGTGACAGCAAAATACAAGAGGGCAGGAAGAGGAGTAAAGTGTGAGTGCATATTTGTGAAGACGTGCTTGCTTCCAGATCAGACCAGGAAAGCATGGGAATGTAGTTCCAAGTCGGATTTTTCATCTGGAATTCTCCCTCAAATCGTAGTTCTCACTCAGACATTTGGAGGAGTCGAAAGATGTTGAATATGGAGCTGCCAGGACTGAGGAAAAGAGTTCATGAATGTAGTGAAAGAGGGCATGCAGAGGGCTGGTGTGACAGAAGAGGATGCGGGGAATAGGGAGAGATGGAGGTCGAAGGTCCGCTGTGGAGAAAGAAGTGGGAGAAGTCCCACCAATGCCTACTATGTGTAAACCGTAGTAAAACATTAATACTTGTACTCTCTGTAGTACAAAAGTTGTGTACTTGTGTCTCACTAAAGAACAGAACCGAGCCGGCTCTATCCGGGAATGTCCGGCAGCGCTGTTTTTAAGCGCACAATAAGCAGGTACTGCGTTGTACTAATAACGAATGAGTGCATGAATGCACGGCTCCACCTTGCTATTCTGTAAAGAGCCTGTTTTCCTGCCTCCTCCGAGCACTGGAACGCGGACGACATTCCCATCTCCAACATCGAGGTAAAAGGAGCGCAGCACGATATGAGTTCATGTTTGCTGCTCCCGGCCTGACAGCATTCCTCCAGCTGCAACGCAATGCAGACCATTAAGTGTGTTGTGGTCGGGGACGGGTGAGTTCACTTCATATTAGTTTCTATTTCTCACCTGATTTTTAGCTTTAAAGTGTGACCTTAGCTAAATGTCTAGGCAGGGCTCTGCTTCTGGTGACTTGGAAATATATACTGATCAGATAGAGTTGATAAAGCAGGCTGCGTCTAGATGCTGGTAGACGTCTCAATCTGTACTGTGCAAAAGTTTTCAAACACCATTTTCAGTTTTTATATTTTGCTTCCAAAACAACTTAGCAAAGAACCAGTTTCAGATTGTATGTCGAGGCACTTTGTTACTCGCAGCCGGTGATGTGTCAAAAACGGATTTGTAATATATTTTGCTATATTAGTAAATACATTGTAGTGTACAGGATTTATAAAGTTCTTATATATAAAATAAAAAAAATGACTTATTTTGCAACTGTCTTTATGACTGTGTTATTGTATCTACATTGTAACCAATCAAGTCCTTTTACGGCCATTTAAGATCACTTTGTAAAACTGTGATGTTATATTTCTCCTGTCCTCGTGGCCAGATCTCTCTGGAAAAAGACATTTTTAATACCAGGGACAGTTTTTACCCTGAGAAATAAAGAATATGACAGATATGTTTGGCATATGTGACAGATTATAGCTCAAAACTCATTAACTTCAGTTTAAATACAGCCAATAATATTTGGGCGCAACACACATCACAAAAACACACCAATTGTTCCAATTTATTTAGTTAAATACAATTTTTTAACTTTACAGATGAGCAGGACTGCTCTAGCTCCTAGCTCTGCTACTACTTTAATGAATCCGTAACAGACTGCTTGTGTGGCTTTCAGGTAATTACTGATAGTTAAACAGGTAACATTCGTGTATGTGCCAGTCAGGCTAACATTTATGATAAGTGTTAAATACTTAAATGTTGCTGTAACAGCAGCTTTACTGACCTCTCAAAAGTGATGTTCAGTGTTGTGAATGTGAGTTTTCATGTGTTCAGCTGCTACTGAGGGGAGGGGCTGTGTGTGCTGTAGTACTGGTACTATATGTGGGAGACTGTCCATCAGTTCATAACTAGAAAGGCTTTTCCCCTTTTCTCAATAAATGCTAATCCAGCATCTTCTCTCCTACAGAACTGTGGGTAAGACCTGCATGCTCATCAGCTACAGCACTAATACCTTTCCTGGAGAGTACGTCCCCACAGTGTGAGTATCTGAGACTGCAGTGCACTGAGCATCATGTTAGATTATTATATGAAAGTTTGGTTTGCAGAGGAGGTTACACAGCAGTGGACTGTAACTAGACAAAAATACATGTTACAGGAAGTTATGAGGAAACTCTGCACCTAATCTAATGCTAGACAAGCTGTGGATGGTGTTGATCTTTATCGCTGTAACTGTGGTAAAAACTGGCTCAGCAGGCAAGTGATAAACAGGCTTTGGGTTTGATCAGATTTATGAGGTGAGTTATCTTTCAGAGACAGCAGAAGCTGCAGAAAGGACACAGTAAATCAGATACAGTAAAAGGTTGATTCCCACTTCAGTTCTGTGTCTCTTTTCTTGTCCTGTTTTATGTTAGTAGAGTTTGGCTCATTCGCACTCCATCACTTCTATCAGGTTTGACAACTACTCTGCCAATGTTATCGTGGATGGGAAGCCAGTGAACCTGGGCCTCTGGGATACGGCAGGAGAAGAAGACTATGACAGACTCCGCCCACTCGCCTACCCAGATATGGTACAACAATCACAACAACAACAACAAAAAAAGTGCAATATTGGGTTGTAGTGTGCTTACAATACTGAAAAAAAGCTTAAGCCACTCCCCTTTCCTTTATATTTTGCTTCCAAGGAGCCAGACTTTCTTTTCATTTTTAAGCAGTCTTGAGCAATAGCTCTCCAGGCTTTCTGAAGGTCTTTCAAAGTGTTTCTTTGGACATTGGCTACTTTTTCATTGATTTTCAGTCCAGTACCTGCACCTTTTTTTTTTTCTTTTTTTTTTTTTTTACAGGATTTCAGTTTGTTTGATTGCTAAGCCACTGACCTATGAATCATTCAGCCACAAAAAGGCACCTACCTCAAGGAATGAATCTGTTTTGTGTCTACACATAACAGACAACGTGGCAAAGAACAAATTTTAAATTGTATTTTGTGGCTGTTTGTCACTAGCAGTCTGTCATTTGTTCCAATTTTATTAGTTGACTTGACTTAAAATCTCAAACATACATAAAGTGTTTTTGCACCAACAAGGTGATTCCCAGAGAGCTTTTAGCTAAAAGGTTGGCATATTTCAGCATGGTGTGTCCTTAAAACATTCTCTCTACAGTAGTAACAGTGTCTGATAATCACATCTTTGAGAAAATATTAGGAAAGACCTGATGCAGGATCTGAGAAAGGCATCTGGCCCCTCAGTTGATCCACTTACTGTTTATTGAAGCCACTGAAGGGTGGCTGTCAAAAAGCCATTCTTAACAATATTGAAGCAGTGTGGCAGTTGGTATCTAAATAAGAGTTTTAAATATCCTTCAGAAGTCCTGGTGAACTATTCCTGAAGACTGCTTAAAGAAATGACAAGAAAGCTGCCTAACTATACAAATTCTGCTTTTGCCTTTTGTACTATAGTCTCATGTGTGTTTGCATGTTTCAGTAAGTTTCTGCAGCTATTTACAATTTTTACTAGCTAAATATAAAATAATGAGGCTCTGATTGCTTTGTTTTCCTTGTCTTACCAGGATGTGTGCCTTATCTGCTTTTCACTTGTATGTCCTACCTCATATGAAAACGTCCGTCATAGGGTGAGTAGTGGCTGTATTATTGAAAAAGTGTCTGCATAGGGTCACGCTATTTAGGTTTCACTAGTCCAACTGACAGCATCAGTATGCATCACCATGGCCTCAGATTTAGAGGTTCTAATTCTCATGGCAGCTGCTTCAGATTTGGCATCAAACTGTTCCACTGTGAGCTGGAGGCCACCATCTGATGGAGCCAAGAGGATTGCATCATCCATAGAAAGCAGAGATGAGATTCTGAGTCCACCAAGACAGAAACTTTCCACCACTTGGCTACGCCTAGAAATTCTTTTCATTAAAATTATGAACAGAAGCAGTGGAAGCCCTGGGGGAGTCCAACATTCACAAGAAACAAGTCTGACTTATTGCCGGCAGTACGGACCAAGCTGTGGTTGTACAAGGCCCGTTGGGACAACAATAAGATCATTCATCTTAAAGATGGGGACCACCACCCCAAGTCTGCCAATCCACTGCCCGGGGTTTTAAGAGTGGACTGGAGTGAAGTAAAAAGAGTTCAGCATGTAGATGTGCAGACTCAGGGTGCTGATAGGAAGCAAGGACATTTTCCTGTCATACCACACAGTAGCGTTAATTTTGCCTGTCCTGCTTAAAAGAAGCTTATTGCACATTTTGGTTCCCATTTATTTCACTCGAGATATCATAACATCATTGCAGCATCCTGGCAAATTTTCCTGGTTTATATTTGACAATAGATAACTTTGTCTGTTTGTCGTTTGTTTTTGTTTTGTTTATTTTGTTTTTTGTTTTTGTTTTGTTTTTAAGCAACAGTATGCCAGTATAGGTTTACAGCCAGGCAATGGGCATTATTGTTTGATAGATGAAGCTCTAAACTAACCCGCAGACAACCATTCAAATCCACATGTAAACCCAAAGAAGAATCACCACTTAATCTAACATGAGTATCTTTGAACTGTGTGAGGGAACCCTTGCATGCACAGGGAGAGCATGCAAAGTCCACACAGAAAGATCATTCATCAAAAACCATTAGACTCACAATGCAAATAGTTCTTAGTTGCATTCAAGATAACATAGAAAAATCTGGAAAGATAAACTTTTGTTGTCTCTGTGCAGTGGTACCCTGAGGTCAAACACTATAGTTCCAACTCTCCCATAATCCTCGTGGGCACCAAATTGGACCTGAGAGATGATGAGGACACCATTGTGCAGCTGGAGGAGGATAATCTCGCTCCCATTAACTATCCCCAAGGACTGTCTATGTCCAAAGAGATTGGTAATGAATTCAGTTATCTCTCATACTTTTTTTAATGGTTAAGCATAATTCATCGAAGATGACAGATTCCAGTTATAGATCAGAGGCTTTCTGTTTCCTGTCCTCAGGTTGTGTCAAGTACCTGGAGTGTTCAGCTTTGACTCAGCGTGGCCTTAAAACTGTGTTCGATGAGGCCGTCCGAGTCGCCCTGTCCCCTCCACCTGGCAAAACGAAGAGAAAGAGGTGCTCTCTCCTCTAAGACTTCCTTCACTGGAACTGTTACAGGGGAACATGACTGCTAGTGGTGAGGGGTGCTAAAGACACACATGCTGTATTTTAGCCAAAAAGAAATCCTTTGTTCTGTTGTCTCAAACCTTTAAAACAGAGCCGACAGTCTGCTGCGGTTTCCTGCTGTTCATTCAGCTCCACCATATTTAGCATTTAGGTCAAAAACTTCCCTTTCTCTTTGTGACAGCAGTCATGTCACCTTTCCATCAACAAAAAGCTTGAAGTAACCTTCTGTGTTTTATTGCCTCCTCTTTTCATGTACCATAACCGCTTAACCAGTTATTAATGTTTGTCGTAATATGATTCATTGTAATTTATTCTTATGGACTGAATGATGCCTGAAGCAGAGAGAAAATAAAAATGTTTAGTTTTTTTTGGGTAAAGGCTGTTAAATAAATTCCTGTAAAACAGACTCTGTTCTGCTCGTTTTCCTTTGATCCAAAACCAAAAAAACTGACGTATTGCTGATTCTGTTGAATCAGTCAGATCATTCAGACCTGACTGTAAAAATAGATTCAAAATTATTCTAACATATTTTAATGTTATTAAAAAGGTCATTTTTTTTTAATCAATGTGATAAGTTAGGGCAGCACAGTGGTGTGGATTGGTTCTACCTTCTCTGAGCTTGACAAGGAAAGGTTTGACGAAGAGCAAACATCCAGTGAGCAGCAGTTCTCTGGGTGAAAAAGACTTGTTGAAGCCAGAGTAAAAAAGCCAGGCTGTTTTGAGCTGATAGTAAGGTAGCAGTAACACAAATAACCACTCATTACAGCCACGATATGCAGAAGGGAATCTCTGAACACACAACATGATAAACCATGAAGCAGATGAGCTACAGCAGCAGAAGAGCACACCAAGTGTCGGTCCTGTCAGCTAAGAACAGGAAACTGAGGCTATAATTTGGACGGACTCTCCAAAAATGGACAAGATTGGAAAATATTGCCTTAGTACCAACTGAGAATCATTGAAGACACCACAGCCTACCGGAATATTGTTACTGACCATGTCATTCTCTATATGACCCCAGTGTAACCATCTTCTAATGGCTACCGACCCGATGGCCCGACCTCCGCAGGAGGGGGGCCACTCGCCACACATTGCATCCCGGGCTCAGTGAGCCTTGGCAGGTCAAAAATCGCCACATCCAGACCTGGAGCGGGATGAGGGCATTTTTACCGAGAAATGGGACCCAGCGAAGCGGCCCGCTCACTCTCAAACACCGGCCTGCTTCCCTGACCTCCGCAGGACGGGGGCCACTCGCCGCACATTGTATCCGGGGCCCCTGCAGCACTTCAGTGTCTGGGATCTTGTCTTGCCAGAGGATGTGAAGATGCAGCGAAGACAGAATGGTTTTGGCACTTGGCATAAAGAGCAGATGGTCCAGGTCTCACTGGTGTAGAGCAGCATAGTGAGAAACAGCGCACAGTAGGCCTTAAGCGTGGTGGACACGCTGAAGCCTCTCCTTTCCCAGACGGTGTATCTCAGTCCGCCAAAGGCTGAGCTGGCTTTAGCAATGTGGTTATTTACCTCAGCATCAATGTTGGTTGAGCATTAGAGTGTGCTGCTCTAAATGATTCCATCATCCATCTGGTCTCTGATGGCTATCCCGGTCTAGCTGTCATGGAAGGCATCAATCATCATCACTGAAAAGACCATGCTGAAGAGCGTAGTTGCTAACACTCAGCCCTGTTTGACACCACTGGTCACTGGGAAGGCTTCTGACTCATCTCCATTGTTAAGGACTTTGACCATCATCCTGTCCTGGAACAGCCATACAAGTGAGATGAACTTAAGCACCTTGAGGCGACTGTTTTTTGTGATTTGGCGCTATGTATATAAAATTGAATTGAATTGAATTGAACTTTGGGTGGTGCAATCAAACTTCTCTATTATCTTCCAGAGACCAACTCTGCTGACTGTGTCAAAGGCCTTTGTCAGATCAACAAAGGCCATGTAGAGGTCACAGTGCTGCTCCTACATTTTTCTGGAATTGGGGTGCAGCAAAGATCATGTTAGTTGTGCCATGATCAGCACGGAGGCCACACTGGTTCTCGGGAAGAAGGCCAGTCTCAAGATGGGCAGCAGGCAGTTCAGGAGTATAGTTCAGGATCCTGCCAGCTTTGGACAGGAGGGATCGTCTGTGGTTGTCATGAGACTAGTGAGCACTGAGCAAGCACTGCTTCTCAGCCAGGAGTGCACAGATCCTGGCATGGATCTCCTTGTCGTTCTCATCGAACCAGTCTTGCTGTTTTTGAGTAGCTGGTCTGAGATACTCCAGAGTAATGGCTTGTACAGCATCCCTAAAGGGCGAGCACTATTCATCCACACTGAGCTGGTCACATGAAGTATCCTGAAGTGTGCTGTACAATGCATCAGCAAACTCCTCAGCTGTCCTGCTGCTTCTCAGCTTGGAAATGTTGACTGGCTGCTGTATTCTGACCTTGTGGTCTATGCTTTGGGAACCTGTTCCTGGTGATAACGTAGTCCAGCTTTGGTGTTTTTCAGTTTCAACCACTCAAGGGGATCCCAACCAACCATGGTGAGCTAGCCAGGGTGAGGTGAAGCAAACAATTTTTAGGGCACATTTTCGAGCACTGACGACCAGCAGTTGGGTGCTTGTGGCACAACTGTCCCCTCAATTTCCCCTATACACCTCATAATTTCTTCTTACACACATTGATGTTTGCAGTGTTTTCATTTACAGCCATAAAATAACCCTAACCCGCCACAGGAGGTCCTCTTTCTCACTCATAGCAGCCTGCATGTGTCTGCTCAGGGCAGCTGAGTCATGTGACAGCAAAACACAGCAGAGCAGGAAGAGGAGCAAAGTGTAAATGCATGTTCTGTCTACTGTTTGATGAAATTCCAGACAGATACTGAAGTGAGAAACAAACTGAAATATCGATCCCATTCTGATACCAATTCCAAAGTTGGTATCGATACTATCGCTACTTGGATTGATCTGCCCATTTTTTTTTCTTTTTCTTTTTTACTTCAGGGGTGGAGGCTGCTGTTGAGCTTCCAGATATGAGCTTCCACAAATGAGAATGTAGGGAGGAAAAATTTGTGTAAAGTTAAACTGCTAGATAATATTATCTCTTTAAAGTAATGAAGTTATCTGGATCTCCAAGTCGGAATTTTCATCTGAAATTCTCCCTCAAATCGGATTTCCCACTCGGAAAATCGGAGAAGTCGAAGGATGATGAATATGGAGCTGCCAGGTAAGGGGAAAAGAGGAGGACCACAGAGGAGGTTTACCAACCCTCTGCATGTCCTCCTTCACTACATACATGTCCGTCATGTATGTAGGACATGCAGAGGGTTGGTGTGACAGAGGAGGATGCAAGGATTAGCGTGAGATGGAAGCGGAAAATCCGCTGTGGAGACCTGGCGCAGGTGAAAGAAGAAGAAGAAAGTGGGCGGAGTCCCATCAATACCTGCTTCATTATCAGAGATGACAGAGAAGGGAGCAGGCTCTACTCAGAAACATCCTGCAGCGGTGTTTTTAAGATTAAAAAAAAAAAAAGGCATTACGTTGTATTGCTAGTAATGTATTTATTAATTGATGGCTCCACCTTGCTGTGGTTCAAAAAGCCTGTTTTCCTAGCTTTTTCGAGCACTGGAACGCGGACGACATTCCCAGCCCCAACATCCGACATCCGAGGTAAAAGGAACGTAGCATGGTGAGAAATAAGCTCATGTTGGCTGCTCCCGGGCTGACAGCATTCCTCCAGCTGCAGCGCAATGCAGACCATTAAGTGCGTTGTCGTCGGAGACGGGTAAGTTTACTTCATATCAGTTTATGCTTCTCACCTGGTTAGCGATACTTGAATTTCAAACTCGATACTAATAGACAGGAAAATACGTGATATCTTTTTTGCTACCCGGTGGGTGAGTGACAACTTTATTATTAAGTTGTCTGACATCTAAGGGATGTGTGTGTGTGTGTGTGTGTGTGTGTGTGTGTGTGTGTGTGTGTGTGTGTGTGTGTGTGTGTGTGTGTGTG
>JAVDPK010002783.1:239390-251786 GCA_034780415.1 Cichlasoma orientale | reverse complement strand
AAAATTCCTCAAAGTGATGTTCAGTGTTGTGGATGTCAGCTACTGTTCATGTGTTCAGCTGCTACTGAGGGGAGGGGCTGTGTGCCGTAGTACTGGTACTAAGATAACAATATGTGGGAGGTAAACACACTCGCAACTTATTGCTCCGGGTGTGGAAGATAGTGCAGCAGCAGTCATTCATCAGCCTGTGGCTGTGTTAAATCTTTCATTTTCCTTTCAGTCTAAGGAGAACTGTGCTGTAGACACACTGAAAGGAACCAGGGAAGTTTCCTATCAGGAAAATGTGCCTCCTCTACTGCTCTCATTTGTTCATCTTGCCAAAACAATCTTATTTAAACCACATAAGTCCCAAAATATTAGATCAGGGTTTATTTAGCAGTACCATTGTTTGACTTGGAAACATTAACAGATGTAAAGTTGTTATGATTATTGGTGATCTTGGTGTTTTTGTGATGGTAAGTTGTTTTGGCAAAGCCTCTGATATATGTAAGACATGAGCACAGCCACTCAAATGCGGACGGTGCATCCGTTCATAACCAGAATAGTTTTTTACTTTTTCTCAATAAATGCTACTCCAGCATCTTCTCTCCTACAGAGCTGTGGGTAAGACCTGTATGCTCATCAGCTACAGCAGCAATGCCTTTCCTGGAGAGTACGTCCCCACAGTGTGAGTATCTGAGCCTGCAGTGCACTGAGTATTTATTTATTACCTTTTACAGTACGGGCACGGTCAAGCTTGGCATCATGTTGCATTATCATATGAAAGTTTGGTTTGCAGAGGAGTTTACAATCACAGCAGTGGACTGTAACTAGACAATAAACACATGTCACAGGAAGTTATGAGGAAGCACTGCACCTAATCTAATTCTAGACCAGCTGTGGATAGTGTTGATCTTTATCGCTGTAACTGTGGCATGAACTGGCTCAGCAGGCAGATGATAAACATGGTTTTGGTTCAGTCAGAAAAAGCAAGTTGTCTTTCAGGGAGAGCAGAAGCTGCAGAAAGGACACAATAAATCAGATAAAAGGTTGATTCCCACTTAAGCTCTGTGTCTCTTTTCTTGTCCTTTTATGTTAGTAGTAAAATTTTAACAGTTTATATTCAGCCTGAAGAGGTTGGCTCATTCGCACTCCATCACTTCTATCAGGTTTGACAACTACTCTGTCAATGTTATGGTGGATGGAACTCCAGTGAACCTGGCCCTCTGGGATACAGCAGGACAAGGAGATTATGACAGACTCCGCCCACTTTCCTACCCAGAGACGGTACAGCAACCACAGAAAAAAAAAAGCTCAG
Source organism: Cichlasoma orientale (assembly GCA_034780415.1). NCBI lineage: Eukaryota > Metazoa > Chordata > Actinopteri > Cichliformes > Cichlidae > Cichlasoma > Cichlasoma orientale. Next base: position 250,489 of record JAVDPK010002783.1, on the reverse strand, counting down.
ACAATACTGGGTTAGAGTGCACTTACAGTACTGTACAAAAAGCTTAAGCCACCCCTCATTTCTTTATATTTTGCTTCCAAGGAGCCAGACTTTCTTATCATTTCAAGCAGTCTTGAGCAAGCAGGCTTTCTGAAGGTCTTTCAAAGTGTTTTTTTGGACATTGGCTGCTTTTTCATTTCATTTTCTTTTCTCAGCACTCAGCGGAAACAGACTCAAACAGGGGAGTTTGAGTCAGCCCCACAATAGCCCGACCCCCCCCTCTCGCCTCCACTGGCTTCCCTGGCCCTACCGACCCTAGTGCTCCTATGCTATATATGTGCTTATTGCAGGGGTTTTTCAACCTCATGCAGTGCCCCCTACTGGGCAAAATATGAGATGATTTTTTTTCCTCACCTGTCCTATCATTTTTTTGCTTTGTTTTCCCTCTTATTAGCAAAGAACACATTTTAAATTGTATCTTGAGGCTGTTTGTTACTAGAATTCTGTCACAAACACACATCCTTTGTTCCCATTTCATTAGCTGAATTAACTAAAACTCTCAAACATACAGTACCAGTCAAAAGTTTGGACACACTTACCCAAATGGGTGTATTTTGACTGGTACTGTACATAAAATATTTGTGCACCAACAATGTGATTCCCAAAGAGCTTTTAGCTAAAAGGTTGGCGTATCTCAGCTTGATAGTCGCTGAAGGGTGGCTATTGAGAAGCAATTCTTAACAGAACATTATTGAAGCAGTGTGGGATCATCTTTGGAGAGAACAGAACAAAAGGCAGCAACATCCAAAGAAGAGCTTTGAATGTCCTTCAAAATGATTAAGGAACTATTCCTGAAGACTGCTTAAAGAAATGGCAAGAAAGGAGCCTAAAAGAGTTCAGGCTGTGTTGAAGAATAAAGGTTTTGATACCAAATGTTGACTTTCAAGCTTATTAGAATTGGACTCTGCTTTTGCCTTCTGTATTGCATTTCCATGTGTGTTTTCATGTTTCAATAAATTGCTGCACCTAGTTCCCATTTTCCTGTCAAAATATAAAAAAATGATTGCTTTGTTTTCTTTGTCTTGCCAGGATGTGTTTATTATCTGCTTTTCACTTGTGATGCCTGCCTCGTATGAAAATGTCCGTCATAAGGTGAGTAGTGGCTATAATATGGAAAAGTGTCTGCATAGGTTCATGCTAGGGCTGTGCAATTTATCGAATTTTGAAAGAAGTGGAAAAACTAGAGGGACAAATGTTTGGAGCTGACAAAAACTGACCTGCATCAACACAGATAAATTTGTGATGGCTAACCGGACGTAGCAGTGGTGGACAAGCAGAGGAAGAAAGCCGTAGTGTAGACGTTACCAAGACCAAGTAATGATAACATCAGGAAACAATGTAACATTATTTAAAATAAGCATTTTGTCTTTAATCAGGTTTTCTTTGTTTCTTTTTCTTTGAAACATTTTAGTGTAACAAGTATGACAAACACTGGAAAATCTGGTTGTTCTTGATAGCGTCATTGCTCAGCTGTATTTGTACATAAATGGGGTTCATTGGCTGGTTCCTTCTGTGCTGTCACAAGTCTTAACCCAAAGTCATTTTAGCTGTTAATGTACAACAATGCCAACCTACCAGTAAATAAAAATAGTTCAGCATGTAGCTGTGCAGACTCAGGGATGCCGATATACATTTTCCTGTCACAACACACAGCTTGTGTGGCAGTGTGGCATGACTTGAGTTAATTCTGCCTGTCCGCCTTAAAAGATACTCATTGCATCTTTTGTTTGTTTGTTTTTCCCCTCAATATATCATAACATCATCCTCAACATCAACAGGATCCTGGCAAAATATCCTGGTTTATATTTGACAATAGACACATGCTCCATTATTATAGACTCCATTCCTAATAATCAGAATACTTTATTGATCCCAGAGAGAAATTTCTGTTGTTACAGCAGCAACCATTTATAATATAGAAAGAATAAAAACACTCTAATAATTTAAATAAATTAAAACTAAAAACAAAAAATATAAAAACCAAAAATATCAATTTGAGTGTATATATATGTAAATTCTTATGACTAAAATTAAGGCAGTGGCTGTGATAATAAATATAATCTTTGTTTAATGGAAATATTCTTTTTTTTTTTTTTTTTTTTTTTAAACTCAGGCAGCATCAGTATGGCCGTATAGTTTCACAGTAGACTTATGATGCAAATAGTAATTATTTTCTGCTCCAACAAAGTGTTCAAGATAACACAGGCCGATCTGTTAAATTTATAAATGTTGTCTCTGTGCAGTGGTACCCTGAGGTGAGACACCATTGTCCAGACACTCCCATAATCCTTGTGGGCACCAAAGAGGATCTGAGAGATGATAGAGACACCATTGAGAAGCTGAAGAAGGAAAATCTCTCTCCCATTACCTCTGCCCAAGGACTGGCCATGGCCAAAGAGATTGGTAATGACTTCTCATACTTTTGTTAAGGGTTAAATATAATTCATGGAAGATGACAGATTCCAGTAATAACCCTTTCTGTTTCCTGTCATTAGGTTGTGTCAACTACCTGGAGTGTTCAGCTGTGACTCAACGTGGCCTTAAAACTGTGTTCGATGAGGCCATCCAGGTTGTCCTGTGCCCTCCAGCTGTCAACAAAAAGGCAAAGAAGTGCCCTCTCGTCTAAGACTTCCTTAACCGGAACAGTTACAGGGGAACATGACTGCTAGTGGTGAGGGAGGCTAAAGACACACATGCTGTATTTTCGCCGAAAAGTTCTGTTGTCTCAAACCTTTAAAACAGAGCCGACAGTCTGCTGCTGTTTCCTGCTGTTCGTTCAGCTCCACCATATTTAACTTGTAAGTCAAAAACTTCCCTTTCTCTTTGCGAGGGCAGTTGTGTCACCTTGCTGTCAACAAAAAGCTTGAAGTAACCTTCTGTGTTTTATTGCCTCCACTTTTCATGTACCATAACCTCTTAACCAGTAATTAATGTTTTTCCTAATATGAGTCATCGTCATTTATTCTCATGAACTGAATGAAGCAGAGAAAAAAAAAAAGTTGTGACGCTGTAGTTTTATAAATAAAAGCCGTTGTCATTTTAAATAAATAAATTCCTGTAAAACAGACTCTGTTCTGCTCATTTTCCTTTTTTGCTAATTCTGTTGAATCCTTCAGGCAAACCATACTGCAAAATATAGATTAAAAATTATTCTAACATTTTTTAAAAATGTATTAAAAATTTACTTTTTTTTTTTTTCTTTTTTTTCCAGTCATCGATATGATTAGTTGTATCAATAAAATAGATTGATGCTAAGATTTGATATGTTAAACCACAAGAATAATATTTTAACAAAATAGCCTGCATTATGCATTCAGGGGGAAAAAAAAGAGACAGTCTCAGAATTCTATTTATTATATTCACTGGCCACTTTATTTGTTACATCACGTCATTAGGCATGTAGACATGGTCAAGATGACATGCTGAAGTTCAAATTGAGCAACAGGATGAGGAAGAAAGGTGATTAAAGTGACTTTGAATGTGGCATGGTTGTTGGTGCCAGACGGGCTGGTCTGAATATTTCAGAAACTGCTGATCTCCTGGAATTTTAACCTCTAGGGGTTACAGGGAATAGTCCAGTGAGCAGCAGCTCTCTGGGTGAAAATGCCTTGTTGATGCCAGAGGAGCGAGGAGAATGGCCAGACTGTTACAAGCTGATATAAAGGCAGCAGTAACTCAGATAACTGCTTGTTACAACCTCTGAACACACAACACGACAAACCATGAAGCAGATGAGCAACAGCAGCAGAAGAGCACACCAAGTGTCAGTCCTGTCAGCGAACAACAGGAAACTGAGGCTACAGTTTGCACGGGCCAGGGTCAGAATTGGGTGTAAACAACTTGAAAGCATAAATCCATCTTGTATCAGCCTGTGGTGCTGATGGTGAGGGTGAAGGTGCTGCATGCTGCAGAGGAACAGTCGATTTCTCTGCATCTCCACCTGCGTGCTGACATGTCGTCTTGTGTTTGCGAGCAATGACGTATACAGCATCCCTAAAGGTCGACCACTGTTCAGCCACACTGAGCTGGTCACATGCAGTGTGCTGAAGTGTGCTGTCCAGTGCATCAGCAAACTCCTCAGCTGTCCTGCTCTACTTGGAAATATTGACTGTCTTCTGACCTTGTGGTCTATGCTTTGGGAAGATGCAGAGCCTGAGCTTGGAGATGATGAGCCGGTGGGCTGTCCAACAGTTGGTGCCACACCTCTTCCTGGTGATAACACAGTCCAGCTTTGGTGTTTTTCTGTTTCAACCGCTCAAGGGGATCCCCACCAGCCGCAGCGAGCTGGCCAGGATGAGGTTAAACAAATTTTTAAGGGCACATTTTCTAGCCCCTTCCTTGTGCTAGGAGGTAAGCAGAGTGATCCTAAAAAGGGCTGCTCAGTCACTCATGGAGACTGACAAACACTTCAGTGCTGCTTCTGTCCTGGCCCTAAGCAGCCTGTGTGCAGGTTCATGACTCCAGCTCCAGTGTATCCACACTTGCTGGTTCGCCATTCGCCCATCACCACAGGACATGAGGGGTACGCTAGAAGGCTGAAACCACGACTTGCACCTGACTTGGGGAGAGTTGCACATTGTCATCCTCACTCTCTCGTCCTAATCCACCTTATCCAAAGGCAAGACAGAGTCAAGACAGCTGAGGGTAGAGCAGGATGCTGTGGAAGGCCAACAGCATCTTCCATGTCATACAGTGTACTCACTGCTGCATGCTAGCAGTTGGTTGGAGGTACAAGTGAGAGCTGGATGACAGATGATGACCAAGGCTACTGCTGATAATGAGCTTGACCCTTTATCAGTGAGTAAGGGTTTGAAAAACAGTTTGATACAGGCGAAGGATTAATGCTGCATGTCAGTTATGTTGGTCGTTCGACCACATGAACAGAAGAGACCAAAAAGCAACACAATGTTGCTGCGTGAAGCTGAGGGGAACTGCAGAGTCAGATAATATTTACCTCGCCAAGGAGCTTTTTAAAAAATGTTTTGGTAGCGTTTGCATGTGCATGTCATTCTGTACACACGATAGCTTGAAAAGTTTGGATTGAATTCTGATAAAAACTTCGTAGGGGTGCAGAGTGGGGTTTACATTAAAAAAACGGTTTATTGGTCAAAAATTGATAAAAAGCTTTATAACTTAGAAACTATGATTCTTACAAGTGTGGTGTGCATTGTTAATAGATAGAAAGTACAGTATAAAGTTTTATGGTCTCTGAAAGAAATAAACTTAAGAAATATAAAAAACGTCACATGGCAGAAGTCCCGTCAATACCTACTTCATAATCCGAGATGGCAGCATTGCGTGTAAACAGTAGTAAAACAGTAATAAAAAAGTAGTACTCTCTGTAATGCCACGGTTGTATTTTTATGTCTCGCTGAATAACAGAGAACCGAGCAGGCTCTAACCGGGAAGCAGGTGCTGCGTTGTATTGCTAGTAATGAGTGAATGAATTAATGAATTGCTCCACCTTGCTATGCTGCAACGAGCCTGTTTTCCGAGCTCTTCCGAGCACTGGAACGCGGACGACATTCCCAGCACCAGAACCCGACTTTCGAGGTAAAAGCAGCGCGATGAGAAATGAGTTCATGTTGGCTGCTCCCGGGCTGACAGCATTCCTCCAGCTGCTGCGCAATGCAGGCCCTGAAGTGCGTTATCGTCGGAGACGGGTACGTTTATTTGATATTAATTTTTTTTTCTCACCTGGTTTTTAGCTTGTCTTCTTAGCAAATATCTAGGGTTGTCAGTGGAAAAAAAGACACCAATGTTTTTAGGTTGTCTCAGGCAGGGCTCTGCTTCTGGTGAGTTGGGAAAATATACTTAGCAAACAGAGTTGGTAAAGCAGGCTGCCACTGCTGCTGTCTAGTTCCTGGTAGACGTCTCAGCGTCGGTCTGTGCTGTGCAAAGGTTTTGAGACACCATTTTCACTTTTTATATTTTCCTTCCAAGACAACTTAGCAAAGAACCAGTTTCAGATTGTATCTTGAGGCACTTTGTGATGCTCAGCCTGTCAGAAAAACACATTTGTTCCGGTTTAGTTGAATTTACAACAAATGCCAAAGATAACCAACAAGGTGATTCCCAAAGAGCTATTAGTTAAAAACTTGTCATATTTCAGCATGGTGTGCATTGTGTCCTTAAAAAAATGGAAGACAGAAGACGAAGTGGCAGACCTAAGAAACTATCTACAGCAGACGAACAGTATCTGAACGTCATGCCCTTAAGAAACAGAAATAAATCCAGCAAAGAGCTGACGCAGGACCTGAGAGATGCATCTGGCCTTTCAGCTGATCCATCTAATGAAATGGCATCAGTGCGAGTGTTACTGCTCTCATGTGTTTATCTTGCCAAAACAATCTTATCTAAACCACATAAGTCCCAAAGTATTAGATCAGGGTTTATTTAGCAGTACCATGTTTTGATGTGGACATTAACAGATGTAAAGATTAGTTTTTTGCCTTTCATCAATAAATGCTAATCCAGCATCTTCTCCCGTACAGAGAAGTGGGTAAGACCTGTATGCTCATCAGCTACACCAGCAATGCCTTTCCTGGAGAGTACGTTCCCACAGTGTGAGTATCTGAGACTGCAGTGCACTGAGTATTTATTTATTTATTTATGCAAGACTCACAGTCAGTAATTGGTCCCCATCCACCTTACACAGTAAGTGCATGATCACGCTTGGCATCATGTTGCATTATTATATGAAACTTTGGTTTGCAGAGGAGGTTACAATCACAGCAGTGGACTGTAACTAGATAAGAAATACATGTCACAGGAAGTTATGTGGACGCTCTGCACATAATCTGATTCTAGACCAGCTGTGGATAGCGTTGATCTTTATTGCTGTAAGTGTGGTATAAGTGGCTCAGCAGGCACATGATAAACAGGGTTTTGGCTCATTCACAAAAAGCGAGTTGTCTTTCAGGGAGAGCAGAAGCTGCAGAAAGATCACAAGAAATCAGATAAAAGGTTGATTCCCACTTAAGCTCTGTGTCTCTTTTCTTGTCCTTTTATGTTAGTAGAATTTGGCTCATTTTCACTCCATCACTTCTATCAGATTCGATCACTACTCTGCCAATGTTATGGTGGATGGGAAGCCAGTGAACCTGGGTCTTTGGGATACGGCAGGAGAAGAAGACTATGACAGACTCCGCCCACTTTCCTACCCAGAGACGGTACAACAATCACAACAACAAAAAAAGATCATGCAATACTGGGTTTTGGTGCACTTGCAGCACTTCAGACTGTGTTGAAGAATAAAGGTTTTCACACTGAATATTCACTTTCAAACTCATTAGAATTGTACAAACTCTGCTTTTGCCTTCTGTACTGTATTTCCATGTGTGTTTGCATGGTTTTACATTTTCCTATCAAAATGTGAAGCGATGAGGCTCTGATTGCTTTGTTTTCTTTGTCTTACCAGAATGTGTTTCTTATCTGCTTTTCACTTGTGAGGCCTGCCTCATATGAAAACGTTCGTAATAAGGTGAGTAGTGCCTGTATTATGGAAAAGTGTCTGCATGAGGTCATGCTAGGGCTGTGCAATTTATCGAATTTTGAAAGAAGTGGAAAAACTAGAGGGATGCTATTTATGTTTCACTAGTCTGGCTGACAGTGTCACTACCATGATCGTTACACATGCAGTGTCTGCGCTGCAGAACAGTGACTAGCTGTAGATGAAGCTCTAACCCTAACCCCCAGACAGGAACAGGGGAAAAGTCCACACAGAAAGGTCATTCACCAAAAACCAGACTGACAATGCAAATAATAATTAGTTGCAGCTCCAATAAAGTACAGTGTTCAAGATAACACAGAGAGATCTGGGAAGTTAAAATTATAAATGTTGTCTCTGTGCAGTGGTACCCTGAGGTAAAACACTATTGTCCCAACACTCCCGTAATCCTCGTGGGGACCAAACTGGATCTGAGAGATGATAAAGAGATCGTGGAGAAGCTGGAGAAGGATAATCTCTCTCCCATTAACTATCCCCAAGGACTGGCCATGGCCAAAGAGATTGGTAAAGACTTCAGTTATCTCTCATACTTTTTTTAATGGTTAAATATAATTTAATAGATGACAGATTCCAGTCATAGATCAGAGGCTTTCTGTTTCTTGTTCTCAGGTTCTCTTAAGTACCTGGAGTGTTCAGCTCTGACTCAGCGTGGCCTTAAAACTGTGTTTGATGAGGCCATCCGGGCCGTCATGTGCCCTCTACCCGTCAAAAAGAAGGGCAGGAAGTGCTCTCTCCTCTAAGACTTCCTTCACTGGAACAGTTACAGGGGAACATGACCGCTAGTGGTGAGGGTGGCTAAAGACACAGGAGACACACACCAGTATACACACACAAAAACCATGTATTTCAGATTCTGTCCTTCATGTGTGTACCTGCAGCAGTTATACTAAAGTGGGGTCGAGTGTATCGAGAGAAGGGGTTGGACTATTTTAGACCATAGCTCTTTCCTAACAATGCTTGCTGTAAAGATGAGGCTATGAATTTCTTGAGGCCTTCTAAAATGGATGTTTTGTAAAAATGCACCGTGGAATCTCTTCAACTTTTCCTTCCACTGGTTGTCCACATTTTTTTGTTTACACTTTGTAGTTTGTTTTAAATGGAAGAGATTTGGCCAAATACACTCTGCACACATGCTGTATTTTAGCCAAAAAGAAATCCTTTGTTCTGTTGTCTCAAACCTTTAAAACACAGCCGACAGTCTGCTGCCGTTTCCTGCTGTTCATTCAGCTCCACCATATTCTTTGCGAGGGCAGTTTTGTCACCTTGCTGTCAACAAAAAGCTTGAAGTAACCTTCTGCGGAGTTTTATTGCCTCCACTTTTCATGTAGCATAACCTCTTAACCAGTAATTAACGTTTGTCCTAATATGATTCATTGTCATTTATTCCTGTGGACCAAATGAAGCCTGAAGCAGAGAGAAAATAATGCCACAGAGTTCAAATCATCTCAAACTGGTTTCTTCTGGTTCATTGTACTCAAATGGCTTCCAGTCACTAGATCTCAGTCCAATAGAGCACCTTTGGGATACAGTGGAACAGGAGATTCACATCATGGATGTGCAGCTGACCAGCCTCCAGCAGCTGTGTGACGCTGTCGTGCCATTATGGATCAAAATCTCTGAGGAATGCTTCCAGCACCTTGTTGAATCTGTGCCATGAAGAGTTAAGACAGTTCTACACTATGGAGAGACCACTGAGTGTATATTATTTAAATATATTTTCTGAATTAAAGTGCAGTGAGAGTGTAACCCACATTTTGCAGTTACAGTTTACAGATGTGCAATAAATGTATCACATGCAGCTAATCAAAATAAAGCTGTAAGATTATACTGTGTCCTCAGACATAATGAGTCATTTGTCAAAGGAAACAACAACACAGAATAAACAACTTTGTAAATAAATGTTAACACTTTATGTTATTACATTGTTACTACAAAATGTCTTTCTATTTATATAATCTATAACAATAAGTCAGACATAATGCATACTTACAAGGTATTCACATTATATTGTACTTGTGTGTACAGGAATATTACTGCACCTATACCACATAATCTGCTGATATCAAAGTATTATGTATAACATTACTATAATCGTAAGGCATCCATGTACAAAACATAATGCAGCCATGGTGTCTACATTTGAGCAATGTTGCTGAGCATTAGGTATGGCTTTAATATTGCTCAATGACGAGTCATAGTCTGTACAATTATGGCCATGAGTCATTCCTGACCAACATGTTCAGAAGTTGGCATCACAGGCTAATCAATAAGGTTGCAACCTAGAATTGATGTTACTATAAATAGACTGGCTCTTTACCTGGAAATTTGGGATTCCAAAGTTTCTCACTGTCTAGCCACTGCCACTTAAGTCAGTTGCTAGATATGGGGAATCCCCACTTTCCCCATTTCAGTCAATAATGGTCAAGTAGGTATAGCCAATCATACAGCACAATACATGATTAGGCTAAGGCAATCAGACATGAGAAAAAGACTGCATCTCTTTAGCATGTATTATCATAGAATTGGCAGCCTGAAATCATCCGCGTTGTTTACTCTCAACTTCGGATTTCATTTCAAGGTTTGAAGTGAGAAGGATGTGAAAATCCTGTCAGGAGTTCTCACCTACAGGAAAACTGGGCCTGTGGCTGCTGCTGATAATGAGCTTGATCCTTTAACAGTGAATAAGGGTTTGAAATACGTTGGTTATTTGACCACATGAACAGAAGAGACCAAATGAGTTGCACAGTCACACCTGCAGTAATAATGCAATCTGTTTTAAAAGTTAGGTGGTTTCAAACTTCGGCATGCAGCACATTAATAGCTTTTAGAAAGATGAGCTTCCCTCAGGATGTTGGGAAAGCTCATTCATTTGTAACACAGCATGTTGTTGCTTAAAGACTCTGATTATTAATTAAAAAAAACGGAAACAATTATTTTTTAAATGGGCAACTTATTTCTCCCTCAAATTAATGATCTACACTTCCATTTGGATTGCTTTCTTTTAGCACTGAGACTGATTGCTATTTGTTTGGGAACTGCATGTACACAAAGAGCCTCTTACATGATGCAAAGAAACAAATAAAGTTTATTACAAGATAAACCAAAAGCTGACAAGGTCCTGCCAACAATTCATTAACCCATGACAGTTAGTAACACATTTGGCACAGAATCTGTATCTGAAAACTTAAATTGATCCATTCAGTCTTCATACAAACACTTCACGGTCTCTCCATACATTTCTCATCTTCAGTCAGTGACTGACATCAGCCTCATGAATCCACAAATCGCAACAGCGTCCCTGAAGTTGTAGGTACGCTGGAAAGAAAGAGAAAGTATTTGTTAAGTCAGTGGAATCGGATCAAAGTGTGGCTCGAGTAGGGTTTAATCCCGGGACACGGGATTCCCGGGAAATGCGATCACAACCATTTCCTGTTTCCCGGGAAACGTTAAGGCGGGAAACCGGGAAAAAAGTTGCTTCAGAAAGAAAGCTTCAGAATGTTAAATTTAAGGAAATATTGAGAGAAGGGCTCGTTTAATGCGAAAAGCATTA
>JAVDPK010002783.1:223344-236877 GCA_034780415.1 Cichlasoma orientale | reverse complement strand
TTTTTCAAAAAAAAAAAAAAAAAAAAAAAAAAAGGCGCGGGGGGAAAAGCCGCTAAATCTAGCAACAAAGTTACTTAGTTGGCAATTCACTGGGTGGTGGGGTGACGTATTTATGCCATGAAATTAGCATATCATGATATGGGCAAGATTTTTTTTTACCGGTATCGTGAATGATATGATATGGCCCAGCCCTACTGTGAAGAGAAAGTCTTGAGATTAAGAATGACTTCTGTGGGGGCTTTCATGGCCAAGATATAGAAGTGGGTTTTTTTTTTCAGTTTTTAGCTTAATATCAATAATTTTCATTAAAGCTGGATGTAAAACTATGACTTAAATGGAAGGTTTTGCAATGATACAGTAAAAAAAAGAAAGAAAAAAAAAGCACGTAATATTTGAGTTTCTTTCATACGTTATCTCAGAGTCGGTGAAGAGAAACTCCTTCAGCATCCTGTCTTTGGTGAAACTCAGATCTGTGCAAGCCGACACCACCTTCTCCAAGAACTTCTCCACCGTATCTCGCGTCGTTTTGCCCTCCTCTCCTGCCAGCACTTTGGCCTTGTAGTCCGAAGTAAAAACCAGCCCAAAGGCTTCTGCATCGAACCCCAGCTGGAACATCAGCAGTTCTCCTTGTTCACGCAATTTATTCTGCGTACCACAAGGACAGCAGTGAGTTGTATTTCACATCTAGAGCCGCAGAAACAATTACATATACATCTCTGACACTTAAGCGCCACCTTACCACCTCCTTGTCCACCAAAGTCTTGTCATTTTGTATACTGTAGAGCTGGTGCTTCAGCACAATTTGAGGCAATGCATCATTGAAGAGCTTTCTGGGAAATAGTGTGATGAGGTACTCCAGGCTGGATTTAATGTCAGCTGGTCCTTTTAAAGTGAAGAAATGGAAATGCGAAATTTACATCAAAGAGTTTTTCTTTTAAAGCACATTATTGTTAGCTTTTTAGGAGTCACACACCCACCCTCTTCATCATCAGCGGCAGCTCCAAACCGTTCTGTGCCATTCCTTCTCTTCTTCACCTTGATGAAAGCGTCTGAAATCAGAGCCCGTTTCCGGTTCATACCTGGAGGAGAAATTTGCACCTGTTCACTCAGCCGGCTGCTTTATTCGCCACACAACGCAGACCCCCATAAAAGATTTTTAAATGGTTAATCATATTATATTCTACTAATAATACACAATAGCCTACATAACAGCTCCCCTCCTCTGCCAACTTCTGATGAATGGATTAGTAAACATAATGCCGCCTTTACATATACCCTTCAGAAAATAATATCAGTTTCCTCCGCCAAACCAAGCCTGGTTTGTTGATAGCACTCCACCGGTTCAATCACTTTAAGCTCCTCATTAGCCATGCTAACGCTGCTGGCTAACGCTAGTCCGCTTATCAAACATTAGACTTAGCTATTTGAAATCAGAAAGAAATGTAATCTTTACCTGTTAATTAAACCCAATAATAATTAGTTTTCACATAACTTTATTCCAAGTCAGCACCACACAACCTCATAGCAGCTCCAACGAACTGCTACAAGTCTTCTTTACACTGTTATTTAGAGGGTTTTTTTTTTTTTTTAGTGGAAGCGTCGCGGCTGCCACCGAGCGGACTGGATGGAAAGCTGCACACGGAAGTGGCGTTTAGCTTGCTGTTAGCATGTGATACTAGTTTGCTTCCCCGCTACAAAAACAAAGCAGCGTTCATGCAGCGTTTCTCTCACTCAGCTTCCGCTCGGTGTTAATTGGTTAAGATGGAGCAAACGTGTGTTTGCTGTTTTTTATGTCAAGTCCTCTTTTATTGACCTCTGACTTAATATAAACAGGAACCTCTAACATTAGCTTAGCAACGTGTGCTTGGCGTGCTGTCAAAAAGGTAGGTTATCACTTATTTACGTGTAATTTCCTCGTGAAAGTATGTTTTAAACAGAAAAAGGGAATGCACGTAGCAATAACAAAAACAGCTGTAAGGCATGCACCTAAGTGAGACGCAGACACACAGCAAACATTAAATGCTGCTTTTCCATTAATGCATTAAACAATTATAAACACATCACGGGGTTATGGGTCTAAAAGTGCTGAATTTAAAATTAAACCGATTAATTACATGCACACAGTTCGTTACAAAGAGAAGTAAAAGGACAAATTTCTAGCTGTATACAAACAGTATTGTGCAAAAGCCTTCAGCCGCCACTCATTTCGTTATATTTAGCTAGGAAGATATCAGGAATAGTTCTCCAGTCTTCTTGAAGGACATTCAAATCTCTTCTTTGGATGTTGGTTGCCTTTTATTCTGTCCTGTCAAGATGATTCCACACTGCTTCAATAATGTTGAAATCTGGGCTCTAGGGAGGCATTGTTTGTCTATCCAGGTATAAGCCGTTGCCAATCAGACACTTTCCAGATGGTATTACACAGTGGATCAAAATCTGAGTTTTCTGCATTCATAATTCCACCAGTTTCAACAAGATCTCCAGCACCACCAGCTGAAATGCACACCCAAACCATGACAGAGACTCCACCATGTTTTATAGTTGGCTGTAAACACTCTGTTGTCTCTGACCTCTCCTGTGTATTTTGATGACCATTTGAACCAAAAATTTCACTCCATCAGACCTGTTGCCACTGATTTTCAGTCCAGTCTGGTCTAATTTGGCATACTTCAGCCTTTTCTCCCTGTTTTCCTTTCTTGAGAATGGCTTCTTGGCGGCCACCCTACCACTGAGACCATTTCTGGTGAGGCATCTGTCAGGTCGTGTGTCAAGTGTTTGCTGGATTTCTAAAGGGCATGACATTCAGATACTGTTCATCTACTATAGTGTTTTTAGGCCTGTTACTTCTTGTTTTGGCCTCCACTTTTCCAGTGCCCTCAGAATTTTTAAGGACATACTGCACACCATGCTGGTATATGCCAAATTTTTGCTAATAGTTCTTTGGGAATCATCTTTTTGGTGCAAAAAATCAATGTTATGCCTGTAAAACTGTGTTATCTTTGACATTTGTCATAGATTCAACCACAGAAATGAGAACAAATTATATTTTTGTGACAGGCTTGTAGTAATCTACAGCAGTAATTTAAGTTGTTAAGTTGTCTGTTATGTGTAGACAACACTTTCCACCACTTTCATGACCAACCACTTTCAAACACTATAAAAAGGTCTGGCTCCTTGGAAGCAAAATATAAACACTATGCAGTGTGGGGTTGAAAAAGCAGAAACCTTCGGCACTATAAACTGTAACTGCTAGTGGGACAAATATTTTAAATAAATCAGTTGAAGAAAAAAATTGCACTTTAAAAACACAAATTAGCAGTTCATCTTCAGTAGCAACACAGAGGTTTCTTGACTGTCCTGCACGACAGCAAAACCTTTAATAAATTGATAATCATCATTATAATCACTCTGACTCATGACTTTTTTCCCTCTCCAGTTATGGACCGCCACATTTCCAGCAGCGGCTATCACAAACACCAGTCCTCATACAAAAGAGAAAGAGATGACGGTGGAAGAAATCCGTGTGAGAGTAAACGTTTCAGAACCAACAGCCAGCACCAGTATCAGTCTGGATCAGCTCTGGGGCAAAACCCTTTGAGCTCCAGGACTTTAAGCACCAGACGGGAACTTTATGAACGAGACTTTCCTGTTTACAAACAGCCTGTGGAAGTGGGATGTTTTTCCCTCGACTCGGAGCGTAGATTCTTCAATGACAGCAGGCAGATGAGGTACTACGTGGAGCCTGACAGAAATCCAAATTTCGACCTGAGGGATGGATACAGGGATCGCTTTATAAAAAGAGACGACAGCGTGAAGGAGAGGCTGGACCACATTCTCCGGTGGATGGTAGCCAATAAATCAAAGCTTAACCCAAGGGTGGCAGCAGCTTCGTCACGGTAAGTGTAGCTGTTTCCTGTTTTCTTTGTGTTTGTCCTCAGGTCACCACATAGGGCCCACACACAGAGAGACAGACATTATTGATCTCTAACCACAACAACAGTTCCTACTGGACATGTGTTCTTTGATCAACCTCTGCTCTTCCCAGCACATTAGATGTGGACTTTGTGACATGGCGGGGCCATCTGACCAAGCTGCTGACCACTCCTTATGAGACAAAGGAGGGCTGGTTGTTAGCAGTCACCAGGTTCAGGGGCACGTTTTACATCAGCGAGGTGGAAACCGAAGCTGCTCGCAGGGAACGGGAAAACCGCACTGAGAGGCACGAAGAGATGATGTACTGGGGATACAAGTTTGAGCAATATACATGTGCAGGTGGGTGGGTTTATTTAGTAGTGAAATAGTAACTCCTTTTTCCTTTGTTTTCTTTTAAACCCCGGGTACTGATTAAACCTGCTTTACCCCAGGACAGCTCTGATAATTCACAGGAATACCTCCAGGGTTCCAGGTCAGAGGAAAATGGCCAGACTGCTTCGAGCTGATAGGAAGGCAACAGTAACTCAACCACTGTTACAACTAAAGTATACAAAAATACATCTCTGAATGAATGCACAACGCATGGAACGTTGAAGCTACAGCAGTGGAAGAGCACAGCAAGCGTCCCTCCTGTCAGATAAGAACAGGAAACTGAGGTTAAAATTCACCTGGACTCACCAAAACTGCACAATAGAAGATTGGAAAAACATTGCCTGGATGAGTGTCAAGTTTTGCTGCGATAGTCGGGGCAAAATTAGGCATAAACATGAAAGCACGGCTCCATCCTGCCTGGTATCAGTGGTTCAGGCTGGTGCTGCTGGTGGTGTAATGTTTTTGGGGATATTTTCTTTGGGTCTCTTAGTACCAACTGAACAACATTTAACTGCCACAGCTTACCTGTTGCTGATCACGTCCATCCCTTTATGATTACGGTGTGCCCATCTTCTGATGGCTGCTTCCAGCAGCTGTCCTTTTGTGCAGTAAAAATTTATGTCCATATCTCAACTCCTCAGAAGTTGTAGATCACTATCAGTTTCCTCCTCCGACTGAAGTCAGCTGATTGTAGCAAGTGTGCGGGAAAAGTACACTTTTTTTTCTGCCCACCCAGTGGAGATAATTGAACTCAAGTAACAGCATAAATGTTTTACTACTAACTGCAATGTGATTACAGATCTTGGTGTGGTGACGAGTTAAATTACTCCATTATACAAAAATGTAATGTGATTACAGTAATGTCCAACACTGGTTATGACTCACTATACTACAATGAGTTCTCATTATTTTCTTTTATTCTTAGCATTCATATTTTTCTTTTTGTGGCAGAAATAGGCTTGCGTACATACCAGTGTGTCACATTATATTAGATATGAGGACCAAACCCAGATCATAGAAGGCACATAAAGTAATAAGTAGATGCTTCAGTGAAGTTTCACCTTTGTCTGTCCTGTAGATAACGCCCACAGTTTACCCGACCCCGGAGGAGTCGTTAACACCAACGAGGCCTTCTGCACTGTGGTGCAAACTCGGCTCGCAGATCACAGATTGCTGTTCTCCGGCGAGGTGGACTGTCGGGACAAAGATCCCAAAGCTCCGGCTCCTCCTGCCTGTTACGTGGAGCTGAAGACCTCTGCAGAGATCTGCGCTCCCAAACAGCGCAGCAACTTCCACAGGTACAGGACAAAGTAAAGAGTCACATAATTTTCATGCCATGTTGTCGGCTGGATGCTAAAGCTTTTATTTTGGTGCTCCTCAGATTCAAATTGCTGAAGTGGTGGGCCCAGTCGTTTCTCCCGGGAGTCCCTCGAGTGGTGGCAGGTTTCCGAGATCAGGAAGGTGTGGTTGTTTCTGTGGAGACCTTTCACATCTCTAAGATTTCCCATCTCATCAAGGTAAAGTAATAACTAGCTAGGTGACTAAAAACATCTATCGACACCCCATATGTGCGCTTCATCAGCCTTCTGCACGTCTTTTAAACAGAACGAGTACAACTGCTGGAAGCCGACTGTATGTATGAACTTCTGCTGCGATTTCCTGTCTTTCGTGAAGCGTGTAGTTACTGAAGACAGTCATAGGTGAGCTCTGACAACACTTTTAATATATTTTAAGCCCTTTGTGTTGCTAATGAATGATAGTTTCCATTTCAGAGTTGTGTACCTGTTCTCCTGGGAGCCCTACAAAGATGTTACCTACTCTATCCACAGAGACTCTCAGTATTGCTTCCTGCCACTCTGGTATGTTGAGGAGATGACCAGTAATGAAGACTCCCACCATCAGCCCAAAGCGTAATTTATACTTTTGCATTAAATCTATGCAGAACCTCTGATGTAGCTTATGTTAAGTGGCCGACCCCGTTACCAGTGCTGGAGCGCCTGTTTCTCTCTCGGAGTTGATTCATTCTCGTCCAATCAATTTGAAGGAGGAGCCATAAATGCATAGAAGGAGGAGAGGGGCACATCAGCATAAGTTATAGCATAGGATTTGTGGTTATAATGTCACTATAGCATAGATTTAACACAGAAGTATACATCCAGCAAAAGGCACGGCTCCATCATTACACTGTAGACCTCCAGTGGAGGGTTCTTCGCCAAAATATGGACATTTGATGTGTTAGAAATTTGCACGAGCTCACTCATCAATCTTCTGGGGCGATTTAATGATTTGTTAAGCAGCACTGAATTACATTGTTTTATTGGTTTAAATAAAATGTAATAATAAAAAATATGACAGTATGCATCACTATTGTTTCTCAGTCTTTATTGGTCCCTTATTACAATAACTTAAACCCACAAACTGTGTTTATTTAAATGAAATTAGAAAATAATTTGTAATTGTTTTGCTGTAAATTAATCAAGAAGATATCAAATAAGTACTGGATGTAAACATAACATTCATTGAGAAATTTTTTTTTTTTTTTTTTTTAGTTGTAAGACTTTAACACTTAAACTGCACCGCTGGTTTTAATGTATGACAGCTAACAGAAGAGCTCAAATCTGGTAAATGTGTCACTAAGCTACAGTACTGATAGAACAGTGAAAAGTCTAAAGGCTGTGGTGTTAAGAGCAACACCTCTCGTGATGTAAAGAGAGAGAAAACCAGTTTAACAGCAGCAGCAGGAATAAATCAACTGTCAAATGGCAACAAGTTCAAAGGCAGCATTAACTCATTTACCACCGAGCGAGCGAGAGAGTACACTGATGAACAAATACTGTAAATTACTGCAATCCCTGACTACTTTACTTACAGGACACTGACAGAAATAATGGAAGACATCAGTGTGAAAGAAACGTGCACATACTGGTCATTGCAATATTGAAAACAGAAGAAAACAAAAAACTCAGTGCATCAAGTGTTTGTGCAGATCGAGAGTCACTGAATCATTACAGACGAGTGACAAAGAAAAGAAAAAGGCGCAATCATCCAGAGCAGAAATATGAAGAAGTGCAGAAACCTGCAGCTCTTTGAGTGAGACTGGCTACAAAAGTGAGTCAAACCTCACCTTTGATAACTTTATAGCCTATTACGCCCCGTTCATAAGAACTGAACACGGCTGCCTTCGTACTGTAAGCTTTATGAAGGCTTCAAGGTGAACACTGACTAACAGGTACATGCCAACAAAGGCCTCTGCTCAGCTTCAGTGTTGGTGCCTTTTGTTGTTGTGGGACAGTCTAGCCAATAGCTCCACAAACAACACAACACGGTAGCAGCCAAAATCAGAGTCCAAAGCTAATGGAGGGTGCCTGCAGAGGCCACAGAAGCTACAGCCTCTGCAAGCACAACATCACAAAACAAACTCTGAAATGTTAGTCAGTGCACCCCACCACCACCACCAAAATAAGGCTATATCTTTTGGAATTATAGTATATCCCTGTAAAGGTCCAGAGACACGAAGAATCAGTGCTGAGGTGCACTGAAGCTGCGGAGCCACAAGTTACGAAGACTTTAGGTTGGTTTTTCTTTTAATTTGTCACCCGCCTGTATGTCAGCTCACGGTACAGTTTGTTTTCACAGTGCATTACACTGCAGACGCATACTACAGGTATGCGTCTGCAGTGTGTGCAGACACATACATTTCACTGTGCTCTTTCCCCATTTATATTACCTTTACTACATTATAACTGTTAAAATCTTTGAGTTTACTTCCTTTCACATCACTCCTTTATACTACTAATTTGTCACCTCATTTTTTTAAAGTGCGACCTTTTTTTATATATATATATATATATATATATATATATACTTACTTAAAATATATATACCAGTCAACAGTCTGTTGACTGGTATATATATCAGTTAAAAAAATTCACAGTTATAAACTTAAGTGTATGTAAAGAATGGGTCGTAGTTTAGATTAAGGCAGAGGTAAACATACTGGTTACACCAAATACAGCGAAGCGCAGACATTAAGGTAAAAGTCAAACATTTTGTGAAATACACTTTTTCAAATTCACATGAAAATGATGAGTGATATTCATCTGCACAAGTGCAAATATGAAACTACAGCAGTTAGAAACTTAATGCTCATAACAAAGACTGGAAGAAGGGGAGAACGGCTACTCTGGCTCTTTGTTTGGAAACAGCAATTCCCCAACGAGCTCGGTGGGTTTGTGTAAGTCCACGAGAGTCGTATGAGTCTTCTAACGTAGCCATCATCTCTCAGAAAGAGATCAAATAAGTGCAGGCGAGTTTAGCTCTTTAAACTGTGTTTTTTTTACCCCCCTTTTGCCTTTTCAAATGGTCACTCAAAATTAGGATCCCTTTAGCTCACATAAGAAGAATTTATACAACAGAAAAAAGAAAAAAAAAGATTGTTACAACTTGTTTGGATCATGAGTCTGTGTGCTTTCCCTTGTCACATAAACTCAGCTAACTTCAGCCCCTGCAAGAGAGCCCCTGAGCCAACAGAAATGCACCACTGGAGAAAATGTGTATGCACAGATGTTAGTGGTTAAAGGTTAACAACAGCAATAATTAAACCCCCTCTGGTTATGTTATATAATTTGGGAAGGAATGGGAATCTACGGCTCTGAAGGCATTGAACCTTGCTTGTATTAGACAGAAACAACTCCTAGCATTGGTGTAACATCGGCAGGCTCTGCTAAAAACCTGCTGAGGATGCGTGTTCAGGTAGCTGTCTTCAGCGCTTCATCGTCTTATTCAAGCGCATGACTTTGAAGGTAACGGCAGCGATCTTCTCATATACAACAAACATGAGGGCAGCCGTCAGTACCGTCTGTAGCAGCTTGGCCTCCAGGCCTTTGTACAAACCGAGCGCGCCGTGCTTCCTGCAATAAGCACAGATATACAACAGTGGCAATCGCAACATTTTCACCCGTGTGCGCGCTTGTGTGAGGGGATAGTGTGTTTGTAGAGATGCTGCACTCACTTGATCCGGTCCATGAGCAGGAACAAAATGTTCGAAAGGCTCCCCATCACGCCACCCTTGCTGTCACTTTGATATTGGCCGAACTGATGAAAAAGCATAAAATAAAGTTATAAGTACAGATTTCTTTTCCTGAACAGGATATTAATTCATTTAAAAAGACCCAATTTGTTATTTTTTATTGGATTTCCTGTCATTAGGAAAGCTTTGAACTTCATCAGCCTAATCCTTGGAAAATAGAATGCAGGAATAATATTTTCTATAGCAGTATTTACCCTCAGGATGGCCTGAACTGTCTGCAGAGGATATGTGGCAGTGGTAGCGATGGCCTTGGCAATGGCTCCAATGAGAAAGATCTTTGCTGAGGATATCTGTGGTAAAACATAAAGACTTAACCCCGTTTTCTTTTAGTGAATCATGACGCAGGTTAAATAAAATTGGAAATCACAATCACAAACATCACCATTAAAATTAACAGGTCAGGTGACTGACCACCAGCTTGCTGATCACAGCCATTCAGGCATGGCATGAGAGGATGCTGACTGATTAGCTTCAGCAACACTGGCTTTCTTTACGTCTTCTCACCTTCCTCCCTCCTCTGCCTGCCTTCCTCTTCATGGCTTCATAAATCATGAACTGTACAGCAGGGTTGAGGACGAGGATAAGAGAGGGCAGAGTGCCGTTCCACAGAGTTCCCAGCCCCTCGTTGGCTATGATCTGGGAGAAAGCATCTGAAAGCGAAGCAGCGAGGTTTGAAAAGCCGCACAGTCACAAGACAAGCGTGGCTGAAGTGTTGAACTGTGAGACACACATAAACCACACACCGAATATGCCTCTGTAGTGGGTCTGATGGAGGTCTTCGTTTCTGAACTTTACCCCCTGCAGCTTCAGCCGAGTGTTGACCACCCACATGGGAGTGGTCAGGATCACGTTCACCATCCCTACACGAACAACAGAGTTTTAGGTTTCTTGAGTCACTCTCTACTGAGTTTTCCAACTCTAGAAGTACACAACACAGTGGCTGACATCACACAGGATAGGACCACCATCTTTTACACACAGTCTGTGGGATACGCTCGGTGAGTACAAACAAATCCAGAATTCATCCATTCAATCGGGGACTTTTATCACACCATCACGCCCTCCACTTTCGAAAGGTGTGCCCTTTCTGGAGTCCTGCTTGGATGCTGCTGTTTCAATTTATTTTGCTTTTTGCAGGTTTCTTTCTTAGAAAAGCTTCACTACTTTTCCATGATCCACCTCAGTGTGTTTCTTTATATAGCAAAATGGAAGTGTGGCAGCATGCAGGCTGCAAATAGCAATCACACACCTGGGAAGTTAGAATGACCTGATTCAATAACTTAGTAGTAAGAAAAAAAAACTGCATTTGCACCCGTTTCGTACATGGCGTATGAAATTTTCTGTGTTTTTGCAGGTACTACTGAATTCTGTTTATTAACAAGAAACACCTTGGATCCATTAAAGTCCTTCAGTCACCTTAAGTATATGACACTTCCCATCAGGTCAGCACTTACCTGATACAACTCCCATCAGCAGGTCTTTGCCAGGTCTGGACTTGCTTGGACCGGATGCCGTCAGCCTCTTCAGCGAGTTGAATGTGTAGAAGTAGACAAAATTGGAGCAGCAGAGGCTGGAGATAACTGGGAACCAGCCTCTGTACAGCGACAGACTGCGGAGAGGCATTCGAATAGTGAGTGTTCAGTCATGTGGCCTTAACCCTGCCTTAGAGTCCAGCTGCAGCTACCAATGAGTTTCATTATCTGTTAAATCTGTGATTACCTCGGTCTGCAACATTTGGTTAAATTGCAATTGTGCTCAAATAAAAACAAGTCATAACTTGGTATGATTTTAAACTATACATACAAGCCTTCTTCCTTTGCTATCTCAGCCAGAATGACGGGGGTGGATTTCGACTTTCGCTTCTCATCCACTGAAAAACAAACAGAAATTCACCTGAAGTCATTCAAGGAGTCTCTGGACAAAGATTTGACACATGAAGATCAGTTTAATGGTTCATCTCAGTGGAAGCAGGAATGCACGGAGCACCTTTATATGCCTTATATATATACATACACATGGGAGCGCTTTGCAATAAACAGAAATACATTCCCTATGAGGGGGGGAAAAAGCAGCACATTTATGAGTCTTAAATCTTTGGGACAGAGTTACAGTTGCTCTATAATGAAGTTAATTCCAACACTAAACATTAAACTCTGCAAAGCCCCCCAGACTCACCCTGGAGTCTGCTTTTGGCCGTGTCCAAAGGAAAGAAGACGCTCATAGCTGTCACACTCCCCTAAAAGACAAAGCACTGCAGCATTGACATCGATAGGTAACACATTTTTAAGTTTACACCGCTTATTGCCAACATCCTGCTATTAAGAGGAGAATGCCCAGACCCCATTAAAAACAAACATAAAGCTGCTCCTCTTGCTGCACTCTGCCGCTCACCAATGCACCTGCCACAGCATGAACCAGCGTCTCATAGGACAGGAGGCCGACAGCCAAGCCACCGTTGTCGGACATCTCTGCAGGCGTCCCCCGGGTCCAACCGCACAAATGCAACACCGGGAAGTAACTGTCGGTAAACCCGAGGAAAAGATGGCAAGCGGGCGGTCTGGGTTTTCCGGACAGTGTAAAGGGTTAGAGAAAGTATTCACTGCTTCATGTTACAGGAAGCCTAAAAGTGGCAAGAACCAGAAACCAAAGAAGGGAGAAAAAGTGCCGATTGCATTGACTGAATTCTGCGGTTCCTCTTTCTTCTTCTGCTGTTTTTGGTAAATTATTAACTTTAACATAGAGTCTGTGAGCCACCTACTGGACTGGAGGGTAAAAAAAAATCCTCAAAATGACAAAACGTTTGTATGAGATTATGCAGCTGGAGCGGAAGTAAGAAATAAATAAAATGGCTATCATATGATGTTTTTTCTATCATGCGTGCAGAAAATAAAATGGCGATATGTATGCACGCAAAGCCTACACACTCACCTGTTTGTTACTTACACCTGTTCAAACAGCCAATCACATGGCAGCAACTCAGTGCGGTCAAGACGACCTTCTGAAGTTCAAAGTGAGCATCAGGATGGGAAAAAGGGTGATTTAAGTAACTTTGTTGGTGCCAGATGTGCTGGTCTGAGTATTTTAGAAAGAGCTGATCCCACAGAACCATCTCTAAGGCTTACAGAGAATGGTCGGGAATATGAGAATAGAATATGAGAAAAAGAGAATATGATCAGTCAGTCATTAAAACAGACCAGTAAAGGAAATTATTGTTAGACTAGTTTACCAACAAAACAATTTTTATCAAGAAAATATTTAGCTGATTAACATATTATTCAAATAATCAGAAGTTGGTTGCAATAATACAGTTAAAAACTACTTAATCTCTCTTGATTCTTAATACATTTGATACTTTAAGTATAGTGTGGTTTTTGTGGTACTTCTGCTGAAATTAATGACCGAAATTAAGTATTTTTAACACTGTTTTAAACATATCTAAATAGATCAGTGATGGATAAATAGAGCGAGCAATAAGTTATTAATATTATTATACTTAAGACAGTTTTCTGGTATACATGCTTGGATATTTAAGTTCTATGCTGATTCAAGCTGACACGTGTCAGAGGGAGCTGTTGCTGCTTTATATACTATTACTATTACATACTATTACTGTCACAAGATCAAAACATATAAGTTTGTTGGTGGTTTGTTGTTGAAAGACATTCTAGTTTACAGCAATAAATCATTCTATTGTAAACAGATTTTTTTTGTCTTTAACTCTGTAAAGAAATAGTAATTATAGATATAAAATGAATTCATTTCCATCTCAAATGTTGTGAAGTACAAGTACTGCAAAAAAGCAGAAAATTCTGTGTATTGTGCTTAAACAGTGGAAATGCATCTGTGAGC
Organism: Cichlasoma orientale; assembly: GCA_034780415.1. Taxonomy (NCBI): domain Eukaryota; kingdom Metazoa; phylum Chordata; class Actinopteri; order Cichliformes; family Cichlidae; genus Cichlasoma; species Cichlasoma orientale. Next base: position 223,634 of record JAVDPK010002783.1, on the reverse strand, counting down.
ACGTTTTCTAGGTAAAGCTGAAGTCACTGATTATTATAGTGTGGAGGAAATGGGGCAGCTCACAGCAGTGAAGCGGACTTTGCTTTTGTTTTATGGCTCTGAGCTGCTGGTACGTCGACGCCCAGTCATCGCTTTGTTTGCTCGGGTCTGCGGTCGCTTCTGCTCATCTGACATTGACATTAGCGGGGGGACGAAAGGAGACCAAGAAGCAGATTTTTTTCTTCTTCTCAGAGATGTCTCGGTACCACAAAGCAGCGATTGATGGGTACTTGGACCTCTTGAAGGAGGCC
>JAVDPK010002783.1:203301-222981 GCA_034780415.1 Cichlasoma orientale | reverse complement strand
AAGGTTAACAGATAAAGTGTTTATACTTTGGCGCTTTATCTGTATTTTGTCAACACCTGTTGTTCTCTACATTATAATGAGCTGAGACTTCATTAGTCCACTCTCTCCCATTAGCTGAGCCAAATATTTAATCAGGCAAAATCATCCTACAAAACAAAAGAGCTAGTCATCCAGGCCACACCACCCCCACCCCTGGCCCTCATTCACTACAACAAAGACCATCCAAAATCTGGCACTTAGCTCTCACAGAGAATATTTAAGTTTTTTTTATAACGATAAAATGTGTCTCTACTTCACTACGTGGCCAAAATAATGGAGACCATTTCCTCTTTGGTCATTACACAGCATGAGCTGGGATTTATGGCAAGGTGTTACAGTCACAAAGCAATCAAAATGTTTATCTGTGATGGGGGGACAGCAGTAAAAGGACTTCAGGTCTTAATAGTTTACCTATTAACTCCAGCCATGTTTAGTTTGTCATATGTTGGATTTTGGTGCAGCTCACACTACAGTTAATCCTCATCCTACTGACATATTTAACATGCATACTACATATACTACTGACTGCAGTCCTCAGGAATAATCTACTGTGAGATGCAAATGTAATAACATAATAATAATAATAATAATAATAATAATAATAATAATAATAATAATAATAATAATAATAATAATAATAATAATAATGATAATAATAATAATAATAGCAAAGCGTATTTCATTTCAAAGCATTAGAGTAATCTATAGTTTGATACATCTCTGAGTTTTTATCCAAAATAGAGTCCACACTGTTATTATTTAAAAGCTTATCACTTAGTTTACAGTAATTTCAAGTTAATATTATTTGTGTTTATGTAATGAAACCAATCAGTGTCACTTTGACTCCAATATAAAATAATTGAAATAAACATACAATCAGCCAGCCCAGAGATCTCATCTCTCCAGCATGTCCTGAGTCTGCTTTGGGGGATCCTCCTGATAGGACTTGCTTTGACTGAGGAGGCACCCACACCACTTTAACCTGGCTCCTGTTAATGTGGAGGCCGAGCCGATCTACTCTAAATCCCTCCCATTGCAACAGTGCTTTAAAATTATATTTTAATTTTGATCTGACTATAACACACAAAATCTCTGTTTGTTTGCCTGATATTTTGTGATGTCATAATGCTGCCAAACTACCTAACAACAGACTAAAAAGACTAAATATTGCAGCATGGGTATGTGCTAGAAAAAGTAATAAAAGTAATAAAGACATTCTTAAAAGGCCAACAATTATATTATATGAACATTTAAAAAATGCTTTTAAGGAACTTTAGGAAGTGTCTTCTTATCATCATCTGCTTTTTTATAGTGTTTAGATAGAAACATTAAGCTGACAAAACAGATAATTTACAATGAAAAATTAGGTTTTATTCATTTATTTATTTATTTTTTATCAGAACAATAGTCCTCAATTTGTATTCATTGTATTTGGGTGTAGTGATGTGGATATTTATTAACTCTCTTTAACATTATTCCCTGGACTGAAGTATAACTGAAAAATGATCACATATTTATAATTTATATGCTAACTTTGAAAACATTTGTGTCTTTACTCAGCAGAATATTTTTGCAGTTATACTATGGAAGACCAAAACTGCCCATTTAGAAATTAAGTATTTTAAAAATTCAAATAGGCATCAATTCATTTATAAAATATATGTATATATTTTTTTCTGTATTTTTTGCCTTAATTTTAAAATTTATTTAATTATTTTTTATGTTTATTATTTATAAATTAATTTCCCCCTATTCCTTCATTTATTTATTTTATATTAATTTTTAATTAGGCTATCTTATATACTATGCATGCATTGGTAATATAGAGTAGCCAAATAATGATAAAAATGATAAAAAAAATAAAAAGCAAAGGCATTTCAGATGATAATTTTCTCTTTTGTGTGTGTTGTACAGAGGAGATCCCAACAGGAGCGACATCTGGGGAAATACACCCTTGCACCATGCAGCAGCTAACGGCCACATGCACATCATCAGCTTTCTGGTCAACTTCGGCGCAAACCTTTTTGCTCTGGACAATGAATACCACACTGCAATGGATGTCGCCGCCTCTCGCGACCACATGGACTGTGTGCGCTTCCTTGACGCCGCTGCTGCAAAGCAGACCAACCAAAATCCAAAAAAGGTTGCCAATCTGAAGAAAGAGGCCACCAAAGAGGCAGAGAAACGTGTGAAACTCTGCGAGAAGGTGAAGAAGAGACACCAGACCAAGATGGATAAAATGCAGCGTGGCAGCATCAGGTCTGCTTCAGAGGCAAGCGATCAAACAACGTCAAACGGTGATACCAGTCCGGGTGTCAATGAGCAGTACTCCAAGCTCATCACTGACAATAAAACTGGCTCGATTAAAGGCACACTCCTGAAGAAGTTTGGGAAGAAAGACAAGGGCACACTGCAGAAGCCAGGAGGAAATGGGAACGTTATATTCCTCAAACCGGAGAGCGGATCATTTGAGAAACCAGAGTTTGTGGACGTCTTCAACGAGCAGGATGAGAACATGTTAGATGAAGACGAAAATGGAGACTTCAGAGACGATGATGACGGTGGAGGCCAAGTCCAACAATCCATTTTCAACCGGCCTGGCCTTGGAGGTCTGATTTTCAGGAAGAAGATGGGGCTGGAGTCTGAGGATATCCCCAGTGGTACCAATGAGAATCTTGGTTACCTCATTCAGAACCAGCTGTTTGAGGCAGACGAAGATGCCGCTGGCTTGGAGACCGGTGATGACCTGCTTCCGTGGGAACAGGAAGATCTGGGACTGGATGACAATGATGAAGAAGAGGAAACATCTCCGTTGGATGTGTTCCTGTCCTCTATCTCCTTGCCAGAATTTACTCCGGCATTCAACAGAGAGCACCTTGACTTGGAGGCACTCATGCTTTGCTCCGATGAAGACCTCAAAGGGATTCGCATCCAGCTTGGACCCAGGAAGAAGATCCTGGAAGCTGTTGCTCGCAGAAGAAATGCACTGGAGACTCCAGGCATCATGAAGGACAGATCCTTGTGATCTGAAAAACAGTTATTTAAACTCCTGGTGGAAATTTAAAAGAAGTTATTTGTAAGATTGATTTCTGTGTAAAATAATGACGATTCAGCAAACTACAATCCCCACAAAAATGCCAACATTTGAAACCGATGGAACTTTTTAAAAAATATTATGACAATATGCTTTGTTTATATCTGTTATATCTAGTTAAAAGTGGCAAGGCAGCATCAACAAACAGAGAGAAAAGGAGAGAAGAAAATTATAATTATGGGAAATAATAAATAAAAGAAACATGTAGAAAAAACAAGAGATGTGTTGGCACAGAGCTGCTGATTGATTTTCTCCACAAATATGGTGATATGGCGCATGGCTGATTTGTTTGTGCAGCTGCATGCATGAAGCAGACGGACTGCAGCAGAAGACCACACTGGGTGTCACTCCTGTCAGCTAAGAAAAGGAAATTGAGGCTACAGTTTGTACAGGCTCACCAAATTTGGACAATAAGAGTTTAAAATGTTGCCTGGTCTGATGAGTCTCAGTTTCTTCTGCAACATTCAGATGGTAGGGTCACAAAAAGGGCATAAAAACAGGAAAGCATGGATCCATCCTGCCTTGTATCAGTGGCTCATGCTGTTGATGATGGGGGTGTAATGTGGCCCTTTAATACCAGCTGAGCATCATTTAAACACCACAGCCTGCCTGAGTATCATTGCTGCCCATGTCCATCCCTATACGGCCACTGTGTACCCATCTTCTGTTGGCTGCTTCCAGCAGGATAACGCTCCATGTCACAAAGCTCATGTCATCTCAAACTGGTTTCTTGAACATAACAGTGTGTTCACTGTACTCCAATGGCCTCCGCAGTCACCAGATCTCAGTCCAATAGAGCACCTTTGGGATGCGGTGGAACAGGAGATTCACATCATGGATGTGCAGCTGACAGATCTGCAGCAGTCCTCTGAGGAGTGTTTCCAGCACCTTGTTGAATCTGTGCCATAAAGAATTAAAGCAGTTCGGAAGCCCAAAGTGGGTCCAACTTGTTACTAGCACGGTGCACCTAATGAAGTGGCCAGTGAGTGTGTCTCTATTACTTTTAACACGGAAGAAAGAAAAGCTACTTTCAGCTGCTCCCTTGTTCACAAGAGGTCACCACCATGTTTGATTTGGCAGATTTTTGTCCTGGACGCCTTTCCTGATGCAACCTAAAAGGGACAGACTTAAAATATTTGCAGCTATGGCAGATTTTAACTGATACATTTGACATAGATTTAACACAGGCAATGTAAGAGACTTGTGTGATGTGATGCTTAAATGCATATTCTGTAATCTCTGTGCTTTTAGGTGTTGGCTTTTGTGTGTTTTAAACACATCCTTTTCATCAAAAATATACGTATCCATTAAATTGTTTCTGCTCAAACTATGTAATCCAAATAGATGATAAAAAAAATTATAAATAAAAATATATAATGGGCCAAAAAAAAAGTATTTTGCTATCCTGCTTTTCTTTTTAGTTAAAAAAAAGAACTCCTGAGAAATACATGTACTTAAATGCTGGACTGTATCTGTGCTCTTACATGTACTTCTGTTTCATGCTACTTCACATTACTAATTGCTCCGCTACAGTTCATAGAGAAATTTTACTTTTCACTGCACCACATTTAGCTGACAGCAGGAAAACACTGAGGAGCTCTTGTGATGAATGTAATATCGTTTAAATAGAAAAATACACTGCGTGATTATTTTTGCACCAAAACTAATAGCAAAACTTAATAAGCGACCAGTCATTAAAACAGACCCGTAAAGGAAATTATTAAATCTTGTGCATGAGAACTGAACTTTGATTGTGTTCATATTGTTAGAACAGTTTACCAACAAAACAGTTTTTATCAAGAAAAAGCTTGAAAAAAACTGATTACCATATTATTTAAATAATCAGAAGTTGGTTGTAATAATACATTTAAAAAATACTTAATCTTTCTCGATTAATACATTTGATACTTTAAGTATTGTGTGGTTTTTATGGTACTTCTGCTGAAATTAATAACATAAATTAAGTATTTCTAACACTGTTTTAAACAAATCTAATTAGATCAGTGATGGATAAATAGAGCGAGCAATACGTTTTTATTATTATGATACTTAAGACAGTTTTCTGGTATACATGCTTGGATATTTAAGTTTTATACTGATTTAAGCTGACACGTGTCAGAGGGAGTTGTTTTCTGCAAGTTACAAGATAAAAACTCATTTATAAGTTTTTATATGTAATAAAAACAATCAGCTTACAAATGGTGATGAGCTGCTGTTACGTCGACGCCCAGTCCAGCTTTGTTTGCTCGGGTCTGCGGTCGCTTCTGCTCATCTGACATTGACATTGCGGGGGGAAGAAAGGAGACCAAGAAGCAGATTTTTTTTCTTCTTCTCAGAGATGTCTCGGTACCACAAAGCAGCGATTGATGGGTACTTGGACCTCTTGAAGGAGGCCACAGTGAAGGACCTGAACACTCCGGATGAGGATGGCATGACTCCCACCATACTGGCTGCTTTTCACGGACACATCGACGCTCTTCAGCTCATATGCAGCAGAAAGTAAGCTTTCTATCACCTGAGCTTCATCAGAATGACCTGTAGATATGACAAGGCAGATACTTCTCTGTAAGCATTTTCTTCATGCTGCGTGATTTTTTCAGTCATTCTTAAAGAAAACATGCAGTTAGAAACTAAAATCTATACATTTAAACACATCATAGTTTATGGGTGATTCCCTAAAACCAAATTAGATGAAGATCTACAGGAACAGTGTTCACAGAGCAAAGGTTAACAGATAAAGTGTTTATACTTTGGCGCTTTATCTGTATTTTGTCAACACCTGTTGTTCTCTACATTATAATGAGCTGAGACTTCATTAGTCCACTCTCTCCCATTAGCTGAGCCAAATATTTAATCAGGCAAAATCATCCTACAAAACAAAAGAGCTAGTCATCCAGGCCACACCACCCCCACCCCTGGCCCTCATTCACTACAACAAAGACCATCCAAAATCTGGCACTTAGCTCTCACAGACATTTGAGATTCAGAGAATATGTAAGTTTTTTTGTTTATTTTTTTATGGGGATAAAATGTGTCTCTAAACTCTGCTCCCATAGAGGTCGATTATCTTGTTAATAGTTTTACACCCGCACTGTGTACGACTTTGGATACTGTGGCTCCTCTGAACAGGAAAGCCTCAAATCAGAAGCGCCTGACTTCATGGTATAACTCACAAACGTGCAGCTTAAAGCAGATAACCCGCAGGCTGGAATGGGAATGGTGTCTCACTAATGTAGAAGATGCTCATTTAGTGGTTTTTTTTTTTTTTTTTTTTTTTGGTGACTAAAAAACGACCTTTTGGCCACCTGCAATTCAAATTTTCAGGTTGTTAGAATTTTTTTTTTTTTTTCAATTTCGACTTATTTTTCAGAATTTCAACTCTGTCTCTGACCAGCCCTGACCCTGACCCCTAACCCCTAATCCTTATTCCGTGTTACAGCATTAAACAGCATTTATTTTCAGTGGTGGAAAGAAACTTCAATACATTACTGTGCATGAATGTTAACATTGTCAAATATTAACATTAACCAAAAAATTGTATTTATTTTTTTTAATGAGCGACTCCCTCTTTGATGAAGAAGCAAAGCAACAAACAGATCTCACTTTTGAATTTTAAAACACTGTCAAGTCTGGAAAAACAGCAGTAAGAAATTGATTGCACTTGATCATCTATGCAAAATATACAACGTTATATCTCATTAATAAATGCTCTTGTATAAGTTCACGTGTTTTTTCTCTTTCTCATATTTTTGCTTTCTTACAAAGCACTGTATATCCTCTGTTTCACATCTGCTTATATTTCCCTCTATATGTTTGCAAGTCTTAATCTTTTGATGTTCACATTCTTTACATAAATTATTGTTTTAAAAAAAGGTAATACAAAGTTATAAAGGAAAAAAGTAAAGCACGAACCAGGAAGTACTCGGGGGTGCACCCTCTTACGTTTTTCGTTACGAGTGTGGGCGGGGCTTACAGTGAGAGGCGTTTAAATGTTGTTCAGGACTGCCGGAAGCTAGTTTGGTTGGTATGTGGGAGAGCGAGTAGTCCTCTGCAGCGGTCACGACTATGTGTAACAGGTGAGTTGTTTTGGTTTTACTACTGCTGAGCGTTTAATCTTATCTGTGTGTAGATCGCATATCTGTTCTTGAGCTGTCTGACTCGGTATAAAGCCGCTTCTTTTGGTCGCTGCCTCAAAGCTAAGCCTCATTAAGTGAGACAATCTCGGGTCCCCTCTCCGCCTTGTTGCCGCTTCTGCCACTTTCACGCATTTCACTTTCAAATTAGTGCTTTGCGAGGCTAATTTACGTTGCCAGCTATAGCTCAACCTGTTTTCTGACACTAGAAGTTTGTGTCAGAGAGTCCTAACTGTGATATTTTGCCTCCCAGGCTTGTCTAGCAATGGCAGACATGGCTGAAATAATCTCCGTCAGCGCCGGTTTGCTCTTGCCTTCCACTATGAACGTCACCGTCAAGGTCCAGGAGGAAGCCAGCACGGCTGCTGCAGCTCTCCCTGCTCCCCAGAACAGTGAGGACTACCTGTTTGTGGAGACCAGACACCCCAGCACAGTGCTGCAGGGCCTCAACAGCCTGCGCCTCAACAACGCCTTCTGTGATGTGACTTTGTGCTGCGGAGGACAGGAGTTCCCCTGCCATCGCATAGTGCTGGCATCTTTCAGCTCTTACTTCCAGGTAAACACGTTTCCCCGCAGGTGTGTCCGCAATGAAAAGGACTCTACCTTTGTGTTCATGAACTAGAGAATTTTCCTCCTCTTGTCTTTTCCATCTTCAGGCGATGTTTTCCGCTGACCTGATAGAGTCCAAGCAGGAGCGTGTTGCCATCAATGGTGTTGAGCCCCAGATGATTGGCATGCTGGTGAGCTACGCCTACACATCAGAGGTCTACATTTCCAAAGCCAACGTGCAGGTAAAGAATCTTTTCTCGCCTGTTTGCTGCCGTCCTTCATGACGTGCGTGCGTGCGTGTGTGCCTGCCTGCCTAAAAACTGATTTGTGTCTAGGCGCTGCTGGCAGCAGCCAACCTGCTGGATGTGATGGCAGTCCGAGAGGCCTGCTGTCGCTTTATGGAGCGTCAGATGGATGAGATGAACTGCGTGGGGATTCACTGCTTTGCTGAGGCCCATTCTTGTAAGGTGCTGGAGAAACGTAGCATGGACTACATCCTTGAGCACTTCAGTACTGTCTGTCTGCAGGTGAGGGCATGATGGAAACTCTGAATAAGAATCAATCTAACACCGTCTGTCATACATTAAACTGGCTAAGGGTGGCTGCTGGTTGCAAGAAGCGGAGATGTCAGCATGCATCACTACTATAAAGTTAATGTAAAGTTGGCTTCACAAGTTTATGAGTAGGATAATCAGACAATTGGTGCTTTCCGTCTTCCCCCAGGAGGAGTTTTTGTCTCTGTGCGTGGACAAGCTGACAGAAATCCTTGCCAGCGACCTCCTCAACGTGCCCAAAGAGGAGACTGTGTTCGAGGCCGCCATGTTGTGGTTGAGTAAATGTCCCTCTCGCAACCAGAGCTTTGAAAAGGTCAGTTGCTCAAATTAACACAGCCTAATAGATCCCTGTACTCAGTGCTCTGTTTTATCTGGACAGGAGAGTTTTGAGCAGGTAATTTCAGGCTTACGAAGCCCAATCTGTAAAAAATTTAAGGTGTTTTTGTTTTTTCATGCCAGTGATTTGCAGTTTGTTTCAAACTTTTTTGCCAGAACAGATTTACAGTAACATTTCTTTACATAAAGTTGCGCACAAAGGTTTAGATGCATTCATCTTGGGCACAAATATCATAGTAATTTTGGGCTGTTTTTCCAGGTAGAATTATTGTACAATATGCATATTTAATGAGTTAAAAAAACAAGAATTGGGTGCATAAGTTTGGATTTATTTTGGATTTTCCCTAATCCACACAGGGTCAAATATATACAAACATTTCCACAAATTTCCCCGCTGTGGGATCAATAAAGTTTTATCTTATCTTATCTTAATATTTGGTTAAATGTCTCTTAGCAAGTTCAACCTGATGCTTTTGGTAGCCATCAGCAGCCTTCTGGTATAATTCTGGCTGGAGTTCGTTTAAATTGGATGGTTTCCTGGCACAAACCCGGCTTTTAAGCATAGTCCACAAATTTTCAATAGGGTTCAATTTGTGCAATGTACCAGTACCACTGGCAGCACAACAGTCCCAGAGCATGATGCTACCACCACCATTCTTGACAGATGGTACAGTGTTAAGTTTGAAAGCCTCATTTTTACTCCTCCAAACTTCTTGTCAGTGTGGCCTAATGGCTCAATCTTTGTCTTGTCTGACCATCACGCTTTTCTCCATGAGGCTTTTGGCTCGTCCATGTGGGCAGCTGCAACTTTCATTCGAGCTTGAAGGTGTCTATTTTGGAGCAGGGGCTTCTCTCTTGGTGGGCACTCCCTCAGCCCATGATGATGTAAAACTGGCTTCACTGTGGACAATGATGCTGGTGTTCCAGCAGTTTCCAGTTCATGGCAGAGTTGAGTCTTGGTGGTTCCTGGGTTGTTCCTGAAAATCCTAACCATTTTCCTCTCATCTGAGGCTGACAGACTGGGTCTTCTTCCAGACTCACAAAGTGGTAACACATCTGAATAACTTGTATTTACATAAAAGTGTTTGAACTGATGCTCCTGGAATCTGCAGTTGTTCAGAAATGGCTCCAAGAGGCCTTCCTGACGGGTGTAAATCTACAGTTCTCCTTCTTAGATCTTCACTGACTCCTTTGAACTTTCCCATTGTTAGTATTGGTCAGTCTGAGTGCTTCAAACAAATCCTTTTTATGTGGACAAGGAACTACCAGTTTTAGTCAATTGTGATCATGATCCGTATGTGTTAGTCATCTGCAGTGCAGCTGCATATTAGATCCATCTGTCTATATTATATGCCTTATATTAAGAAGGTGTTATCAGTAGAGCCATAGTTCTTGTGAAACCCCGTGATTTTCCAGTAAGAAATGACCATAGCAGTCACTACTCGTGAGTGACACCCATTGGATTCCTCTCCATTTTTGTTCCTCAAAGGTCCTGGAGCACATCCGCCTGCCTCTCATCAGCCCCTACTACCTCCATGATGTAATCGAATCTCTGGATGTGGTGAAGGAGAGTCAGGTCTGCCAAAGGCTCATCTCTGAAGCCAAGGACTACCTGCTGCTCAAGGACCGCCGTGGAGAGCTCTACTGCCCCAGAGCGAGGCCTCGCAGGTCCACTGGTAATAAAAAGCAGATAAAAATGCTCACATCTGCAGAGAAGTTTGTTTTTTGAAAGATTAATGCATTCTTTTCTGTCAACCTACTGCTTTATTGGACAGTGAATCTCTGTCTCTGTCCTTATTCTCCATAAGGTGCTGAAACATTTGTTCGTTCACTAGACAATTATTTGCAGCCATTTTTATCACTTAGAGGAAAAATTGAGATTCCAGCTTTTCAAATGTTTGCTGGTTTTCTTGGTGTGTGTGTGTGTGTGTGTGTGTGTGTGTGTGTGTGTGTGTGTGTGTGTTTGAGATATTAAACCTCACAGTCTACACTTGTACTCACATAAATTAAGTCTCTTTTGAATGTTACTTTGAGCATTTTATTTTCTGTTAGTCTAATCCAGACGCACATCAAGAGGTAAATGAATAATGGAATTGGGCATTAATTAGCTTGCTGCCCGACACACTCTTATGTTGTACCATACAGGGGCTATTCTGTTTTGTTAGCATCTGTGGCTCACTCTTTTCTCCACTCCTGTTGCCGTGGTAACAGGAACAGCTGAAGTGATAGTGACAGTTGGCGGGGAGGACGACAAGGTGGTGCTGCGCAGCGTCGAGAGCTTCGATCCTGTGACGAGCCAGTGGAAAAACATGGCCTGTCTGCCCTTCGCCGTGAGCAAACACGGGCTGGTGGTGTCAGGTGAGGGTCAGTTTTATTAAAAAATAATATTAATAATGGTCCGTACTGGTTCCCCTCTGAAACAAACAGGCAAACTTAATTGCTGAGAATGACTGTTTCTTCCTCCATCTCTGCTTGTAGATTCGACCCTTTATTTGGCAGGAGGGGAGTTTCCCGACGGCTCAGCCAGCAGAGAGATGTGGCGCTATGACCCCTGCTTTGACTCCTGGATGGAAATGGCGCCCATGAATGTAGCTCGCTCTGAGTTGGGTAAGGACGTCTTCGTATGGCAGCTTCTTCCTCTGTAATGCACCCACAAATTAACTGTCTGAACTTTGATTCCAGTAGCTCAACAAGGTGTTTTGATGGTTTTGCTTTAGCTGCATTAAGTGATTTGAAATTCTCATTTTTTTGTTGCTGTTTTTAATAACAGCGGCGAAGCCATAACTCTCTATTGGCTCTTTTAAAGTGGATCGTATTATGCAGTTCAAGATATTTATCTTAAATTGAGCCTTAGTGCAGCCTCTCATTTAATCCACTGTCTGACATGAGCTATGACATGCCTCCCTTCACCCCTTGACACAACTTTCATCTGATTGGTTGCCTCTCCCAAACAGAAGCATTGAATGGCAGGTGTCCAGAGCTGTGGCCTTACGATGATCATATTGGGGATATACCCTCTTTGAAGACATAAAGAGCCAAGAGTTTAAAAACACAGTCTGAACCTGAGCATTCGGGCTAATGGGGATTACTACTGATTACTGATCTAATTAATTCAAACTTTGCCCTCATTTAATGAGCATGTGCCACTGTAACAGTGTATATATGATGGAAAATATGGAAATGAGAAAGGGGCATTAGAGATCCAGCTCTAAACTAAAGTTCAGTTTAAATGGCAACCATGTTTATTTATCCGCTCTGTCCTCTCCCTTCAGGCTTGGTGATGCTTGACGGCTTTGTGTACGCAGTGGGAGGGTGGGAGGGACGCTCGCGTCTGGACTCGGTGGAGTGCTACAACCCCCACACCAACTCCTGGCAGTTTACAGAGTCTGTGAAAATGGCCGTCACAAGTCCGGCTGTGGTGGCTCTGGACGGTCTGCTCTACGTTACTGGTAGGAAATGCAGGTTTTACACATGCAGGCTTTTGTTTGTTTGCAGTGTGTTCGTTCACTCGGCACATTGACGTTACGTGTCTGTGTCCCGGCAGGTGGTGCGGTCCTAGAGGATGGTGACGGCACAGATCTCGCCCAGGTGTACAACCCTAAAGCGGCGTTGTGGACAGAGGTCGCCCCCATGCAGATCGCCCGCTCTGGATCAGCTGCTTGTACTCTTAAAGGAAAGATTTACATTATAGGTAACAAACTTTTTGATTTAGCTCGTTAACTGGGCTTTCTTCTGATTCCTTGAAATGTGGCGATTTCTGTTAAATCTTCTTTTTTTCTTTTTTTTAATAGGGGGATGGCATGCCTCAACAGAGAACACTGATAAGGTGGAGTGTTACAATCCAAAAACCAACCAGTGGACTATGTGTGCCCCCATGAAGGAACGACGCTATCGGCCCGGTGCTGCTGTTGTGGATGGCAAAATCTACGTCTTGGGAGGAGAAGAGGGCTGGGACAGGTGAGGAGCAAGGAAAGGGGAAAAAAAAATTTTTTCCCTTGTCTTTAATGTGGTTATATGAAACTGATCCCACTGTACATGCAGATATCATGACACTATTGAGAGGTACTGTGACGAGACGGACACATGGGAGATTGTTGGGGAGATGCCCACCAGCCGCAGCTGGCTCAGCTGCGTCTCTCTCCGGCTGAGGAAGGACATCCAAGTGAGCAGCTGTCCCGGGACACCCGGTGAAAACTGAGGGAGAACATCAAATGGGAAGCCTTTTGTGTGTTAAAAATTTGCACTCTTCTTGGAGATGGTGTGCTACAAAACTGTGAGCTGCAGAGACCAGCGCACTGAGAAGGGATGCCTGGAACTTTCACTTAGCTGTTTGAGCCGTTTCTGGTGACAAAACGTCACCGGTTGTGTTTGGTGACAGCCTGTGGAATAAGTCTTAATCACTTGGGGTCCTTTGTGCTGGCTTGGCAGTAGAGGAGCAGTGATTAACCTAGATGTCATGTCAGTAGTGTAAACTCACTCTGTATGATGTGAACATTTTTAATGTTTTATTGTCTGAGCGCCATAATCTAAATATTTTCCCAGCCAACGGAGTATTTTTGTATTTGATTGTATTTATTGGAGACTGAGATAAGGGTGGTCCACTTAAAACTGGTGAACAAAGAATCAATTGTGAATGCTTTTGAAGGTTATACTGTGTGTGCGCGCGTGTGTGTGTGTGTGTAACATGTCAATGTTTTGTAATGACACTTTGGAAGTTCTTAGTGAATGTCTTTACTACCTGTTATGTGTTGAGTATATTTTTGTAATGTGTCATGCATACTAGTGAATTAAAGTGGAACTGGCTTGTAATAAAGATGTTTAATTCTTTACTGTGAATGCTGGTGCTTTTTCCTTCTTGCAAGTGAAGCCTCAAAACGGACAAATGTGGCTGCATTTACACTCCTACACTGAATGTTTAGTATACCCAGGAATGGACCTGAGTCAGAACAATAGTCAACCAAGTAAGATTATTCATGTTTAATGTTACAATCCTGGAGTGTTTCAATTGTATGGCGCCCTTGAAGGTGCTTAAAGTTGGAGGTGGTAGAGCTGAAGATGCTCAATTTTTCATTGGGAGTGACCAGGATGGACAAGATTAGAAATGGGAATATCAGAGGGGACAGCTCAGGTTCAGCAGTTTGGAGACAAAGTTTGAGAGGCAAGGCTGAGATGGTTTGGACATGTGCAGAGGCGAGATAGTGGATATACTGGACAAAGGATGTTGAAGATGGAGCTGTCAGGCAGGAGGAAAGGAGGAAGACCACAGAGAAGAATCATGGATGCAGTGAAGGAGGATGTGCAGAGGGTTGGTGTGGAAAAGGAGGGTGCGACGGATAGTGTGAGATGGACATGGGGTGACTAAAAGAAGAATAAGAAATATAGGAGCTGGGAAAAGATTTCAGCCTGAAAAACATTATTTGCAGCAAACAATTCCTACTGATGACAGTAGGAATATCTACAGGCAAGAGCAGCAATTTTTTTGTAGTTTCTTGTTGGCCAAAGACAAGTAATCTTTTTGCAACAAGATGAATAACTTTTTTTTTTTGCACTATACAGAAGATATTTTGGAATTTTGGAGCTCCATACAATCCCAATTCAAATACTTTGGACTTTTATTTTTTAATTAAATTGCACAAGTTGCATAAATACGTTAATATTATGCTATTGTTCTTGTTATTATTTGCTAGTACTGTTAATAATAGCCACAATCGAAGAGTTTTTACTAGTTCACTTTATTTTGAAAGGTTTGACCGACGACATGGCGCAGTGGGTTGTGGGTAAGACGTCAGTCCGCCGCCATATCTGTCTTTCTGTAGCGGCTGAAGGAGAGAGTCAAGAGTCATGAGAGGAATACAGTCTCTGAACACTATCTCCGTGAGTCCCGTGTTGTCTTGATGCGGTCTGAGCGGTGTATCCCCCGCCGGATCTACTCCCTGCTCGTCCCGGGTCCAAACCGGCTTAAAGACCGAAACCTAGCCATAGCAGTTAGCCTGCTTGCCAGATAGATCGCCAAGTTTACCTGCCTTGAAACGGTTTCTCTCTAGAGTGAGGTGAAACAGTCTCCTTTCATCATTCACACGTACTGAAAACAATAAAAAAAAAAAACCCTAAAGTGTGCAGTAAAAAAACAATAACAAAAGCGTGTGGGCTCGGCTTAGCCTAGCCTGGCATATGTCGCTTCTTGCGCTTGTATGGTAAGCTGGTTGTAACCTGAAGGTCATCCTTGAACTTCAGTCTACCAGCGGCTTAATCGAGCGGACCAGGCTGCGTATTTGGTCACAAATTTGGTGTCAAAACAAGATACCAGTGCATTCTCACATTAATCCCAGCCTTTGCTGCAGGGACCTGAATGTGCACTGGTCACGTCAGGTCAAGTTGCTCTGATCCTGCACGCACACAGCTTGGCATTTGCTGCTGTTTTGCTTTTGTTTTTCTATTAAGATTGGCATAGTTTTGGGGGTGTATATCATACTTTTGAACATTTATACAAGCAAAATTACTGTGTCAGTTATTCAAACCCCATCAGAGGTAGAACTAATAATAGATGATTGCAGCATTAGATCAAAACCTTCCCAAGCAGCTCAGTGTGAGTTGGAAAGTGGCTGCCTTCCCTCTCTGGTGATATTTGTTTGGGCATCACTTGGTTAATGCAGTGTTAAGTATGTGTTAGCAGCTGTTATGTAACATTAGAGGTCAGGGTAGTCTTTCTTGGGTTAAGATTAATACAATCTAATGTATATTGTTGGTGTGCTAACTACATGATTGTGAAAATAATTCAGCAAATTCTTGTTCTAATTTCAGCTGCTAATGAAGTCATTGTCTTTAATTTGGTGTCACCTCCTTCCTGCAGAAACGTTGCTATGCGGCTGCCAGGAGGAGCGGTACTTTGGCTGAACCCCTCTCAGATCTGAAACCATCCAAAGGCGCACCTCCTCCTCCCCAGACTGTCCAGGTAGGTGCTGCTCCCGAGTAGTTTTCCAGATAGTAAAAAAACCCTGTCAGCTACTCAGTCTCCCATTGATTGCTATTAGTTTTCTGTGAAAATTTGTGCGTTTTCTGGAACATCTTTTCTTTGCTTCTTCAGGTGTCCAAGCTCCCAAATGGCCTGGTGATAGCGTCGTTGGAGAACTACTCCCCCTTGTCAAGCGTTGGTGTGTTTGTGAAAGCCGGGAGTCGCTATGAGTCCGCGGAGAACCAGGGTGTCTCGCATGTGTTACGACTGGCAGCGAACCTGGTAAACTGTGAATGAGCTTGTAAATGTGTGATGCTTTCAGGAAACTGATAGCTAAATGAATTATTTCTGTGGTTATTCTTATCGTGACAGACTGCAGCAAAGCTGTAATCTGACAGACTGCAGCAAGTGGCTGCACTTCTTTTATCAGCACCTTCACCCTCGGCCTGTCAGCTTACATTGCTTACACCACCAGTGTCGTGTTTTGCTTTTGTAGACTACGAAGGGTGCGTCTGCCTTCAAGATCTGTCGCAGTGTGGAAGCAATAGGGGGCAGCCTGAGGTCAGTGGGCACACTTCCTGCACATGCACACGCTTGACCGTTGCTGCTTTAATTGCTCTAAGTAAGTGCAGCGCAAAACATTGAACCAGCTGTGTTGTCATTTGTCTCCATCCAGTGTGACATCATCACGAGAGACAATGGTCTACACTGCTGACTGTCTGAGAAATAACCTGTAAGTGCTGCCATGTTTATGTCAACTAATTTTTTTCCCTCCTCAATTTGTTTTTATTAAAACCCGTGTTGACGCTTCACTGTCCTGTCTGTGTCCAGAGATTCATTAATGGAGTTTCTGGTCAATGTGACCACAGCTCAGGAGTTTCGGCCATGGGAAGTAGACGAACTGGCACCCAGAGTGAAGGTTGACAAGGCTCTGGCTAAGCAATCTCCTCAGATAGGTGTGTAACAGAAGCAACAGTTCATCTCCTGACTGCTTATATTTTTCCACTGAGAAAATTGTATTATCAGATGAGAAACAGATTTTTTTTTTTAATCTCTAAAGAAGAACCTTGAAGATTTTATTTGGCCATCATTATATAATGTGTGATTTGGACATGATTAAAAGGCCTTACAAGTTTTAAGAATGTCAGTCTTTTTCTGATTGTTCTGCAGGAGGCTATTCTGTCTTTTTTTTGCCTGGTGTTTCAGTCATACCTGTAGCCTCATTAAGCAGTTAGTTATTCGGTCTGACCTGTATTTAGGTCCCTCTCATATTAATGTAAATAAATGATTGTCTACGAAGTTATTGTATGGTTTCCAACACACTTTAATACTGTACTGTATTACTGTAAATGGGATTTAATTCACTGTGGAAAAGTTGTTTACGTAACTCGACCTCTGAAAAAGTCCCGCGCCTCATTGAGGGTTTTTTGAAATGCAGCAGTTTTGGGTTATTCATATATAAGTTTTCTTTGTACACCTCGGCTGAAATTTACTGTCCTTTTCTATTTTCTCCCACAGGTGTAATCGAGAAGTTGCACGGAGCAGCATACAAGAACGCCCTCTCTAACTCTCTGTACTGCCCTGACTACATGGTTGGCCGTGTATCCCCTCAACAGGTACTGATGTGTGATTTTTTTAAATTTTTTTTTAATCCAAGGGGTCTTGAAGAGAACTCAGGTAGAAGACTGAACGCTACCTATTAAGGCTGTTATTTGTTAGTTTGTGCGTAGCTCTTAAACACCTCTCCACATCCTGATCCTCCCCTGTAGCTTCAGTCGTTCGTTGAGGACCATTTCACCACTGGCAGAATGGCTCTAGTAGGACTAGGTGAGTGTTGTCTAGTCTTATTTCCTTCACCACAGCCGCTCTTTTTTTCTCATTTGGCTAGGTATATAATAGGTATTTAGCCCTCTCCAGCCAAAGCAGTCTTGCTGACGTGTGTGCTTACGCTTGTTTTAAATGTCAGTGAGACAGTGAGTCATTGCTGGCATGTCAGAACTGTATTCCACTCCAGTCGTCTGTTAATGTGTCTCATTTACACACCCAGGTGTAACCCACTCCGTTCTGAGGCAAGTGGGCGAGGGGCTCTTGAGTGTCCGCAGTGGGGCCGGTGCTCCTGTGGCTAAAGCTGTGTACCGTGGAGGTAGGAGCTTGTATTTTAAAAAAAACAAAACAATGTTATATTCTTTTGACAGCCACCACTGCTTTATTGTCACAATGATATTTTGTGTTTTAGGTGAGCTGCGAGTGCAGAACAAGGGTGACCTGGTCCATGCTCTAATTGCCAGTGAGGGTGCTGTGACGGGTAGTGCTGAAGCTAACGCCTTCAGTGTGCTGCAGAGGATCCTGGGAGCTGGTCCGCATGTAAAGAGGGGCTCTAACATCACGAGCAAACTGAGCCAGGGGATTGCCAAAGCTACCGCACAGCCATTTGATGTGAGTTGAAACAGGAGCGTAACATTGCTGTTTGTAGCCGTCAAGTCCATTTTTAGTGAGTCTTCCTGAGCTCTGTTCGCCCAGTTTAACCTATGTGTGAAAATCTGTCAAAAATGCACAGTTTGTCATTCTGTGTCAGATAAATTCTGGTTGTCTTTCAGGCCACTGCCTTCAATGTCTCATACTCTGACTCCGGTCTGTTTGGGCTGTATACCATCGCACAAGCTGCATCTGCAGGAGAGGTGACTGCCAGGTTTTCTGTGTCTTGCTTGATTTAAAAATGTGCAGAAGTCCCAGAATCACCACTACTTGTTCTCGCTGCGCAGGTGATCAAAGCTGCCATTGCTCAGGTGAGAGGTGTGGCCGAGGGAGGCTTGTCTGAGGCCGACATCAGCAGAGCAAAGTGAGTTCATACACAGATTGCGTAGGTGGAGTTCTAACTGGGCCTACCTGACTCCTGTCTGCGTTTGACATCTCTGTAGGAACCAGGTGAAAGCGGAATACCTGATGTCGATGGAGAGCTCTGAGAGTCTGATGGAGGAGATTGGTGCTCAGGCTCTGACCACTGGAGGGTACCAGGCCCCTGATGCTGTCCTCAAGGCTATAGATGCCGTGACCCAGAATGATGTGGTCAAGGTGTGTGCTTTCAGTGAGATTATAATAGAATATATTTTGTCAAATGTAACAAACCTCTGCGGAAGAACAAACTCTTGTGTTAGAAATGATTATTGCAGTCAAGTACAGCTGTGGTCAGAAGTTCACGTACACTCATCATGGGCATGAATGTCATAGTAATTTTGGGCTTTTAGTGATTTGTTTGAACTGTTGTTTTTCCAGGGTGGAATGACTGTACAGCATGCACATTTAATGACTTTAAAAAAACAAAAACAAGAATTGGGTGCATAAGTTTGGCTTTTAAGCGTAGTCCACAACTTTTCAATAGAGTTGAGGTCAGAGCTTTGGGAAGGCCATTCCAGAAGCTTCATGTTAGCCTGCTTTATCCAAAACCAGTTTTGATGTGTGTTTGGGGTCATTGTCCAGTCGGAACACCCAGTTTTGTCCAAGTTTCAATCATCTGACTGTTGATTTGAGGTGAAGCTGAAATATTTGGAGGTAGTCCTCAGTTGTTATTTCATCCCATTTGTACCACTGGCAACAAAACAGCTACAGAGCAGGATGCTACCATCGCCATGCTTGACAGCTGGTACAATGTTCTTAGCTTTGAAAGCCTCACCTTTCCTCCCCCAAATTCTTGTCATTGTAGCGTTACTGGATTAAGTTGCATTGTGGAGAGGCAGCGTTACAATCTTAACTTCATCTACAAGTTTTTCCCCCCCTCTGTCTGTAGTATAGCGTGGGTTGGAGTCATAAATCATCCAGTTAAGGCTCACTGAGTTGTTCCATTTTTCATGACCAAAGAAAACAACGGTTCATTAAGAAGCAGTACAATAGATCATGCTGGCGGTGCATTTCACTGAGGCCACCTGCTGTTAGTGCACAGCATAGACTTTAGAGCAGGGAACGTCAACTGGCGGCCCGCGGGCCACATCCGGCCCGCCAGGGCTTTTCATCCGGCCCGCGACAGGG